>JARFJB010000602.1:3912500-4112500 GCA_036346205.1 Vesta saturnalis
TTCAATAGGAATGTGGTTGACGGTATAATTAATTCGGACTGGTTGTTTAACACGGAAGAATGTGATACTGAAACATTTAGATAGATTTAGTTCCATACCATTCATTGAACACCACAAGCATAATGCATTTATATCATTTTGGAGTTCAACACAATCCTGCATTGATTTAATGGGTTTAAATATTTCAATATCGTCAGCAAATAGTAGAAATTTTGAATGCTTAAGTATAAGCTTAACATAATTAATATATAAGAGAAAAAGTAACGGTGCTAGATACGCACCTTGAGGAACTCCTGATGTTACAGAGATAGGGACAGAGAAAAAGTTATGATATTTCACTACTTGAGTGCGACCAGTAAGGTAAGAGTTAATCCATGATAACAATGGATCACATAGACCCAGTTGACTTAATTTTATAATAAGCATTTTGTGGTTAACTCTATCAAAGGCTTTAGTAAAGTCTGCATAGAATGAATCAAGTTGTAAATTATCTTCTAGGCATTGGGCAATATTATTTTCTTAGGTTAAGAGGTTAGTGATGGTCCATGCTGCTCGTCAATTACACAATCACGTAGAGAACGGAACGGAACCAGTTCATCAGTGGTAATACTCTCATCAAAAAGCTTAGGAATTACCGACATGATAGAAATTGTGCAATAGTTAGAAATATCGACCTTATCATTAGCCTTGAAAATAGGAGTGATGGAGTTAAGTTTCCAAAGCTCAGGATTCCTTCATTAAGAGATTTGTTGAACAGAATAAGCAGAGGGTATGATAAAATAAAGCGGCATTGTTTTAACAAAAACGGCGAGACACCGTCAGGCCCCAAAGTTACACTATCCTTGAGGTTATTGATTTTGGTCAAAATTGAATGCAGTGTAATGATTACATTGCTAATATTTATGTAGTTATTCTAACAGGCTATATTGCTTATGGAGACGATTCGGTTCAAATGGTGACCAACACTCATAAGTCATAGAATTTAGCTCTTGGGCAACATGCCATTTATTGTTCCCAAGGAGTTTGGTGCATTAATATATATTTTGGACGTTCGGCTTAAATGCACCCATACGGCGCTAAATTTAGCTTTCAATTTACTTTGCCGGGGATTGGTGTATAAATATAAATTTTGAGCTAAATTTGGCCCAAATGCTGACCACACTCTTGGGTCACAGAATTTAGCACTTGGTCATCGAGGCAATACATTTTATTGCGCCCACAACAAAATTGGTGTTTTAACATAATTTTGACCAACTTCAGCCCAAATGATGACCAACACTTATGGGACACACGTGTAGTCATCGAGACAATCCATTTTGCCACAACCCTAGCGAAATTCGTGTATAAATATAATTTTACGTAACTTTCGGCCTACATGCTGATACACTCATGAGTCACTGAATTTAGCTCTCAGTTATCGAAGAAATCTGCCGCATCTACAATAACATCGGCTCCAATGTTGACCAACACTCATGGGTCGCAGAAAGAATTTAGCTCTTGGTCATCAATCCATCTATTTTCACGGATCCACAATAATAGTGGTGAATAAATATAGATTTTAGACCAAATTTTCCCAAACGCTGACCAACACTCATCGGTCATATAATTTAGCTCTTGGCAATCGAATACATCTATTTTGTTGTACCCCCAACAAAGTTATTGTACATATATAGATTTTCCACAAAGTTCGACTCAAATAGTAACAAACACTCATAATGCACATTATTTAACTCTTGGTCATCGAGGAAATCGATTTTGCCGCATCCTTATTTGTCTATCAACATAGTTTTTCAGCCAAATTCGACCTAAATGCTGAGTAACACTCGATGGGTAATTCGTTACAATTTAGTCTGGATTTTCACGTAAAGCGGGGCTTTAAACAAAAAGAATATTTACTGTACATTATCTAATAAGGTTTTTTTTTGTATCTCGTATTGTTACTAAAATACTGACGAGCTGACTTGGAGACCTTTTTGCCCAGATCTTCGATGTTTATGGGGGGATATTGCTGACTAAAAATATTGTGATACTATGTATGCCGCTGGAGAGTATATTGGGATAAAGTCGGTAATGCTCTAGCAACAAATCACCCTAGTAGGTGCCGATAGATCCTGGCGTTAAAACATGTTAGCGCCAAAACATCCTGGCGCCAAAAAAACCTTGGCGCTGAAACAACTTAGAGCAGAAACATCCCGGCGCCGAAAGAGCGCTTACCTTTTCAATGGATAAATGAAATCGGCAGAATGTTTAACATACAGGGGTATTTTACCTATAATGAGGTTGTAATAAAATGTAGTGTGTTTTGCAAGATTGTATGTAGCACTAACAATAGGCTTTAAAGGAATAGGTTTACGAATTTTTGATAGACCCTGTTGATGGAAATTGTTTGTGGATTCAACAGCTCTATTTATTTATTAAATTTCGCTAGATCTTTAATTGGTATGCTAAGTGTCTATTTGTGAATGCTTTCATCAAGTTTTTCACATCATCATGACAATTAAATTTTGGTAAATTTGTTTTACGATTATGACATTTTTCATTGTTAGCTTTCTACCGTTAGGGAGCGCTCTAATTTGTTATCTTTAACGCAGTTTAATGATATTTAATTTATTAAAGATCTAGCCATTCTTTAATAAAATACAATTGGGTTCCAAGTTGGCTTTTAAATATATACAAGGTGCGCCACGGAAACGGGCGATTTGTAAAACATAAAAAATAACTAAATCATTTTATTAAGAAAATTACAAACTATTTAACGTTAACCTATATAAAATAGCATTTTATTTCTTAAAAATAACGTTTACGAGATGTCCAAAACTTCTATGTAAACATTTTTCCAAACGTAGAGGCAAGCTATGCATAACATTGCGTAACATTTCAACAGGTATCCGGTTGATTTCTTCTCGAATTCTTAACTTCAGTTCGTCAATCCGGAGATCTCGCTGGCCAAGGAATGTTTCCATTGTTAGAAATGATGTGATCGGGAAACAGTCGGTTTAGGGCTCCTATAGATATTCTGGCAGTGTGTGCAGTTGCCCCGTCTTGCTGAAACCATGAGTCGACATTTATCTGTGGAAGTAACGCTAGCCTAGGTCTTAGAAATGTCTCGATCATTCCAACATAACGGCCTGATGTAACTGTTACTGCATTTACATTGTCATCTTCGAAGAAAAATGGACCAATTACTCCAAAGGACGAAATAGCACACCACACTGTCACTCTTGCACTATGTAGTGGTTTTTGATGAAGAACTCTAGGGTTTTCATGTGTCCAGTATCGAAAATTCTGCTTGTTTACGAATCCTGAGAAATGAAAATGAGCTTCATCACTCATAATCACATTGTCAATAAAATTTGCATGATTGTTAATATGGTTTAACAAATCACGACTGAAGTTTGAACGACTTATGAAGTCATTTGGTTCTAATTCTTGCAAAATCTTGCACAATATGGTTTAAAATGCAAGTCCTTGTGTAAAATTGTTCTTAAGGTTGTCGCTGAAATTCCCAGCGAAATTGAGTGACGCCGTGCAGAACGTTGTGGACTTCTTACCATAGCTTCTCTATGAATGGTTTGCGGTGTTCTGACTGGATTCAATCTCCGGTGGGGCTTCCGTTTGAGCGATGAAGCTGTTTCTTCAAAATTTTTAACCCACATTTTGATAGCATGCGCACAGCATTATTACGATCAATGTTAAAATGGTTGCGAAACATTCTCTGAACTACTACGTAACTATTACTTTTGTGGAATGCTCCTACGGCAAATGAACGGTGTTCAGCTGACCACTGTTGCATTTTGACAAAATGCTGTTAAACTGACAATAACTTAAAAGTAACAGCAGCCTCTAATTATGTGAAGTTTACTATTAAAATGACATTCAAAATCGCCCGTTTGCATGGTGCACCTTTTACATTGAAATGTAAATGTATTTTGACAACTCAGTTCTTAAAGCTACTGTCATTTACTGAAGAGTATAACTGTAATTGTTATCGAAACGTTTAAATTTGTATAGGAGATAAAATACACGATTTAATGCCCAAAGATAAGTATTTTAATTATGTGTGATAACCGTGAAAGTCCAATAAAATCTAGTGTTAAACAGGTGATGTGTGCGTAACATATAAGGTCACATGCACAGATTACTTTTGATCTAGATTGACAGGAAGGAACGTTATTCAAAATGTTGCGTAGGCCATACATTGTTTTACTTAATTAAAGCGAAGGTAATTACTTACGCTTTAGTAACAACAGCTTCTTTCAAACTTATCCATTAAGAAATACTTACCAAGCGAACCTCTTGTATTCAAATATAATTTTTACAAACAATCAAATTCGTTACACACTAAAAACTCAAAAAATTACGAAAGGGTCACTGGGTCGAAACAAAATTGTGCTGAAATAACTGCTAGAATTAGCATCGTATAAGTTATAGTTAAAAAAAAACGATAATCGCAAATGATAATTTTACACGCTAATACACATTTAACCTAATTATAGTGGTAATACATTAACCAAAGGTTTGGGAGCGCCATTAAATATAAAAATCTCGTACACTTTCAGAATGGTAATCGCGGTGCCCCATATGTTAAAACACAACCTGTTTCGCTCAAGCACTTTATGTGGCAAAAAAATTAAAGAAAAAAACACAATCGCGTGTAATAACATAGTCAGCTGGTTGGAAAATGACTCATCAGGTTTCAGTTCGCTAAGGAACTTAACATCAATTCACCTACTTTAGACAGTTTATGGAAAAAGGGCAGACTACGCCACTGTCTCACTCAGTCCCTTTTTTTTATATTACTAAAAATTTTATACTTAAAATGGAAGTCACGCATCTTTTGTAGTAATATTAAATGAACACCGGAAGTATGTGTAAAAATATACACAGTGATATGCAAATATACAGACTGTCACGTGCCATTCATTCATTCATTCATTCGAATAAATAATGTACTAAGTCTTTCAAAAATTTTTTATAGAATGCATTAGGAGATGTAAATATTTTCGTGTTCTATTTTTATGCTAAAATTGTAACAGAATTTTTTATACATAGTGTACTGGGTTCGATTTGTTTTATTTTTAACGCAAATTAAAGCAGTATTAGATTTACGAAATAGATAATAAATGTAAAAAATGTTTTTATATTGGTTAATATTTCTCACCCTCATATAAATAAAATCTATTAAAACAACAATTAATACAGAGAGTATTAATTGCTTTTAGAAATAATTAGTGCACACAGGGTGTATAATAAACACATTTTTGCTTTAATAACAAATTCTGTTTTAAAATAACACATCATTAAAATGTTCTCTTTTAATTGTTGGCAACGGTTATAAATAGTACGATCATATTAAAAAGAACCATTTTTTAGTATTTGTTATGCCATTATTTGTTACTTTTTAATACACTATGAATGATAAAAGAGCCTAATTTTGTAAGAGAGAAGGCATGTACACCCCATGCCAGCGGGGGAAGTGTTATCGCCCTTACCATAGGCTCTTTGATATTGATTAGCTGGCTTTATGAACTCACTAAGTGCTGCCAGTCATCATCTCCTTATCCATAATCCATTCTCATCCCATTCTTGCTCTCGCCCTCACTATAATCTTCGTAACGGATGGAGAGAGTCCAAAATTAACAAACAAAAGAGTTACGATGTACTTGCGTAAGGTGGAAGACATGTATACCCCATGCCACTCGGGGCGGTACCATCACCCTCAACATCAGCCCTCTAATATTGGTTCGCCGATTTTATGCACTCAGTGTTGCCAGTTAGCCTTTCCTTATCCTTAATCCATTCCCACCCCGTTCTTCCTAGTCCTCACTTATAATCTTCCTAACGGATTAAAAGAGTCGACAATTAAGAAACAGATAAAAGAGTTACGATACTAATTTTATAAGATGGAAGGCATGTATACCCCATGCCAGCCAGAGAGATAGCGTTATCTTTACCATAGGCCCCTTCATATTGCTTTGTCGATTTTATGAGCTCAGTAAGTGCTGTCGGTAATCGTCTTCTGATCCTTAATCGATTCTAATCCCATTCGTCCGCCCGCCTTCATTATAATCTTCTTAACGGATTGAGAAAGTCGAAAATTAACAAATAGATAAAAGAGTTACGATACTAATTTTGTAAGGTGGAAGGCATACTCCACCCCACCCGAAAAGGTACCATTACCCTTACCATAGAGCCCATAATATTGGTTCGTTGGTTTTATGAGCTCAGCAAGTACTGCCGGTCATCGTCTCATCCTCACTCCATTCTTATCCAATTCTTCCTCTCGCCCTCACCATAATCTTTCAAACAGATTGAGAGAGTCCCAAATTAACAAACAGACAAAAAGTTACGATGCTAATTTTGTAAGATAGAAGCCATACCAGCCGGGGAGGTACCATCACCCTTACCAAACACCTCTTGATGTTGATTCGTAGGCTTTGTGAGCTTATTAAGTGCTGCCGGTCCGCCTCTTCTTATCCTTAATCCATTATTATCATATTTTTCCTTTCGCCTTTACTCTAATCTCCCTAAAGGATTGAGAAAGTACAAAATGAACAAACAGATAAAAGTTACGATCAAGGCGGAAAGCATGTATACCCCATGCCAGTTGGGGAGGTACCATAACCCTTAGCATCGCCCCCTTTATATTGGGTCTCACTATAACCTTCGTAGTGGATTGGGAGAATCCAAAATTAACAAACAGATAAAAAGTTTACGATACTAATTTTATAAAGTGAAGGCATGTATACCTCATGCCAGCCGGGGAGGTACCATCACCCTTACCACAAGCCCTTCATTATGTTTCGTCGACTTTATGAGCTCAGTAAGTGCTGCCGGTTATCGTCTTCTTATCCTTAATCCATTCTTCCTCCTGCCAGCGTTATAATCTTCCTCACGGATTGAAAAAATCCAAAATTTATGCATAGATAAGGGTTACGACACTAATTTTTTAAGGTGGAAGGTATGTTTACCCCGTGCAAACCGGGAAGGTACCTTCATCCGTATCATAGGCCACTTGATATTGGTTATTCGACTTTGTGAGTCAGTCCCTCTCCTTAACCTTAATCCATTATCAACCTCATCTCGCCCTCGCTATAATCTTCCTAACGGATTGAAATACTCCAAAATTAACAAACAGATGTCGGTTAGTTTCTAGGGTCCAAAATTCTGAAAGTAAAATTATGTCCCACTTGGATGTCCATTATCATAATATTAATAATAACGGGCCTAATCTTAACGCTGTTCATCAACACCTCTAGCAACCTGCCATTTTGTTTTGTTTCTATCAAAAGTGAAGTTGGGCAAATTCCCCAATACAATCTTTAACTTTCGATGCAAAAGAGGAGTGCGTGTGCTACCTCATGGGAATAGAAAATTTGACTTGATTTGGTTCAGATTAGGGTGCTAAATTTTTTAAATTCTGTTGTTGCGCCTCTCAAAACTTCTTTGAATATATTAGTTTATAAGTTGACTATCTTTTGTCTCATTTTCCATTTTACGATACCTCAATTCGGGGATTTCAATGTTCATAACTCTAATTGGCCGCAATATTCATCTTCCACTAATCCTACTGGTTAGAGCGCAGAAACATTTGCTATGTCATGTTATCTCACACGAATGATTTCCGCTCGGTTATAAAATGAGTTCTTTTTCTACCAGGCCTGTCTGACCTCTGTTAATCTTAATTAGTTAGGTTAAGCGGCAACAAATTTTCGAAACACATGCTGAATAAAATTCGAATAATAATAATAATCGGAATTTACAGATAAACTATAGTAAGATTTAAACCATTCCCTTATTTTCTTTTTGCTAAGACGAAATAAGCATCAGAGAGCCTAAGATTGTTAACCTGATAATCTCAATGTAAACAGGAACAGATAATCATGCATCACGCATAAAACATAAAGCTTTTAAATGTTACGAATTATTATTAGACTGTACAAACAACTTCTGTAAAATGTAAAATTCAGGTTTCACCAAGACGTATCATCCAATTTAAATCCAAAGGAAAAGTGAGTTGCTTTTTAAATAAGTAACATGTATTAAAGCTAAACACATATACATAAATTCAAAATAAAGAAATACAAAATAACAACTTTCCGTTAATATTTCTTAATTACTTATAAAAAATAGCAACGCATAACCTATGTCGGAATGAATGCTTTTTTAGAGAGAATGGCAACTTTGTATCAATTCCCGCGAATTTCTAACCTAAAGGACAGGTGTCAAAACTTTCATTAAATACTGGATCCATGTCGTTAAACACTGCTTCAGATCTGCTAGTGAGAACTATCGGTAATTCACAAATTTACGTATTAATCAAATGTCTTTCAGAACCGAAAATATGTGAAACCTGGTTACACTACTGTGTGTTGAGATTAAAAGCTAAGGATTCTGTATGCTTATACCTTGCAATTAATATGAGATTTATCAGTTCAGAATTACCTACACCGTACCCGTTTATTTTCACTCATTGAATGCAAGATTGATAACAAGATTTTGTGTAGAAAACTTCTTATCGAAACCAGCTAAAGTCCACCACCCTGATAATGAACAATGCGATAAAAGTATTTATAGTAATCGTGTTAGAAAACGTAATGTTCGAATAAGCACAACGTTTAAACTTTAATGAAACTGACGATTAAGTTTCGTACTTCACAAGCCTGTACAAGCTATGTCTTGACTTATCACTGTATCTGTTTTTTATTGACTGGTACTAAATTTTAGACCCAATCATTTAAGATGATGCCCCTCACTTAATGAAAATGTTTTGGTTATTTGCTTTAAACTCTTGATTTTAACCGATTCATTGAAAACTATAAAGTAGCATCCGGGATTGAGATAGCTTTGTTTAAAAAAATAATTTCTTAATAAACATTATAATATCGTAAGGTACACATTTTTAAATACAAAATCTTAAAAACTTTCCCGTTAATTCCATCAAATGCGTATTAGAAATAATTAATGTACCAATTTTGAACAAATAAGTGTAACGGTATAGGAATGTAGCATTGAAGGAGTGAAAGAATGTAGTAACGCAAGAGCGTAGCAGTATAGGAGTGGAAGAGTACAGGAGTGCAATAGTATAGTAATACAAAATTACAGGATTACAGGAGTACAGAAGTGCTAGAGCACAAGAGTCTAAGAATGGAGTAGAGCATAGGAGTATAAGAGTATAGTAGTATAGGAGTATAGTAGTATAGGAGTATAGGAGTATAGGAGTATAGGAGTATAGGAGTATAGGAGTATAGGAGTATAGTAGTATAGGAGTATAGGAGTATGGGAGTATGGGAGTATGGGAGTATGGGAGGGTAGGAGTGTAGGAGTGTATGAGTGTATGAGTGTATGAGTGTATGAGTGTAGGAGTGTAGGAGTGTAGGAGTGTAGGAGTGTAGGAGTGTAGGAGTGTAGGACTGTAGGAGTGTAGAAGTATAGGAGCATAGGAATACAGGAGTACAGGAGTACAGGAGTATAGGAGTATTACATTAGTATATATTAGCATTCCTTTTCTAAGAATGTAGTAGAGTATAGGAGTATAAGAGTATAGTAGTATAGGAGTATAGGAGTATGGGAGTAGGGAGTATGGTAGTATGGAGGGTAGGAGTGTAGGAGTGTAGGAGTGTAGGAGTGTAGGAGTGTAGGAGTGTAGGAGTGTAGGAGTGTAGGAGTGTAGGAGTGTAGGAGTGTATGAGTGTATGAGTGTAGGAGTGTATGAGTGTAGGAGTGTAGGAGTGTAGGAGTGTAGGAGTGTAGGAGTGTAGGAGTGTAGGAGTGTAGGAATGTAGGAGTATGGGAATATAGGAGTATAGGAGTATAGGAGTACAGGAGTATAGGAGTATTACATTAGTATATTTTAGCATTCCTTTTTCGTTCAATAATTAAATTTTTTATATCTCAATATTTTCTCTTCAGTCTACATAATTACGAACGTCCCTGTGTATATTTTAGACATCCAATTTTAGTTCTACGCGAAACGTGAATTGAACACGCTTATATATTTCCGTTTATTATGCCACGCAGTTCAGACGTTATCTTTTTTAACTATTGCTTCCCTTTTATAAGGTATGTAAAGGCTTCTAATTACATTTTCTATATATTATATTTAATAGGGAATAAGGTAGGAACAAGGAAACCACTTAGCTTAAGAAAAAAAGCTTTTATTTTGGTAAATTTACGTATCGTTGAACGGTGTGGTATGACGTCAGGAACAGTACTTTGTTAAAATGGCGAGATAATGCAATGTCATCTTTATGAATTTAGATACCTTTGTTTTGCATAAATCACATATTCTGCGTTCGTCGTTATATCAACAGCTTTCGTCGTTCGAATCTGCGTTTTAGTTGTTTATACCTTTCCATTATTGTAGGGTCAACATTTTGTGCCAATTATCTAATGTTACCATATGCTACCGTTTGTGTATTATTATGTTGAAGACAGAAAAAAGTTATAGTGCCTTCCCATACGTTTATGTTTCATTTATTTGTATGTTAATTACCAATGGAAATTACCTTTACATTATCATGTATTTGTCTTGGAATTGAAAATGAAAGCTCTCGAGCTATAGTTTGTTACGGTAACTTTAATTGGTAACAAAATTTATAAAGCCAAGGCTCGGTGGTTCAGTGCTAGTAGGCATTGGGGTGGGTTAATACAGTTAAATAATTATACATAATATTATATGCAGAAATAAAATAAAATAATAATCAGGAAAAATGGACGCCACGTACTTCCAAGATAGTTATATTTGTAATTTACCTTAGTTCGAAGTACGAAAAACTAAATAAATCATAGAAAAATTATGAATAAATAGACACAATGGGGTCACAAAATTATAATCGCCATCAAAAACAGATAAATGGTCTAAATGGTAACATAAATTTGACAAGTAATAGAGATACCCGTAAGGATTGATTAATAAAAAAAAGGAAATAAATATTATTTTAATATAACATTGAATGATTGATCCAAATTACCTTAAATTAATCCTCGAGCGACAAAAAAAAGGAGGAAAAGTGATATTAGTTACGTTAATCTTACAAAGTTTTCAGAATTCGGTTTACCCAAGTAAACAAGCGATCAAGTATATCAATAATCTCACCTGAAAATAACTTCTTTCCGGTGTCGTTTCCTTGCGTAAGTAACGTCCGAAATTACAGAAGCTAAATGGAAAAGAAAACAATAATAATTCGGACCTTAAACAATAGGTTGGCCCTAGAAAATGGATACATTAATTACTTGATTGACAACAAATTCGAATACTGAAGGTACACTAATAAATTAGGTTACAATAGGCAAACACATAGTTAAAGGTAAAGTGGTTTACAATATTGATAAATAATTGAAACTTAAACAAAATTATGAATTTAGAAAGAAATCAAATAAGCAAATAGTGACAGTGAAATTTTCACGTATAAATTAAGACTATAAAAGTAAGATAATAATTTATTGAAATGACTAAATTTTAGCTAAGCAAGTTATCTAATATTGAAAGTAAACAATTACTAGGTAAATTCGTGTGAGCAGAAAGTAGTTTTCTTTATAAGTCATTAAATTAGAATTTCTTCAGTCGTAAGAAAAATCCAAAATGGCAGCGGTGTTATTTTTCTATTGACGACGCTGGATCAACTCGAAGTGGTAGTGGGTAGGTAATATACGTAGAGGGAGAAAAATAAGCGAAAACGAGAAGAAAAAAAAAACGCTACGAAAGAAAATATAACATTAAATGACGGAATGATTCACAAAAATTACTGACCTTGTAAGCTGGTAACCACAAGCGTTAGAGGAGAAACACAACACTCTTGAACGCTTAAAACCGTAATAATTATCACGTAACTTAAGTGACGCGAACTAGCATCAGGTTCGGCACAAAAATTAATTATTCATTGATCGAGAAATCCGGAAAATATCCGTTTTATTTTTAATTAGAAAATCATGTCAATGAATCGCGGTTCAAGTGAAGCAAAAAAAAAATCCAACTCACTTTTTTTTTGTGTCTATACCCTTGCAACCACGGAAACAGAAAACAAAAAAACGAAACTAAAAGCGGAAACAAGGGTTCGAGAACGCAATACACCAATGAGAATCAAGTAGACTGCAAACGTACGCTATCCGACAGTAAGGAAAAAAAAATGAAAACAATTTATTCCATAGAATAGCGATCCTAGAAATGTGACCAAATTAATTAAGATAATGTTACAAGTTCGTTTAAGACAAGATTAAAATATTTATTTTGTACAAGTAAGTACTTATTCTTTTAGTGCAGTTTAACTAAATAACAAATCAGTTAGTGTTATTTTGATACGGTTAAAAAAGGAACAGCTGAGTCCTGCTCCTGAGATAAAAACATTTGAGTTCATCACCTATGACAACTGTAATTTGTTGACGTAGGTCAATACATGTTTCATTATCGAATACATATTGAATAGATTGCATTTTGAATTTTAAGTAAACATAGATTGTAAGCTTATGTACAGTGTTTAATTTAGTAATTTTAAGATCGTAACGCTTTACGCGAAATATCGTTTTAGATATTTTATTCCGATATTAATCAGACATTTTGCTTTATTAAATATACATATAAATACAGTTGTTTAGTGCTTATTCAGATTACCTATTATGTTTTGAGATACAACCTTTCTCAATTTTTGTTACATTTTAATTATTAAACCTAGAAATTGAGGGGTGCCCAATAAAACAAATGGTAATACTGATTACATCTATGGAAAAATCTCTGCCTCCCTCACACCGGATGAATGAGTTCTCAATTTCAGTAAGTTTTATAAGTTTGTACCTCACTGAGCTAGACCGTGGTGCAATTTACCTTTGTAATATAACGACACCAAGTAATTTTTTATTTGTTATAGACTATAGGAGTATAGGAGTATAGGAGTATAGGAGTATAGGAGTATAGCCGTATAGGAGTATAGGAGTATAGCCGTATAGGAGTATAGGAGTACAGGAGTATAAGAGTATAGGAGCATAGGAGTATAGGAGTATAGGAGTATAGGAGTATAGAAGTATAGGACTATCGGAGTATAGGGTATAGGAGTATATGAATATAGGAGTATAGGAGTATAGGGTATAGGAGTATAGCCCGTATAGGAGTATAGCCGTATAGGAGTATAGGAGTATAGGAGTATAGGAGTATAGGAGTATAGGAGTATAGGAGTATAGGAGTATAGGAGTATAGGAGTATAGGAGTATAGGAGTATAGGAGTATAGGAGTATAGGAGTATAGGAGTATAGGAGTATAGGAGTATAGGAGTATAGGAGTATCGGAGTATAGGAGTATAGGAGCAAAGGAGTATAGGAGTATAGGGTATAGCAGTAGGAGTAAAGGAGTATAGGAGTATAGGAGTATAGGGGTATAGGAGTATAGGAGTATAGGAGTATAGGAGTATATGAGTACAGAAGTATAGGAGAGTAGGAGTACAAAAGTACAGTATGTTTTAAAAAGCTTAGAAGGTGCCGAATGTAGTACATGTAGTAGTACAAACTTTGAGCATAAGAGTTTAGGAGTGATACACCAAGTTTTTTAGAGAACAGTCTTCTTGGGATAAATTAAAATATTTTTCTTTAAATACAACTTTTTTGGTAAACAGTTTTTTTCAACTTCAGTTTGTTTTATATAATAAATTTGACGCTATAACCTTTTGGATGCATTGGATTTTAGTAAATTTTAGAAAATACTAAATGGAGACATGCCATTTATAAAACTCATTCAAACGGGCGTGTCATACGTAGTAGCTTAGAGACTACAACAATATAACAGAATAAGCATGGTAGTCTAAGAGTGTAAGGGCGTAAAAGTGTAAGATCTTAGGCATGAGTAATAAGAGCGTAAACACATAATAGTGTAAAAATGAGGGTATGAGTGTAAAAACGCGGGAACGTGAGTATAAGTCTGGAAGGGTATAGAAGCATAGGATCAAAAGATCGGAAAAAAATAAGAACGTGTGGATATAAAAAACAAGAGCGCCAGGTTGCAAGGTTGTAAAAGTGCATGACCGTAATTGCATAAAAATATAATAGCGTGTGCTCTGGTTTAGTGCAGTAAGCCATTTATTAGAAGACACAAATGAACAAATACGTACAGTGAATGATGTGATGTTTTCAGGGCCGATGACTACGATTCTGCTGCCTTGCCTTTTCCCATCCCCTGACACCCTCCCCCACCTCCCGGGAGTGGTCTTTGAGAAAAACAAAAAAATGTGCTCGTACCATACTTACGTATATTTATGCTGTATTGGTGCTTCCGTTTAACAATACTAACTTATCAGCCTTCAAAAACGTCCATAAACCCATACATAATAGAGCCGTTTTAACACCTTTACACATTAAAATATAGTGCCACCAAATAAATTTTCAAAATTTTTATAAATTACTAACGCCAGCAAACAATTTTGTGTCCGTAAACAATCGTTTTGCGAGGATTCATGGTTTCAAGCATCGGCCCGCAATTTGGTTCATAGTGATACAAATAACTATTATAATCAATAAACACAGTAAAGAAATACGTCTTTTTAACTTTCTTGTAAACGATAAAAATCAAACAAAACCGGAAAAAACAATTATGCATTATAACTCTTTGCTACAATGGATAATGAATAAAAAAATTCAAATTAATCTATGAGAAACATTTACTTTCAAAAACTTTTTACACTAAACGGTTCAAAAACTTGGCTGAGCCACTCACTATTCCGTACTAACACGCAGCACAGTCAAATCTAGCGCTTGCCTTTCCAAACTCAGTACTTAAGTTTGAATATAATCGGAAATTGGGCTTGTAACAAACATAACCCTGTTTTAATTCAGTTCTTTAACACAATGAAACTACAAGTTACTTCGACAATGTTTTGTCTTTTCTCCTTTCTTTTACATCGCCCTCCAGAAGTTGCATCGCTCCTGATTGTTTAAAACCTCTATATCTTACCCCCACATTTTGGTGTAGAGCTTGAAATGTTCGTTAAGAAAACCGACAGTAAAATAATCAATATTGCATCCACACACTTGACACTAGACACCCGACATTCAATACTGTATTTTCGACACTCGGTATTTGACACTTATCATTCGGCACTGGACACTCGGCACTTGACACTCCACTGGAAGTTTGACACACGACTCTCGGTGCTAGTCACTCGACACTTTGCACGCCAGACTTGGCATTCGGCACTCGACATTCCAAACTTGACACTACACTCGACACATGACACCCGACACTTTACTCTTGATCAACCCTTCAACCGAGAGCGTATTTATATACTCCTTATTACATTCAAAGCCACATGCGGAACTAATTTACATCGTAAACTCATTATCCAACTCTAGACCGAATTTGTTTAATTCAAAACCACAAAATTGTTATTTAAAAACAGAAAGCTTTTAGCAAACATCAAATACAGGTGGTATGACCTTAACGTATAATGCACTTTCTAGTAATTATAACAGCGTGATCACAACCCAAACTATTAGTTAAGATCAACACTCGCACTCGACATTTGACATTAGACGCTCGATGTATGACACTTAACTTCGGACGCTCGTCACTTTACCACATGGTACACGAGACTCGGCATTCGGCACTCGACATTCGTCACTCGATACTACAATCTACACGACACCCGACGCTTTACTCGCGATTAACCCTGCAACCGAGAGCGTGTTTAAGTACTCCTTTGGTATTTTAATTAACTGAAATGGAACTAAAAGCCATCTAGAATTTTAGCTATTGAAGATAGAAGTAAACAAAATCCTGCACCCCCGATTTCGTTTGTGTCGAAAACAGACGAATCATTCACCGTTTAATTTCTAAATTAAATAAATTTTTAGCGTTGACAGTTAAACCTGTAATCAAAATTTTATCGTTACACAAAAATAAGCAATACTATTTGGAATTATTATAGTTACGATATAAAAGAAATGCGTTATTTGAAATTGAAATCTGAATGAATACACGGTCCCTGTGCAACTGTGTAGGGAGAACAATCGAGTGTTTTAACACTGTAATTGTAATAGTGAATTTCAATTGAAATGTAAATTGTTTTCACTCAAATACACACACACACACACACGCACACGCCACGCGCACGCGCACGCGCCACGCGCACGCGCCACGCGCACACGCGCCACGCGCACACGCGCACACGCGCACACGCGCACACGCGCACACGCGCACACGCGCACACGCGCACACGCGCACACGCGCACACGCGCACACGCGCACACGCGACACGCGCACACGCGCACGCGCACACGCGCACACGCGCACACGCGCACACGCGCACACGCGCACACGCGCACGCGCACGCGCGACACGCGCACGCGCGCACGCGCGCACGCGCACGCGCGCACGCGCACGCGCGCACGCGCACGCGCGCAGCCGCACGCGCGCACGCGCACGCGACCACGCACACACCACAGCACACACACACACACACACACACACACACACACACACACACACACACACACACACACACACACACACACACACACACACACACACACACACACACACACACACACACACACACACACACACACACACACACACACACACACACACACACACACACACACACACACACACACACACACACACACACACACACACACACACACACACACACACACACACACACACACACACACACACACACACACACACACACACACACACACACACACACACACACACACACACACACCACCCCACACACACACACACACACACACACACACACACACACACACACACACACACACACACACACACACACACACACACACACACACACACACACACACACACACACACACACACACACACACACACACACACACACACACACACACACACACACACACACACACACACACACACACACACACACACACACACACACACACACACACACACACACACACACACACAACACACAACACACACACACACACACACACACACACACACACACACACACACACACACACACACACACACACACACACACACACACACGCTGTCATTAACGTTTAAATTGTTTGAAATTGTGTTTTGCATCGTTGTTAAATTAAAATGCCGCTCTACACATTTTCTGAGTGTGTTGATATGCTGCTATTATTGGGCGAATGTCTTGGAAGTGGACGGGCTGCTGTGAGACGGTACAGTGAAAAATATCCCAGAAGAAATCTGCCTAATTATAAAACATTTCTGCCTACTGAACGCCGCTTACGTGAAAGTGGAACTTTGAAGCCTCAGACCGCTGATAGGGGAAGACGAAGAACGGTGAGATCAGTTGCAGATCAGAAGAATATTTTGAATATTATTGAAGATAATCCCACTGTTAGTACTAGGCGTGTGTCACTACAAATTCAAGTGTCACAACCAGTTGTTTGGAGAGTTGCAAAAGAGCAACAATTGCATCCGTACCATTACCGTCAAGTCCAGGATATTTTGCCAGGTGATAGACCCATACGCATGAGGTTTTGTGGATTGCTCCTGAGGAGGCATGAACAGGACCCCAACTTTCTTTCAAATATCATCTTTAGCGATGTGGCTACTTTCACCAGAAACGGAGTGTTTAACATGCATAATGAACATGTTTGGGCCGATGAGAATCCGCATGCCAGAAAAACTACCCATTACCAACATTCTTTCAAAATTAATGTCTGGGCTGCAACACTTGGGACTGAACTTCTAGGCTACCGCATTCTCCAAGGTAATTTTACCTTACGTACCACGTATCCAATCAACTTTATGAACTTTTGGAAGACATTCCTTTAGCGAGAAGGCGTGCCCTATGGTACATGCATGATGGGGCCTCTCCCCATTTTAGTCGACAGTGTCGTATATGGCTATCCGAAATCCAAATTAATGGATAGGCCGAGGCAATGAGGCTCCTTTGATTTGGCCCTAGGTCACCAGATCTCAATCCTATAGATTTCAATGTTTGGGGACAAGTGAAACATAAAGTATATGCTCAGTTGATTGAAACTGTTGAGGAACTGCGCCAGCGAATTGATGATGCTATCAATGAAATAGCACAAGAGCAAAGACTAAATCGTGTAGTATTTTCACTTATGAGAAGACTGCAACAGTGTATACAGGAAAATGGAGGACACTTTGAGAATTGAAATGATACCATTATCGGTAATTTATTCATATTTTCTGTTAAATCTGTTTATAATCATTTATTTCAATAATATTCTACTGACTTCTCCGAATTGTAATACCAATAATTGAGAATTGAAATGTGAAATTGAGTTTTATTCGGAAATGGTTACAGATAGCGAGCTCAATAAGGTATGCAATATTGATCGCAGAATCCAATCGTGCCTTTGAAAAGTTGATACTTTTTGTTAGAAAAAAGTTACGTCATTTTTAACCACAAAAATATGCGGCAACTAGCGCCATCTGCACAATACATTGAAATTAGATAAATCACGCTATTCGGCATAAGAATTACAGACAATGCTACAAATTTGAAAGCTATTTATTGAAAACTAACGGAAATATTAAATAAATTAACTTATCAAATTGAAAACTAGACACCCTGTATCTCCGTAATGGTGCGTTTTACGACCCAAGTTGATAGGAACTTTTTTGTTTGCATTGCTATACTGCATCAGCTCCCAAATTTTGACCACCTATTTTAGAATGACCTGTATATATATATATATATATATATATATATATATATATATATATATATATATATATATATATCTTAAAGAGGTTTTAATAGATAATTTTAAAATTAATAGATGCACTACTCAAAAAAATTTTTCAACGTTATAAAGTTTTGTATATCTAATTTTAATCATAATCCGTGAAACTTCAAAAATTAAAAAAATCATTTGATTAAATACATGGTTATGGCTACGATAAAACAGTTGAAAATCGTTAACAATAAAACAAGAGCGACGGGAAAAATTCTAATTTTAAAGTAATTCTACAATTATTAATGTTTAATTTTCACACAATTCAAGATCAAAACAAAGTTTCAAAGTGGCCGCCGTTACGTTGTACACAAAATTGGCAACGTTTAATAATGTTGTTTTGAACTTTTCGTAACGTGGCTTTTCTTACAGAATTAATCACATTAGAAATATTTTCTTTTCAATTATTTATATCAATTGGTTTTTCTGTGTGCACCTTGTCTTTTATTGTTCCCCACAAAAATAAATTAACGGAGTAAAAATTGTACCACGTACTGCAATTGTATTTGGAAATCTTTCATTCAAGTTATTCATAAGTCTAGTCGAGTTATGTGCTGGAGCGCCATCTTGCGAAAATATTGCAGATTGCCAATTGTATTCAAAGCTACACTATCAAACATTTCTTCCAAATTGGTAATTAAAAACCTTTCGTAGACTTCTGCCTTCAAATTTTAATTGTAGAAATAAGATCCCAAGATTTTTGTACCAAGAATTCCACAACAGACATTTACAGAAAACACTTGTCGATCAGTGAGATGTGGATTTTCTGCAGACCAAATACGTGGTTTGTTCTATTAAAAATTCCATTGATAGTGAATTTTTCTTATCGGTGAAAAGGATTTTATACGAAAATTTTGATCTATCTCAATAAACTTAATAAAGCAATCAGCATATTCTAGTCTTCTCCGTAAATCAGTTGCATATAAAGTATTTCCTACGTGATGGAGATATGGCTTTCGTCCATATTTGTTTAAAATTAATCTTGATTCTTCTTTAGAAACACCACACTCAATACCAATTTCCCTAATAGACGCAGTTGGTTTGAAATCTGAATATGCCAAAACATTGGTTTTAGTTTTTTGGCGCATCCTTTGGTTTGGTAAAGGATCTATAAATTTTCTTCCATTTCACTTTTTTTTTGTTAGTATGCTCATGCTTATGGTTAGTAATTACTTATTTTAGCTTATATATATATATATATATATATATATATATATATATATATATATATATCTTATTGTAGACTGTTCAGAAGTCCTTCTCCTCTTCAGCCCTGGTCATTCCCTTGTTGTTGGCGTTGCGGTGTTTTGTGTTATTGTATTGTGTACAATCATGAGGTGTTTAAATTTATTTGAATTTTGAATAGTGTGTGGTTGGGTTTAAGTGTGCGTGTGGGTTAGTGTGGTGTGGTGTGCAGTGTGATTAATTAGATCGTTGGCCGGTGTCATGTTGGGTCGTCATCGAATAGACGGGGGGATGCGGAGGGCATATGGGGTATTATCGAAGGATTCTTCTATCGCTTCAGGGAGGTCGTCGAGGAGTTGTGTGAGGATTGCGGGAGGATGTTTGAATTTGAATTTGGGTTTTTTTCGAGGGGATTTGGGAAAGCGGTAGTTGAAGTTGAAGTTTTCCTGGAGTTTTTGGATACGGTTTGTGATTGGGGGTATATTGGCGTGGTGTAGGGTGAAGTCATTAGGGTACCTGAGGGGTAACCTGTGTATCCGTCTAAAAATTCGGCGTTCACAGAAGGCGATTGAGGAAAGGTGATTGGGGTTAATGTTTGTGTATATAGGAGCTCGGAAATCCATAACAGGGCGGGTGTATGTTTTATATGTGTGTAGAAGTGTTTTGGGGTGACAACCTCTGATTCCACCCCGAAGGGCGCCCAGTAGGTTTGCGCGGTTTCTAATCCTGTTTAGGTTCTTTTTACATCGGGGAGCCAATTGAGGGTTCTAGTGAAGAGGATTCCTAGGTAGGTGATTTCATCTTGGAGTGTGAGCCTTTTTTGGTTAAGGGTGAGGGAAACGTTTCTGGAGGCAAGATTGGGGAACTTATCCTCTGCGTAATGAGGATGTCGGATTGTTTGGGTTTTGGTGGGATTAACGGAGACTTTCCACTGCTTCGCCCAGTTAGAAAAATTCCGTAGGGTTTTAGATATGAGGCGGAAGGCCGTTTCGCTGTTCCGATTAACCGCCCAGAAGGCGGTGTCATCCGCGAACTGCGCAACGACCACTCCGGGTTGGGTAACTTCGGGAATGTCGGATGCAAAGAAGGTGTAAAGGATAGGGGCTAAGGCAGAACCTTACGGAACGCCTGCAGTAGGTTGAAAAGGATCGGAGAAGGTTTTCCCTACTTTGACCTGAACTGACCGATTGGTCAGGTACGAGAGTAGGAGTTTGGCGAAGGGGTCGGGTATGTTAAGGTTTCGGATCTTTGCAGGATACCGGCGTGCCAGACCCTGTCAAATGCTTTCTTAATGTCCAGAAACACAGCCAGATTGCATTGCTTGTGATTGAACGCTCTGGTGGTCTCTGTAAGCAGCTTCAACAAGAAATCGTGACACGTTCGGTTAGGACGGAAGCCGAATTGGCTGTTGGGAAGGAGGTCGTTGTATTCTAGGTGGTCCCTGAGTCGCCTGGCTGACGATGGAGGCCGATTTCCAGTCCGTCGGGAAGTACGATAAGGTAAGGCATTTATTGTAAATAGTGGAAAGTAAACGGAGGGCTGGGTCGGGTAGGTCGCGGAGAATTTTGTGGTTTAGGCCGTCATGACCTGGGGCCGAATTTTTACCTTTTTTGAAATATGAGCTGACCTGGTCGGGCGTGATAGGGGCGTAAAAAGGACTCTCGTTATCGAGTAGGGTTTCGGAAAGGTTAATAGTACGGAAATCTTGAAGACGACTCTCAAGGACGGCCTTGAATTGGTTATCAAATTGGGGATCATCTGGGGATCGGAAAATGGAATGGAGGTAGCGACCAAAGAAATCGGCCTTTCCTTGGTCGGAGGAGATTATGTTGCCCTGAAGGTCGGTTAGGTGGGATTTTGAGTTTACTTTTCTTCTGGTCAGTCTATCAAACTGTTGCCAGAAGAGTTTACCATTTCTATAATCAAGCTGGGAGGAGGGCTTGGTCCAGGGGTCTTCAGAGTGTTTATTGGCTTCTTGCCTGATTAAGGCGTTAAGGCGATTGTATTCGGTCTTGAGAGCCGGGTCCCTGGATCGCAAGAATTGACGATAGATTCGTCTTTTCTCTTTGATGCAGTTCACAATGTGAACTCTCTCGAGATCTTGGGTCGTTTGAAGATTAGGTGTGGGAAGGATGTTGGAGATGTGTTCGGAGAACACATTCCAGCCTGCTTTTGAAACATCTTTAATGACTGCGTATTGAGGGGGTGAAGGGGGGGGGGGGGCTGGACAAAATGAAGTTTTGACCAGTAGGGAATGTAATCTGATGTAATCGTGGTGCCTAAAAAGCACTCACGATCGAAATAGTGAGCTATGGGTTCGGAGACTATGATGTTGTCTATTATTGAGGCACCTAAGTGCCCGAAGTTGGTTGGCTGTGTGTTGGCGATTCGCAGTAGCGGTAACTGCAACAGAGCAGATGATAGCCTGTTACAGTTGCCATTCGTTGCGGTGTCACCAAACTGGGTGTGGCGAGCATTGAAATCACCTAGGATTACTGCGTTGGGGAGGCTAGAAGCATAGATTAGAAGAGCATCGGATAGGGAATTGTGGCCTGGCGGGTTATAATATGATATAAATATTATAGGAGTGGGAAAGTGCACCGTCACAGCAACGCATTCGAGATGCTGTAGGTGCACAGGAAGTTGAAAAGGAGTGGATGGGAAGCAGTTTTTAATTAAGAGAGCGGTTCCGTGGTGGATATTGTTTAAGAATGAGTGGTACGTGTTGAAATTGAATGAGCATCGGGATGTGAGCGTTGTTTCCGTGATGGAAAGGATGTGTATGTTGTGTGTGCAGAAAATGTTTCCCTGCTATGATAGCCATTGGAAAACAGTAAAGGAGTGGGTTGGCGGATTACGGCGACCTTCATCCGCGTACCGGATACGCAGATGTTGATCCTCCGTTGGAAAAAGGTTTGGGATAGCGAGTCTATGGTCCGAACAACCCTATCTGGCCAGTCAGGAAACATAAGGATAAGGGCGTGGGTAAGGATTGGGTATCGGGAGAAGGTTTGAGGTGGGCTGTGTCTTCCGAGTCGGACTCTTCGGAAGACACGGATAGGATCGAGGAATGCTATCATCGACGGGGAACTGGCAGGTTCCCGTCGCTTCCGGCACTGGAAGGAATAGGTGGGATGCGCTTCCCCGCAGTTGTTACACTTTGGGTTGGCGGCGGATTTGCATGACGAGGATCTATGACTTTTGCCACAGTTAGGATGGTACGGGACGGACACTCCTCAGAAGTATGTCCCACCTGCGTGCAGGTGGAGAGTACTTCGGGAGTGGTTGCGGGATGAGGGAAGGTTCGCAACGGTAGTCTCCCCAGAACATGACGACACCGCGTGCGAGGAGGTATTCAATGGTGGCTTGGGAAGAGGTAATGACACGGATGAGGGATGTAGGGGTGTTCGTCGCCTTAGAGGTGATGCAAACGCCCTTCCTCACATGCGGAAGATCGATCGCACCCAGGATCTCTTCGATTAGGATATCCTTATCTACGTGACGAATCACGCAGGAAAAGGAGGGAGGACTAGGATTGGAGTTGGATGGACGGGGACCGGACAGTTGAGAAAGGGTTACTGAGGGATCACCGAAATGGTGTCGCAGCCTAAGCTGCGTACATCCGGCAAGGGAGGAGGTCTCTAAGAGACAGGTATGGTTGTGGTTGAATGTCAAATTCAACCAGGGAAGGTCAAGTAGTTTGAGGGAATTAAAAAGGGATTTCTGGCTTGTAATGGATTTTGAGATATTGCGGACGCAATATCTGGAGGATTGTGAGCGGGTGGGTAAAGGATTAGGGTTAACAGGTGTAGGACTCACGGCGGGTACAGGTGGTTGAGCGGGTGTAGGTATGAGCGGGTTTGTGTGTGTGTGTGTGTGTGTGTGTGTTGTGTGTGTGTGTGTGTGTGTGTGTGTGTGTGTGTGTGTGTGTGTGTATGTGTGTGTGAGTATGTGCGTGCGCGCGCATTTGTGTGTGCGGGTTTGTGTGGTTTTGTGGAGGCATTGGAACGTGTGGAAATGTAGGAGTGAGTGGATGAAGTGGAAATCGCGATTTTACATTTTAATTTTTTCTGTATTTAATTGAAGAGATACAGTGAAACGAAAAATAGTTTTGCATTGTCACTTTTAATTTTACACCTCATGGTAATAAGTAATTTGCGGTACGACATTTCGCCTTTTTGAAACCATCATTAACTTTTTTTTTAAATACGGTCTTGCTAAGTTAAATATGTGTTTTGAACGATTTGTGAATTACAAATTCAACGATGTAAAATACATGATAGTTGATCTACGTTTCAGACCCTTTTTTGACCATCTTCAAGTTTTTCCTATTTTCTGCGTTATTCTCAATGCTAGAATAAAAATAGTAACACCGTTTTATGGCAGTACGTTTTATAAACTTTTAAATAATAGAATAGAATTCTTTATTTGGTGTTTCAAATTTTTGTAAACAACATCCATTTACTTATTTGATATATGACCCTGATAAATAAACGCTTATTCGGAGAAAAAAATTTTTATTCTATGTTCCTGATATACAACACAAAATTCTAAATTTAAGTTTCACAAAAGGTGTTCGAATAAGTTACCTTTCGTCTCTAAACATAAATAACATATTTTTACTGTCGATTCTAAAACGTTTCTAAGCATATGTAATTTATATTTTACATCGTTGAATTTGTAATTCACAAATCGTTCAAAACACATATTTAACTTAGCAGAACCGTATTTAAAAAAAAGTTAATGATGATTTCAAAAAGGCGAAATGTCGTACCGTAAATTACTTATTACCATGAGGTGTAAAATTAAAAGTGGCAATGCAAAACTGTTTTCCGTTTCATTTTATCACTTCAATTAAAACCAGAAAAAAATAAAATGTAAAATCGCGATTTTCACTTTTTTGCAAATATCTCATCACCCTCTAGAAATATTTTGAATTTCTAAATGGCATTTTATTGGCCCCCTAAGTGCCCACCTTTTTCTCCATTTAATCTACTTTGTAGCTCTTACCATTTACGAAATCCCCATAGTGACCCTCATCTTGGACACGTGCTATATATATATATATATATATATATATATATATATATATATATATATATATATATATATATATATATAGTGTATCGATTGCATGGGTAACTTTGTTATTAATAAAGATACAGATTTGGTTAAATGAGCAATGTTATATATTTAATACTGATTCAGATGCTAATTCCGAGCACTTCCGAAGATAATCAACAAAAACCGAAAAATGCGTTTTTTGAAAAAGGCGATTGTTTCCCTTAATGTAAGTAATAAAATTTTTTTTTAACAAAAGTTACTTATTTCTTTAAGACGAACTGAGATGTGTTTTCAAAGAAATATCGCAACTACGCTCTTGGAGATAGTGATAGCAACTTTCTTATGTTAAATAGGCGCCATATTGAATTTTGAATTAAATAAATTGCATTTTTTTCTGCTTGCAACGATGTGTAACAATCTACACATGAAATAATAGATTCCAGCATATTTTATATTGTTTCCTTGAAATTAAAGTAAGCCATGAAAACAAATGAATTACAACGAAACAGAACTAATTACTAATCTTAAAACTAAAAATAGCTAATTGAATCACAGAAAATGTTCAAAATGATGGCCATTGTTTGCCAAACACAATTCACATCATTTTAAAATGCTAGTAGTCACTTTCCGCAATGTATGGCGATTAACATTATTTAACGCTTTTTGTAATTCATTAACATTATTATGAGTAAAATGGCTACCATACACTTTATTTTTTACGGTGCCCCACAAAACAAAATCAAGAGGTGTGAGGCGGCTGATCTGGGCGGCCATAGGTGTCATTAAAACCATTATATAAAAAAATTAATAACATGCCAGGAGTTGTGTGCAGGCGCCACCATAATACCAAATATTGTGCCAAGGGAAATTCATCTAAAAGGCCTTCTGTCGTTGTTTGCAACATTTCCAGGTAACGTGTTGAAGTTAAAGTTCCATTAAAAATCATAGGTCCGAACGATTCCCCAATATTCCGAAAAAGACACTAAAACCAACGTGAATTTGGTTTCGCCGTGATATAGTCACGTGTGGATTTTCTTGGGCATAGTGGTGTTCATTATGGCGATTAAATAAACCGCAGTTAGTGAAATGTAATTCGTCAGTCTCAGGAAAGTTGTTAATAAAACCATCGTTTTCTGCCATTTTGTTAATAACCCACCTGCAAAATGTTCTTCTACGCAGATGATCATTTGGGTGTAAAGTGTGAGCAATATGCTGCTTATAAGGGATGAAGTGATGTTTATTTAAAATTCGACATGCTGTCGATTTTTTCATATCAACTAATATTCTAATATCCGGTTGTCTTCTTTCTGAGAAGTTATTTCGATATTGTTGAGCAGCGAGGCGAGTGCTTTTATTACACTTGATGTAAGTAAAAAAGATATATTGTTCATTTAACAGAAAAGTTGGCATTTCTTAGAAAATATTAATTTTCACCTTCATTAAAAGTTGATAATACTTATTCAAAATAGAAGTGATTTAATAATTAAAAATGACAGTTCGGATTTTTGTTAAAATTCATTTGTTTTCATGGGTTCCTTATTTTAAAGCAAATAATATAAAATATGCAGGAATCTATTATTTCAAGTGTAGACTGTTATACATCGTTGAAAGCAGAAAAAAATGCAATGTATTTATTTCAAAATCCGATAGGACGCCTATTTAACATAAGAAAGTTGCTATCATTATCTCCAAGGGGGTAGTTGCGATACTTTTTTTGAAAACACAACTCTGTTCATAACTGTTATATTAACCTTTTTCAAAAAATGCATTTTTCAGTTTTTATCGATTATCTTCGAAAGTACTCGAACTTTTTGATATTTCCAAGCAGCATCTGAATCTTTATTAATAACAAAGTTACCCATGCAGTACTCATCGATTTGGGACACACTTTATATATACAGGGTGGCACATTAGTGTGATAAAGTCCCATATCTCCTTTATTTAAAGAGATACAAAAAAAATTAAATACAAAAGTTGTAAGATATGTTCTGGTGCATATTCCAAAAATATTTTTAATTATACAGGGTAGATCATAAAAGCTTAGAAGCAATTTTAAATTTTTTTTAAAATAGAAAACCCTATATATTAGTACATATTTAGATTCTACATACAATTTTAGACACATTTTATGTATAATGTCCTATACCTACGTCTAACAGTTTTTCACAAATTTCAAATGTTTTGTCAAAAATGACGTTTGTTGGCCAAAACATAGGTGGAAATCTTTTCTAAACGAAGCCTTTATCAATTAGTTATGGTTGGTTTCCTTGGAAATGGGGACCTAGTCTAATGGGCTGTATTGATATTTTTTGTAATACATTCATACAGGGTGATCAAAAATGGGCAATAAAAAGTAGATCAAAAAAAACCTATAAAGTTTTTTTTAAATGGAAACCCCCTTTTTTTTAATTCTATCTTATTTAGCATTAAAAATAAGGGTGACTTTGTATAAGAGTGTATATTCCAAAAAATTGTAGTTTTTGAAATAATAACAATTTAATATTTTTTCATTGTAAAAAGGCTATACGGCTTTCAAGTTTTGTTGTTAGTTGGCCGTAACGACGGGGCGCGGCGAAACAAAAAAATCAAGCACTTCAGATCGAAATATTACAATTTATTGAACCCCATATAAATAATTATTTTATTAATCGAACTTAAAGTAAAGACAATATTTTTTTGATTCAACAAATTATGTCCTAATCCTAATCATAAACTTAACACTTCTAATGTAACTAAACCTGTAACTAATTATACAGATAAAAGTACTAGAAACACGTCAAATACGTACTACCTAATAAGTTGTTCGAAATATCCACCTCTTTCTTGAATACACAATGCAATACGTCTCTCAAATTCGCTGCTTAAATTTCTACACATTTCAATACTAATGTTTTGAGAACAGTTTCTAATCCTAATCTTCATGTCTTCCTTTGTTGTAGGCTAAAGTCCATTTTAGTAAGATCTGGGGATCTAGCAGGCCAAGCAACAGGCCCTCCCCTCCCAATCCAACATTCTGGATATCTAGCATTTAAAAAAGTTATTATCGGACCTGTATGATGTACTAGGGCCCCATTATGAAGAAACCACATTTCTTGTTGCGTATCCTGTGGCACTTGACGCAACAAATTAGGTAGATGGTTTTGCAAAAAGTCTAAGTATACTTCCCCTGTTACTCGTTGATCAAAAAAATATGGTCCAATTACATGATTACCGACAACACCTCCCCAAACATTTAAAGGCCATCTAGTTTGAGAAGTATATCTTACAAAATATGGATTTTCGGTAGAATAGTAATGAAAATTGTGTCTGTTTACACTTCCGTTTCTGTGAAATGTGGCCTCATCTGTAAATAAAATCAAATGAACAAAATTTCTTTGTTGGTTTATTTTGTTTTGAGCCCATTGACAAAATTCCAGTTGTCTTGATAATCTTTGATAATCTTCAGGAACCAACTCTTGAAGTAGTTGAATGTGATAGGGGTGCATTTTTTTGAGACTTCAATATCCGCTGTACCGTACGTCGTTCAACACCAACCTGCTGAGAAATGGGTCGTTGTCCAATATATGGATTATCGGTAACTGTTAATAGTACATTTAATTGATTTTCCTCAGTCTGTGCACGTTTTTCCCTAGTATTTTTTTCATATAACACATTGCCAGTTCTTTCAAAACGCTCCAAAAGCTTTTCAAATGCCCTTCTTTCAGGTTGCCGTCTCTCTGGAAATCGTTGTTGATACATTCTTCTTGCTAAGAGCGTATTTTTATCACTAGCTCCCAAAACAAAAATCATATCAACCACCTCGGCTTGCGAAAAATTCATTATTTACAATTTTAATTCAAGTTTTAAATCAATTTGCTATAAAATATACTAATGCATCACACAAATTATCAACTGACAATAAATAATGACGTTTCTGATGATCTCTATTATTTTGATATGCCACGCCTCGCCGTCACGGCCAACTAACAACAAAACTTGAAATCCGTATAGCCTTTTTACAATAAAAAAAATGTTAAATTGTCATTATTTCAAAAACTACAATTTTTTGGAATATACACTCTTATACAAAGTCATCCTTATTTTTAATGCTAAATAAGATAGAATTAAAAAAATAGGGGGTTTCCATTTAAAAAAAATGACTTTATAGGTTTTTTTCAATCTACTTTTTATTGTCCATTTTTGATCACCCTGTATGAATGTATTACAAAAATATCAATACAGCCCATTAGAGTAGGTCCCCATTTCCAAGACTTAGGTATAGGACATTATACATTAAATGTGTCTAAAATTGTATGTAGAATCTAATATATATATATATATATATATATATATATATATATATATATATATATATATATATATATATATATATATATATACATATACACATACATATACATATACAGATGAAGAACTCGCACATTTATCTTTTTTCCCATAACAGTTTTAAATGATGCGGAAATCGTAAGTAATTTTAATTACACAGCTGCAAGGCGGAAATGAAGATCATATAAAATTACTTTAAATGAGAATTTTATTATATTTGGAAAACAACAAAATTTTAATTACGCTTTAAAGGCGCTTCCGTGACTAACGTTTTAAAAGTACCAGTTTTGAATCCAAAGAGTAAAGTATAAAATGTGGGAAAGTATGAATATTTTGTTAGTTATAATTATCCTTACACGCTACAAACGAGCAGATTCAATCCGAGACATAGACTTTAACTATTAAGATAAGAATTTTTATTCCTAACGTAAAATTATTCACGGATCTTTAAGGAAATATATAAGAACAATTGTTCTCAAGGTTATCAGCTATCATGGTATAAATCCAGAACAACCCAAAAAAGGTGATAGAAGTGTGTGTGTCTCACGGTCACCGTCCATTAGAATATCTCAGGAAATAATGCGATTTGATTAATTAATTTTATTAAATACATAAATAAAAGTTTACCTCGAGTAGGATTTGAACCTACGACCTGTACTTTGCTAGAGTACCGCGCTAACCATCTGCGCCATCGAGATACAAGCCCCAATCGATGTAAATTTTGTCTTTATGTATGTAGAACTGATGTAAATTCTAAATATAATGAGATTACAATCAAATTACTTATATTAATGGAATGTGAGCCTGCAATATCGCAAGGATTCACACATACCAAAGTAACTTGACTAATGTTAAATCATTATAAGTTTTTCTTTTTAATTACATATTTACCTTTGAACTTATTCGTTCATAACAAAACTTATAATAATTCGATTTGATGTTTGAAATTTGTATAATGGGGTTTCCGGATACGCTCTCTTCAGATAAAATAACGGCGACCTTGTACGACTTCCGGTTATACCGGAAGTAAATGTTAACTTTCTTATTCTAAATAGGTATTCTTACATTTTTGAATTCTACGCAAAATTCTAGACATATCTTGTGTTTAATGTCCTATACCTAACTGTCGCCGTTTTTGACATATTTCAATTTTTATGCAAAAATGACGTTTGCAGGCTCTAAAATAATTATCGATTTTTCCTATAAGGAAACCTTTATAATTTAATTGGGGTCGAATTCCTTGTTGAAAAGAACATCCTTTAATATATGTTTTATAATACAGGGTGGTCAAAAAATCAGACCGAAAACAAAATCGAAAAAACTAGCAAAAGTCAATTTTTTCAAATGGAATTTTTATAATTTTATCTTATTTGCCATTAAAAATCAAGGTAAGTTTGTGTAAGGTTGTCTACTCCGAGACTTTGTAGTTTTCGATATATTGCCAATTTAATATTTTTATTTGGCCATTTTGTTACGGTTTTTAAGTTCAGTAGGTTATGATGGCGTTGAAAAATAATCAGACGCTAAACAGATGTATGTAGCTGTCAGTTACCATTTCAAAATTATTAATGATCAACGTTTTGATTAGTTTATGCGCGAATAAAAGTGTTCAAAAATAGAAAATAATCCGTATTCAAATGCCGACATATTAAATTTATTCTTTATTCATGGTGAGTAGAACAGGATTATAAGTCTAACGTGCAGAGTTTTCAATGAAAGATATCCGCATTTGTCACCAATGAACTGAAGAAAATTTAGAAACATTATGATGAATCATCTCAATTAAGGAACAATTAATGCAAAAAGAATTTTACCCAGGCCAATAACGTCAAGCGAATGCAACGTAATCAATCTGTTGGCATATTTAATTTAATCTTATAAGACAATAAACACAAGTAATAATTAAACTAGTTACACAAAATAATCTTAATCTAACTGTTCAATATGACCTCCATTGACTCGTAAACACTTTTGAATATTACTCATAACAGCTTCTGTAGTAGCGCTTGCTATTTCAGCTGGTTCAAGTTGGTCGAAAGTTCTTATTCGAGCTACTAGTTCTTGAATTGAATCGATGGTTATATCCTTTCCTTTACCGTTCCCCAAAGAAAAAATCTAAGGGCGTCAGGTCTGGGGACTTGGTGGCCAGTTCCACGGTCCTAATCGTCTAATCCATCTATCTTCAAACATATCATGTAACTTATGGTCTATCACATTTCCACAATGAGGCGGGGCGCCGTCTAGTTGATACGAAAGGCGGATTATCAACAAAGTCTTTAACAACTGTTTGTAAAATGGCCAAATATATTTCAGTATTCAACGTTACTTCATAAACATGATGGCGTACTTGATCATACATAAGTAAACCAAATGCATTTACACTAAATTTGTTTTGAAAATTTTTCTCCCGCATGACATTAGATTTTCAGTGGCCCAGAAATGAGAATTGTGTCTATTAAAAATTTCTTCTCTTATGAATTTTGTTTCGTCTGTCCACATAATTTTGCGTAAAAAAGCCGGATCTTCTTGTGTTCGTACCAACATCATTTCACAGAATGCATTACGTTGTAATGCGTCCCCGGGATGAAGAGCTTGAAGAAGGTTGAATTTATAGGGGTGCATGCCATGTTTTGCTAAAATTCTTTGAACAGATGGTCGTGAAACTCCTAAATCGTATTCCGCTGCGCGAATAAAGTCTTCGGGATGAACATGAAAATATGCCAACATATTGATTATGTTATATTCGCTTGACGTTGTTGGCCCGGGTAAAATTCTTTCTGCATTAATTGTTCCATAATTGAGATGACTCTTCATAATGTTTCTAAATTTTCTTCTGTTCATTGGTCTCATATTATTTTCCATTTTTGAACAGTTTTATTCGCGCATAAACTAATCAAAACGTTGATCATTAATAATTTTCAAATGGTAACTGATAGCCACCATACAATTCTTTACCAGTCGATTGTTTCCAAATAATGCCGTCATAGCTAACTAAGAATAACTGAGCAAAATCGCCAAATAAAAATATTAAATTGGGAATATTTCGAAATAGACAACCTTATACAAACTTACCCTTATTTTTAATGCTAAATTAGATAAAATTATAAAAATAGAGAGTTTCCATTTGAAAAAATTGACTTTTGCTAGTTTTTTCGATTTTATTTTCGGTCTGATTTTTTGACCACCCTGTATCAATAGTTATCAACATATTATAAAACATGTTTTTGATTCAAAATGTTGCGCTCTTTCCGAATTTAAAAAATATATAGTGTTCCATTTAAAATAAGAGAGTTAATTGCTGTCCAGGGGATATGGAACACCCTGTACAATCACCGATATTTTTAAAAAGCGCCGTAAAAGGATATCAACAACCTGGGATAACACATTTTCTCTGATAAATAGCTAAGGCGCTACAGAGCAAATATGCACTAAAAACTCACCATATATATATATATATATATATATATATATATATATATATATATATATATATATACACACACACAACGTGCCCAAGATAAGGATGAACAGCATCGGGATCTTGAAAACGGTAAGAGATACGAAGGCGGTTAAATTAGAGAAAAGTATAATTCAGGGCATGTTTACATGTGGTTTGCAAAAATTCATTATTGTTTATCGTTTCCGACATTAAAAAAATGCGATTTTTGGGTTTTTCTTTTTTCGTAATTCCTTCATTTATTTTAAAAGCTTTTTAAAAAACAAAGGTTCATTATCCATTTTTGAATTGTATTAGATGACGTTTTTAAATTTTTTATTCGACGTTTCTTTAAACGGTCTAGCATTTTTGACGAAATTGTGTTAACTGCTGCCATAATCGATACTAACAACTGCGCTTCAGTTTCAAAACTCCCATCATACACTTGGTGTTTCAGGTAACCCCACAGAAAAAAATCCAACGGAGTTAAATCGGGTGATCGGGCTGGCCAAGCCACTGCACTGTAAACCGCAATCACAGATAATCCTGTACATTTCCTGAGTTATGTGCTTGGGCACCATCTTGTTGAAACCAACAGTTGTTAATAAGTGCTAGAGGTAATCCATCCAAGACATTTTCCAAATCAGTCCTTAGCAAGTTCAGATATCGTTCGGCATTTAAATTGTTGTGGCAAATAAAAGGTTCTATTATTCTTTTTTAAATAAGGATTTTGTTTTGCCCAATAATGTTTGTTACGTCTGTTGAATTTCCATTGTTAGTTGTCATGCTTTCATCAGACCACATTATTTTAAAAGGAAAATTTAGATCTTCGTCACATTTTCTAGTATACCATTCGCAAAAATCTGCTCGCCGCTCTGGATCAGCTAGTCTAAGACCCTGACAATCTCGAAATTTATATGGACGAAACTTATACTTATTTAAAATGAATTGTGCTATAAAAATAACTATACCAGTACGATGTGCAATTTGTCTTGTCTTTCAGGGTTTTCAAAACAGCTTGTAAAACGGTATTAGATTTTTTAGTCATCAGATTGTTTTTGACGGGATAGAACAGGTTTTGTAAATGAACCAAATTCTTTTAAATTAGATTCAAAACGTCTAAAAATGGATTTACCAGGTTGCCTTTGTTCAGGATATTTATCCAAATACAACAGCTCAGTAACTACACAATTTTTGTGGGACAAGATGTAGCATGTTAACATATCGAACTTTTCTTCGTTTGTAAAATTTCGTCTCTCCATAGATACACTTATTGATTAATTATAATTATAAATTAACTAAACAAAACAAAAAAAAACAACAAAGTTATGGTAATAAAAACAACTTAAAATACGTACAATTCAAATAACAACAACGTTCTCAACGCAATAAAACTAAGTTAAACAGTTTTCAACAAAATGTTAAAAAAGTGTTATTTTATTAAAGCCTTCTAAATTAACTGATATTACACAAAAAACCATAATGTGTAATACATGGTTAAATTCGTAATAAAAAATACTATGGAATACAGGGTGTTTCGTTGGTTGCGGCGATATAAAAATTAAAGTTGATGATGGTTTCACGGAGACGAAACGTCGAATAAAAAATTTGAAAACGCCATCTAATAGAATTCAAGATCCCTATGCTGTTCATCCTTCTCTTGGGTACGTTATATATATATATATATATATATATATATATATATATATATATATATATATATTGCAGCAATAATGCGAACTCAAGAACAAAACAATCGCTAAGGAATGTATCTTGACTATACTGACACTAATGCTACTATTACTCAAATTTATTGCTTGCCTTACATTGACTTTCCTGGCAATAATTAAAACATTAGAATTTATTTACAAGTCTGATATTTAATTACTGGCAAACCTCAAATCTGATCAAAAGAATTGGCCATCTAGTGGTAGCTACGCTGTGTTATTTGAATGAGATAAGCTTGGATGAAGTTAAGTGTTGCATCATGAGGGACAGACAAACAATGAAACTACTCAGATTAGAATTAACGAGAATTGCGCAATGATGGTTCAACTCGTTAATTTACTAAGTTGGAAAAGAACCACCAAGAAAACCCAATTTATTCATAAATAAGTAATTGCACAAGTACATTAATAAATCAAACAACAAAAAACAGTGAAAGGGTTCAATATATAACAAAAAACCATTAGATCCGGATAAAGTGCGTACAAAACTATAACATTAAGAAAAAAATAATTAAAAAGCAGGTTAGCTACACATAAACACAATTTAAAAATCCCATGTAATCACACCCACAATTGTGTCATAAATAAATCAAAATAAAAATTGTAATAACAATCATGCCGGTCTTTAAGTAAATAAGAAAATAATAATGCAGATTACGTACATATTAAATATAACAAACAGTAAAATTAAACAGGTAACAATAAGGTAACGGCAATGCAGTGAAAAAAATAGGCAAGGAATTTACGCATACACAATTGTGTGGTTAATAAAAGCACCAAATACACACGTACAGTTACAAGAAATTACATATAAAGAAAAATTAGTTCGTAGATAAAAAATTATAAACAAGCCGATTGAATCAACGGCACTAAATAAAAAGAAAGCTCATTAAAACAAATCCTTGCGAGGGTAAGGTGTAAATAAATCATAACAAAGGGACCGGTACACAAGCTTGAGTGACAGCATCCCTTTCTCAGTTTACACATTCATCTATACAAGACAATAAGAACAGTAAAAATGGAATTTGAAGATAAGATGGTTTTCAGGTCATCTAAACACGTGTGTGTGTGAAAACCATCGGTATTGCCTATTTACAAATATAACCGAGATCTATCTTTACACAACAGTGCTAATTCGCACAAGTAATGAGGGAGGGAGCCCTGTACTGTGTGACGCTAGCCCTTTTATTTTAATAGAGTTCGGCTGATTGAGCGTGATTGCATAATTAAATAGGAACCCCTTGCAAGACAATGATTGATTTTTAATAGGTTACGTAGACTGATCGAAATGTTTTCTGTGCTGGCTTAATACACATTTCAATTCCTACATACGTTTTGAACATAATCCTTTAGTTGATCACAGACACAAATGGTTAACATACGCGGTTTAACCTCAAGACGGTGGCTGTTATTTATACATTAATATTTGAAAAACACATTAAAACTAACACCCAAAAGAAAAAGATAAATCCGCATTGGTTAGTTTTAATAAAATGTGCACGCTAAAATATTTAAAGAGACTGTTTACAATGAAGGTATTTAATCAAACAATTAGATCGAAACTGTAACTGCTACTGCCCCCAAATCAATCCCCGTTTTTAAAAGTTATAAAAAACAATACGAAATAGTACATGGGAATAGTTTCAAATTAATTACCACAAGAAGTATTAATTTTTTACATATGCATTCATCTGTAACAAACCTTACCGGTCTCGAATTTCCTAGTACCAAACAGATGTCTTTTAATTTATGGTATGTTCCGACGTAATTAATTATTAAACTAGTGACGTTTTGCATCAAGAATGTGCGTGTAACAATATTCAACGATTCGTTACACTCCTTCAGTAAAGGCGGACACCTGTTTCCACCTTAACATGTGTTTTTCTTTTACTTTACAACCCTTACTCAAATATCAGTTCCATACATAAAATGATATATCCCGAAAACATTAGCAAATTACTACTTATTATCAAGATATTTAAACCTATTAATTATCCTTTCTACTGCGGTAACAAATGCGATTTGAGAAAATGTTTATTACAATATTTTCTCGGTCTGCTACCTACAATACTATATATATATATATATATATATATATATATATATATATATACAATATACAATATATATAGTTGATTTTAGGTTTCCGCGAGTATAGTATGAAACACTGTTGTTTACCCGGGCGTTGTCTTGCATCTGCTGGTGATACTTCTGACTCCTGCCAGTACAAAAACAACGTTTCGGCAAAGTCTCATTTGCCATTTTCAAGTTTTCTCCTTCTCCAACTGATTTGTTCGGCTCCGTGTTACTCGAATCGAACTGAGGTCCTGCTGTCCTATCTCCTATTTATATTTGGTGTTGTGTACTTTCATTGCTTTCACTGTTCAACAGTGAAAGCAGTGAAATAAGCAGTAAATAAGAAAATTATCGTTTTCAATTATTAGAAACAACCAAAATAAGAAAAATTAACAAATTAGCAATGGAAAAGTAAGAAATCGGTCTGATCAGGACTAAGGTAAAGATTAAAATGGTGACCACGAGAAGAGTAAATCAAAAACCAAGACGAAATCGAAAACCAAAACAAAGGCGGAGACCAAGGAGAATACCAAGACAAAGACAAAGTAAATCCGTGAGCTGCTCTAAAGGTTAAATTTGGCGACACTCAGTATATCATAATTTGATTCTCCTAACTTGACCGCAACGACGAAGACCATTTCTCCGATTATAGCCATTCTGTTGAATTTTACATTGGGCAATTACTCCGACAGAAATCAAAACACCGAACGAAATTTAGGACATTTCGTCATATGTCCAAAACGTCAACACTATATTTTAAAAGTGCAAGACGTCGAACGTGACATAAACGGCAACTGCTCCTATTCCAATTACTCCGAATGTGACAAAAACGCCGACCATCATTCCGCTGAATGCAGCCATTCTGCCGAATTTTAATGTTGGACCATTACGTCGACAATTTGACAGACGCGCCGAATGACTAGAGCGTCGAATGACCAAAACGTCGATTGCCCAAAAAACGCCGAATTCCCAAAACACCGATGCGATTATTTTTTATGTCCACAACGCCGAAGCTTAATGATGTAGGAGAGGTATATGTTGCCACCAGTTTTTTTTTATAGATTGCAATTCGGTAACTTAAAATAGAGTTAAAAATAAATCTACTGAAAGAAAAAGTTTTGATTTTTGCGTTATGTAGATTTAGTTCATTAACTTATTTACATATTTTTTAGTGTAATATATTTTATTACAAGTGCGTGTAGGTAAAATAACACGTTCACGGACACGTCTGCAAATCCACACGAATTTATCATTATGCACCCGTTGTGCATGCGTGTTGTATTGTTAGTCTGGAGATGTGTCTGTCATTGCAGACGCGCACTAGATCAAGCAGTTTTTTGTTGGTTTACAATTCAAATTAAATGCTTGGTATTGTGTAGTTACGTTACATCTGTTACCAGATCGCGTACTAATAAAAATTAATTAAGTGGAGGCTTATTACCAGTAATTTGTTATTTGCATTTATTATTTTGGTTTGAAATTGCAGTGATTTTTTATTTCGCTAGATTACTTTTAATCTTCATTAACATTTATAAGTTAATATAAAAAACTGGTGATGGATCTAGTACTCCAATATTATGTTTCGGCGCATGGACCCATGAAATTATCGTGTCAGCATTTTGGACATTCGGCGTTTTGATCATTCGGCGCTTTAAAATATTAAAATGCGGCATAATCAGCGCATTCGGCGGAAGTTCCGGTATTTTTCTTTTATGATTGTGGACCTGAACAGGCTAAATTTGGCCTATCGCGCTAAAGCACTCAGGAACACTTAGGAGGATGGATAGAGGGGTAATGAATTGCCAATAGATGCCTATGAACAGCTACCTTAAATTTTCTCATATCATAAGTGAGAGGAAAACAGGAACTAGGGAGATCATTCCAGAGTTTAGAAACCGTGTAGACAAATGTGGATTGCGCCAGTTTGGTAAGACAAGTGGAGATTTGTACTGCATACTGATGATGTGAATGAGCGAACCGAGTGTTTCTCGCAAAGATAGCCCGAGATGGTGTCAAAGAATATAATTCAGCAGCACAATAGCCGTTGTAATAACGATAATACAAAGAAAGAACTGAAACCATACTTCTACGGTCAAGGGACTGTATGTGAGAAGTTAAGGACGGGTCATTTATAAACCTAATCGCTCTCTTTTGAATACGATCAACGCTATCGAAAGCGTATTGGGGAGTACTAACCCAGAGGTGAGAATGATATTCCAGATGAGGCCGAATTTGGGCCTTATACAGCAGAGGGAGTTGTCGAGAGGTAAAGTACTGCTTAGATCTGTGCAAAAAGCCTATTTTACGAGCAGCTGTTTTGGTAGCTGACAGAAGATGGTCAACTCATGAGAGATTTGAAGATACAGTCATACCCAACAGAGTAATAGAGTCTGAAAACTTAAGAACTCAGCAATTCATACTTACAACAGACTGAGATGAACTACAGTGAAAAGTGCTATCGTCAGCAAAGCAATGGATGGGGTTAGTTGTTGAAGAAATAAAGTCATTTATGTACAGCGGAAAAAGTGTAGGCGCTATAACGGATCCTTGTGGTACACCCGCGTTAATGCTAACTTCTTTTGAAAAAAAGCCATCAACTACGACACGTATTCGTCTTTTATCAAGGAAACTAGAAACCCAGTTAATGAGCGCATCATTTAACCCAAACGAGGTGAGTTTGGCAAGTAAACACTTATGCCAAACTTGGTCAAATGCCTTTGAGATATCTAAAGCGACTACAACTGTTTCACCGAACTGCTCTACTGTATTGTTCCAAACTTGGGTCACATATGAAAGAAGATCGCCTGTTGAACGACTTTGCCTAAACCCATATTGGTGGTCACTAAGGAGTTTGTTAGTTTCAAGGTACGTGAGCAGTTGCTGATTGATGGCTTTTTCCATGATTTTGGACAAAATGGAAGTGATGGCAATTGGTCGGTAGTTTGAGGGATCGGTCTTATCGCCTTTTTTGGGAATAGGTTGAACATTTGCTAACTTCCATGATGAAGGGAATTCCCCAGAAGACATAGAGATCGTATAGAGCTTAGATAGGACTGATACTAGTTCGGGGGAACATTTCTTTAAGACAATAGCTGGGATACCATCTGGGCCAGTCGCCTTATTGAGATCAAACCTACTGAAGGTCGATTCCAAGAGCTTGTACCGAACATGAATTGGTTTCATAGCGTATGAAGAAGAGTTGACTAGGGGCACATCTTTCCCAGAATCATTAAGACACGAGTTTGATGCAAACAAATCCACAAAAACATTGGCCTTGTCTACAGAATCAGCAACTACAGATCCGTCAATAGATGTCAGGGGGGAAATGAAGATGTAAGATGTATTTGCTGCAATACTGAAATTCGGCGGAATGAGCCAGTTGGCGAAATGGTCATCGGCGTTATGGACTTGTAAAATATAGTGTTGGCGTTTTGGGAAACTCTAAAATTCAGTAGAATGGGCATATTCAACGTAATGGTCATCGGCGTTTTGGTCAAGTTCGGCGTTTTGGACCATTAAAGTATAGAGTCGGCGTTTTGGAAATTCGGCGGAATGCCCAGGTTCCCTGGGTTTTTATAGCTCTCTTTGTGCAGAGTTTAAGTTTAAAATCACTGATAGAACTATTTACAAGTATTTTTCAACCTGAAAAAATGTGTTGTTAATGACCTACTTGCAACTTTATCAGCAATAATTTTTTTAATATAATCAGAACTTTTCTGCATATCACATTTTCAGGTCACATGACGTAAAAAACTCAAGTATGTGTTATGAATAATTACTTGGAAAAGGATTGCGGAAATATACACATCTCATTATTCAGTTCATTGAACAAATGCACAGTAAAGGTTACGTGAAATAAACATGAAACTACTATGTAAAAGGATTATGATGCATTACTAATTTAATTTGCTGAAAAACGTACATAACCTCGTTTCACGTTACAAAATAATCCAGGCTTTTTCGCCAACTTTGATATATACCGCCCTTTGCTAATTTTAGATCTTTGGATAAACAAGCAGTAATTAAAAGTTTTACTACTCTTAGACAATATTGTTGGCGAAAAATCATAAACACATTTGAATTTACGAGATCTATTTTAAAATACGTGTAAACGCATATATTATAAAGTCCTGTTTACTCAATGACTACTCTCATCTTTATAATTATGCAAAGTGTACGGTCCTGAGGCGACAATTTTGAGAACAAAGTAAATATTTTATTAGCAATTCAGCATTTTAAATGATAATTATGGTCGAAGATCACTTCTTAAAAGTGCTTGATATGCAAATGAAAATTTTTTATTGCGTTATAGTTACACAGTCACTTTCACTTCTCTTTCTAAAAGAAAGATGTAAAAACGGTAACAGCATTATAGGGCGATTGAAGTGACGTGAATATTCCAAATAGCACATTATAGAAATAAACTGTTTCAGCTAAACGGCGCTATAGCTCACAAATTCGCATAGCATTAATTAGGCTATATAATAATTCGCTTTTGATCAATAAAACGTGAGAGATATTTTAAACATCATTAAAAATGATTAAAATGCTTATCTTTTAGGTATTAATTTATCTTTATATAAATTTATACGTTTCGACAACAATTACAGTTATCGTCCTCAGTAAACGTTCTCTAAGAATTATTTATTCTTCTGCTTCTACTTGATCCCTTATGCCTTACGGCGTCGGGGTAAACTGCCTCGATCCATTTACTCCATTGTTGTCTACTTTCCGCTAATTTCTCCCGATCCTCGAATGTTTTCCCTTGTTTTGCTCCTAATTCCTCTATGATGTTTTTCATCGTCTTCCTTGGTCTTCCTGCTTTTTTCCCTTCTATTTTTGTTTGATGGACCTGTTTCGTAATTCTGTTGTTATCCATTCTTTTCGCGTGTCGAACCAATTTATAATATGTTATTTGTTTTTGTTATCTTGCTTGTTATTCCCAGTTCTATTCTTCCATCGTTACTGATCGTTGTTCCCAAATAATTATATGTCGATATCTTTTCTACTATCCTTCCTCCAGTCGTGAAATCTTGTTTATCTCCTTTGATACTGTTATTTACTTCCATGACCTTGGTTTTCTCCATTTTTATTATCATCTCCATTTTGTTTAGTTCTTCTGTCCATATGTCTAAATCTTTCTGAATTTTCCCCGGCTTATCTGCAATTAATGTTATGTCGTCTGCATAAATTGACGATTCTAATCGTACTGGTCTTAATTCTCTGGCTCCTATCGTTGTTTTAGATGTTTTTTTTTGCATTTTTTAATTATTTTGTGCATGTATATAACGAACAGGAGAGGGCTTAAGGAGTCTCCTTGTTTTACTCCCTTGTTTGTTTCGAATTCATCTGATGTTACCCCATTTATTTGTCACTCCTTTTGCGTTGGCATATAGACTTTTTCTTGCTCCTCCGAGTTGTTGTGTTATTTGTAGTTATTCTAGTACCCTCTATAGCTTTTCTACTTTATCGAAGGCTTCTGTTAAGTTCATAAACGTGATGTATAGTTCTTGATTCGTTTCGAACCTATTAGTTTCCTTAGTACGCTTATGTGTTCCATTGTTTGCCTTTGGCTTCTGAATCCCCTTTTTTCATCGTCTAGCTTGTACTCCACTTGTGCACTTGGTCTTTTCTCTATTATTTTGTTGTATATCTTTATTGCTACCGGTGCTAGGCTTACTGCTCTGTAATTTTTGCATTCTGTGTGTGAGCCTTTCTGGTATATGGGGATTATCACATTCGTTTCCCAATCATTTGGAGCCACTTTTTCTATGGATATATTCCGTCTGATCCCGCCACTTTGTCCGTTTTTAATTCTTTTATGGCTTATGTTACTTCTTCCATTCCTATATCTGGATCTTCTTGTAGGGTTTCTTCGCTTTCACTGTGATTTTCCGTCTTTTAATTTTCTTTTTCTGTTTTTACTACAAATGTTTCTTCGTAATGTTTTTACTATTTGTTCTATATTTAAGATGTCAAATTTATCAAATAAATTTATGGGGAGGAAACTTATTGCTCTAATAGACAATTTGAAAAAAATAAGATACTATCATCACTCACTTTTTTATTACGATGCCGTGATCATATTTCATAAATTTATTTTGACATCTTAAGTAATTCTTAAAGATATTTACTGAGGACGATAACTGTAATTGTGATCGAAACGTTTAAATGTATATAAAGATAAATAAAAAATGCACGATTTAATGCTTAAAAGATAAGTATTTTAATCATGTGTGATAATCGTGAAAGTTAACATTATGATATCATTAGAAAGCAAGTTTTTTAAGTTAGAAGATAATGTTATTAAATTTTTTTTTTTTTTTGAATTCACGAAGTATCCCCATCATATTCACTTAATTGCATTTCTATGTTATTATGAATGGATTAAATGATTTGAAATATGGCTATAGAATGTTGGTATACTGCTTTTATAATGAGGAAATGTTGGTTAGTGATAGTTGAAACATTACATTCATTTAAGTTAAATAGCAGTTAATAATCACTTAATTACTATTGCATTATGAACTACTTAATTTATAAAAACAAAGCCATAATGCTGTTTTATATACGTGAATTGTTAGCATTAAAATCATTAATTAAGCATTTAAGTTGCATTTAAGGACTTAATTACTTTCATACTATAAAATTCCTAATTAAGAATTTAAATAGCATTTAAGAAACACTTAATCATTGTTATCATGAACTGATAAAATAATTTGTAGCTATGTAATGTTACTGCTCTGCCTTTTGTATAAAGAAATATTTGTTCAGCGATCATTGAGGCGTTTAAATCTTGAAAAAAGAAATTAAGTAGCATTTAACAAGCTATGAATGTTTATGTTATTACGATTAAATGATTTAAAATATGACTATATAATGTTGGTGTACTGCCCTTTGAATAAGGAAATATTGGTTACTGATGGTTGGAATATTAAATTCATCTAAGTAGCAGTTATAAACTACCTAAATTATTTAAAGCGAAGCGTGTCATAATGCTATGTAATATTCATTTAAGTAGCAGTTCATAGGCACTTAATCACTATCGCTTTATGAAATACCTAAATTATTTAAAAAGAAGCGTGTCAAATGCTGTTTTATAGTTGTGAATTGTTAGCATTAAAATTAAGCATTTAAGTAGCATTTAAGAAAGATTAATTACTGTCGCATTATGAATTGATTAAATTATTTGACAACAGGTGATAACTTGCAGTGTTGTGTGTTTCTGATAATTAAAGCATTAAAACTACTAATTAAGAATTTACGTAGCATTTAAGAAACGCTTAGTCACTGTTATCATGAAGTAAAGAAATTCTTTGCAATGTGGCTATGTAATATTGCCGGAACGCCTTTTGTATAAAAAAAAAATTGTTTAGCGATAATTGCAGCGTTAAAATCTTCAAATCAAATAAGAACTTAAGTGGCATTTAACAAGCATTGAATTTCTACGTTATTATGAACGGATTAAATGATTTGAAATGTCTTTTAAATAGGGAAATATTGGTTAGTGATAGTTGGAACATTAAATTCATTTAAGTAGTAATGAATAGGGACTTGATTACTATGGCATTATGAACTATCTAAATTATTTAAAAAGAAGCGTGTCATAATGCTAACTTTTATACGCGTGAATTGTCAGCATTAAACTCACTCATTAAACATTTAAGAACGATTTAATTACTTTCGTATTATGAATTGGTTAAGTTATTTACTGTGTTGCATATGGAAATTTTGTTCTCATAATTAAAGCATTAAAACTCCTAATCAAGAATTTACGTAGCATTTAAGAAACACTTAATCACTGTTATCATGAACTCATGAAATTCTTTGAAATGTGGCTATGTAATGTTACTGTTCTGCCTCTTGTATTAATATTTGTTTAGCGATAACTGGAGCGTTAAAACCTTGGAATAAGAATTTAAGTAGCATTTAAAAAGTATTGAACTTCTATGTTATTATGAACGGATTAAATGATTTGAAATAGGGCTATATAATATTGGTATACTGCCTTTTGAATGAGGAAATATTGGTTAGTGGTAGTTGGAACATTACGTTCATTTAAGTAGCAGTTAATAGGCACTTATTATGAACTACCTAAGTTATTTAAAAAGAAGCCTGTCATAATGCTATGTTTTAACTGTGAATTGTCAGGATTAAATTCCTTAATTAAGCATTTAACAAGAACTTAATTACTTTCGGATTATGCATTGATTAAATTATTTGAAAATGGATCATAGCGTAACGTGTTGTATATAAACATTTTCTTCTGATGAAGCATTAAAATTCCTAATTAAGAATTTAAGTAACATTTAAGAAACACTTAATCACAGTTACCATAAACAAAAATTTGTTTAGTGATAATTGGAGCGATAAATCTTTAAATAAGACTTTAAATAGCATTTAGTTAGTATCGCGTTTAAACTCGTGCTAATATTTCCAAACGGGTTGTCATGGTTATTTAAGGAGCACTTAATTACCATCGCGGTATGAATTAATTCAATTGTTTCAAAGAGGGTATGCCATATTTGGAAAGAAAGTTTGTTTTCTGATAATGTCAGTATTAAACCCCTCATTAAATATTTAAGCAGCATTTAATTTTTATGTTATTTAGAACTGGATAAAATATTTCACATTTGACATCCTTAATCCAGCTGTAGCATTTAAGGAGCATTTTAACAATACGAACTGATCAAATTAATTTGAAAACCGTGAAGCTTTCCTGTTTTGTACGGTAGTTTGTTTTATGATAGTTATTGTCAGCAATAAAATTCGTATTTAAGGATTTAAGTGGAATTTAAGAAACACTTAATCACAATTTTACCATGACGTAATCAAGTGATTTAAAAAAACCATGTAATCTTACTACTCTGCTTTTTTTATAAAGAAATATTTGCTTAGCGATTGAGCATTAAAGTGATTATTACTAAACGCATTATGATCTGATTCAAACATATTGTTTACGGAGAAGTGGTACCATCAGCATTAAAACCTTTAATTAACCATTTAACTAGCATTTATGAGCACTTAATTACTAGTTCGATTATTTACTACGGACTTATGTCTTGTCGGCAGTAAAGACTGTAACTAAACATTTAAGTAGCATTTAAAAATCGCTTAATTACGATTCTGTGACATTCTCAGAATTAAAGTCCGCAATTAAGCATTTAACTAGCAAACTTACAGTCATTAAATTATTTTAAACGGATGTTGCATTAGGTTTTTATAAAAAAAAATTAGTTTTGTGATGTTGCCAGCATTAGAAACTTAATTATGCATTTTACGAACTGATTAATATGATTTGAAGTATGGTTAACTAATGTTACCATAATTTACCATTTTTTAAGAACAAATCTGTGTTTAGTGTAAGTTCGAGCATTCAAATAATTAGGTATTTAAGTCAGATTTAAAAAGCACTTAATAATTAACGCATTATGAACTAATCATAACCCTTCAGTAGCATTTAAAAAGTACCTAATTACTATCGAGTCAATGAATAAATACTCACTGTATTTTGTTTTGCAATAGTGAGGATTAATATATTTAATTAAGCATTTAAATGTCATTATGACACGCTTAATTACTATGTTATTATGAATCACGTAGTGTTTTTTATACTGACCTTTGTATGATCAAATATTTATTTACTGATACTTGGAACTAAGCATTTAAGTAGTAGTTAAGAAGCATTTAATTACTATCACGTTATGAACTGATTAAATTATTTGAAATAACCGCATGTAGCGTTGCCTTTTACACGAAAAACTTTTAAACTGTTGTCAGCGTTAAAATCCTTAATTAGTTTAAGTAACTGTTAATAATCACCTAATAACAATCGTTTTATGAAATAATTAAATTATTTGACATGGACATATGAAAATTTTCTTATATCTTTTATATTAATTGTTAATATTGTGATTATTAAAATCCTTAAGCATTTAAAAAACCCTCATTTCAATGTTGAAAAATGAGGAAACGTAATGTAGCTATACTGCATTATGGATAAAGAAATACTCGTCTGGTGACAGTTGGAACAATAAAATTCTTAATTTAAGTATTTACGTAGCAGTTAATAGCACTTAATTTCTATTGCATTATAGACTGAATAAAATATTTGAAAGGAGGGAACGGAATGCTTCACCTTGATTTATACCATAAAAGTTTGTTTTGTGGTATGTGCAGCGCTATCATAAGCAATTACGCATTTAAGTAGCATTTCAAAAGCACTAAATTACTATCGCATTATGAATTAATTATAATCTTTAATTAAGCATTTAAAAAGCACTCAATTACTAGCGAATTAATGACTGATTAGATTACTACTGTATTTTGCAAGGAAAAAATCTGTTATGTGATAGCCAAAACTAATATTCTTAATTAAACATTTAAGTTCCATGTAAGACACACTTAATTATTATGTTATTATGAACTGATAGCATGATGTAACGTGTGGCTATGTAATATTTCTTTACTGCCTTTGCATGATCAAATATATGTTAGCGATACTGGAAACATTAAAATTGAGCATTTAAGTAGTAGTTAAGAATCCTTTTGTTACTGATTAAATTATTTGAAATGAGCGCATGTAGCGTTGTCTTAGTACCTTTTATATGAAAAAAATACCTTTTGTACCATTATCAATGTTAAAATCCTTAATTGGTTTAAGTAACGGTTAATAATCATTTAATTACTATCGTTTTATGAAATAATTAAATTATTTGAGATGCAAGTATGAAATGTTTCTTTTTGTCTTTTATATTAGTTGTTATTATTAAAATCCTAAGAATTTAAGAAATGCCCATTTCCATATTAATTCAAAATGAGTCTACATAATGTAGCTATACTGTATCATGAATAAAGAAATACTTGCCTGGTGATAGTTGGAGCAATAAAATTCTTAGTTAAGTATTTACGTAGCAGTTAATAGTACTTAATTACCATTGCATTATGAACTGAATAAAATATTTGAAAAGATGTGACACAATGCTTTAACTTAACAAAAGTTTATTTTGTGGTATTTGCAACGCTAAAGTAAACAAATACGCATTTAACCAGCGTTTTAAAAGCATTATGAATTGATTAGAATGCTTAACTAAGCATTTAAGTACATTTAAAAACCACTTAATTACGGTTGGATTAATGACTAATTACATTACTTACTGTATTTTGTACGGGACTAATCTGTTTTGCGATTGTCAGCATTCATATTCTTAATTACGCATTTAAGTGGCATTTAAGATGCACTTAATTATTATGTTATTATGAACTGATCGTATGTTGTAAAGTGTGGCTATGTAATATTTCTATACTGCCCTTTGCATGATCAAATATTTGTTTACTGATACTTGAAACATTAAAATTAAGCATTTAAGTAGTAGTTAACAAGCATTTAGTTCCATCTTGTGAACTAATTAAATCATTTGAAATGAACGCACGTAGTGTTGTTTTATACAGAACAATTACTTTTATAGTATTGTTAGCGTGGAAATGCTTAATTAGTTTAAGTAACGGTTAATAATCACTTAATTACTATCGTTTTATGAAATAATTAAACTATTTGACACGGGTGTATGAAATTTTTCTTTATGTCGCTTATATTAGTTGTTAATATTGTGATTATTAGATTCCTGAAGCATTCAAAAAGCACTAATTTTCATGGATAAAGAAATACTCGCCTGGTGACAGTTGGAACAATGAAATTTCTAATTAAGTATTTACGTGCATTTAATAGCACTTAATTACTAATGCATTATGAACTCAAAAAAAAATTGAAAAGAAGTGACAATGCTTTACTGTAATTTATGCCGCAAAAGTTTGATATGTGGTATGTGCAGCATTAAAATAAATAATTACGCATTTAAGTAGCATTTCAAAAGCACTAAATTACTATCGCATTATGAATTGATTGCATTATTAAACACGATATACGCCATGATGCTTTATTGTGCTTTATACAAAGTTTATGACAAATTTGTTTTATGATATTGTTAGTATTAAGATCCTTAATTAAGCTTTAAGTAGCGTCTAATTACTAGCGAATTATGAAATGATTAAATTATTTGAAAAGGAGAATCAGGACGCTTTACTGTGTTTTATAGGGGAAAAGTTAGTTTCGTAATATAACCAGCGTTAAAATTCTTAATTAAACGCTTAAGTAGAGTTTAAGAAGCGTTTAATTACTGTCGATTTATAAAGTGATTAAGTTATTCGAAAAGGGGGTGTCGTGTTGCGTCAGCACAAAAATTCTTTCAGTTAAGCTGCTATTAATAGGGCTTATTAGCCATCACATTATAAAATCATTTGAAATGGATCTATGTCATTGGTGTCTTTTATATGGAAAATAAATCACTTTTGATTCTGTCAATATTCAAATCTTTAATTAACCATTTATGTAGCGGTTAATAATTTGTAATTAGTATTACATTATGAACTAATTAAATTATGTGAAATGGGTGTGTAGTGATTCTTTAGTGATTTTTATATTAGTTCAAGATAGTGTCAACATTAAAATTCGCAGTTAAGCATTTAAGTACCATTTATAAGGTACTAATGCTATAAACGGATTAAATAATTTAAAATAGGGCTATGTATTACTGTCTTTTGTATGAAGAAATATTTGTTTAGCGATAGTTAGAGCATTAAAATTCTTAATTAAGTATTTTATGGCAGTTAATTGCTATAACTAAGAGACGTTTAAAAAACTAATTAAATTTAAGTGGCAGTTAATTACTATTACTTATTACTCTCGAACGATTATAAACTAATTTAAGCAGTTAATTACTTTCGCATGATGAAGGAATTAAATTACTTAAAAAAGGGCACATCGTGATAGTTTACTGTGTTTTAAATAAAAAAGTTTATTTTGTAATTTTCAGAATTAAAAGTACCTTAACGCCCGGTATACTAGAGTATCTATTGTGTCACAACTAACCATATAAACGCATCAGAATAAAACGTTATGCCCTATACATTTTCCGAATTAATTTAACAGTAAAAGTGGTTTGGTGAAGGTATGTCAAGCTACGTTATGATGACAGATAGAGCATTTCATCAAATAATCTCGTATCAGTAACTTGATAAACCTGCAAAATCACAATGTTTACAATACGTTAAAATAAATGCCGTCATATGTATTGCACCAACCAGTACACTAGAGTACTAATTGCGACTAAATTAATAATAAAAATTAGGAAAACCGTCATAGTTTTGACCTACGTAACTGCGAAACCTTTTAATAATTTTCAAAGTTATAATTATACAGTGTGTGCAAATAAGCCATGTAGTATATTAAATTACCTAAGGCGCCCCTATTAATGATATAAATTCAGAAAAAACGTCATAATTTACAAATTTTCTTCACAACTTTTATTTTCACAGTGATTAAGACAAGCATACATAGATGCCGTCAACGCTATGTTAACTCCCGGTATAGCGATGACTAATTCTGTCAATATTAATAATGACAAATCTGTGTATAATGGTCTGAATCATGCATCGATAAGTTATAAAAGGGAAATTAGAAGTACACCTAGTATAATAGATCGTTAAATATGTCTATATTAATTAAAAATTATTATTAATTGTATTAAATACATAAATAAAAAGTTTACCTCGAGTAGGATTTGAACCTAGGACCTGTACTTTGCTAGAGTACTGCGCTAACCAACTGCGCCATCAAGGTTCAAGCCCCAATCGATGTAAATTTTGTCTTTATGTATGTAGGTTCAAATCCTACTCGAGGTAAACTTTCAAATTAATAATAATTTTTAATTACATATTTACCTTTGAACTTATTCGTTCATAACACAAACTTATAATAAAGTTTATATTAACGTTAAAAAATCATCAAAATACAAAATAATTTATTAATTCTCTCTATTACATTTTACGTGGGTTCAGAATAAGTTGAATTTGGTGTAGCTCTACCTATGCCAACTTCGAGTTTATTATGACTCATTTTGTAATAAACGTATCACTATTAATGGCAAATAGAACAAATGTATTAATTTTTTTGTATTATTATCGACGTCTGGTATAACACAACTCAACTGTATAAATAACTTGTAATTTGTAATTTAATAGTGCTCGTCCATATTTTAACACCCAGTACATTCGTTTACGTAGTGTCACTATTAATGTCACTAAAATCAAGAAAACACGGTGCGCGAGCGTGCATGCGTGTGTGTGTGTGTGTTGTGCGTTGCCCGTTGCGCGTTCTGCGTTGCGCGTTGTGCGCTGTGTGTTGTGTGTTGTGTGTTGTGTTGTGTGTTGTGTGTTGTGTGTTGTGTGTTGTGTGTTGTGTGTTGTGTGTTGTGTGTTGTGTGTTGTGTTGTGTGTTGTGTGTTGTGTTGTGTTGTGTGTTGTGTGTGTGTGTGTTTGTGTGTGTGTGTGTGTTGTGTGTTGTGTGTTGTGTGTTGTGTGTGTGTGTGTGTGTGTGTTGTGTGTTGTGTGTGTGTGTGTGTGTTGTGTGTTGTGTTGTTGTGTGTGTGTGTGTGTGTGTGTGTGTGTGTTGTGTGTGTGTGTGTGTGTGTTGTGTGTTGTGTGTGTGTTTGTGTGTGTGTGTTGTGTGTTGTGTGTGTGTGTGTGTGTGTGTGTTGTGTGTTGTGTGTTGTGTGTTGTGTGTTGTGTGTGTGTGTGTGTTTGTGTGTTGTGTGTTGTTTGTGTGTGTGTGTGTGTGTTGTGTGTTGTGTGTGTGTGTTGTGTGTGTGTGTGTGTGTGTGTGTGTGTGTGTGTGTGTGTGTGTGTGTTGTGTGTTGTGTGTGTTGTGTGTGTGTGTGTGTTGTGTGTGTGTGTGTGTGTTGTTGTGTGTTGTGTGTGTGTGTTGTGTGTTGTGTGTGTGTGTTGTGTGTGTGTGTGTGTGTGTGTGTGTGTTGTGTGTTGTGTGTTGTGTGTGTGTGTGTGTGTGTTGTGTGTTGTGTGTGTGTGTGTGTGTGTTGTGTGTGTGTGTGTTGTGTTGTGTGTTGTGTGTTTTGTGTGTGTGTGTGTGTGTGTGTGTTGTGTTGTGTGTTGTGTGTGTGTGTGTGTGTGTTGTGTGTTGTGTGTTGTGTTGTGTTGTGTGTTGTGTGTTGTGTTGTTTGTGTTGTTGTGTGTGTGTGTTGTGTGTTGTTGTGTTGTGTGTGTGTGTGTGTGTGTGTGTGTTTGTGTGTGTGTGTGTGTTGTGTGTTGTGTTGTGTGTTTGTGTTGTGTGTTGTGTGTTGTGTGTGTGTTGTGTGTTGTGTGTGTGTGTTGTTGTGTGTGTGTGTGTGTGTGTGTTGTGTGTGTGTGTGTGTGTGTGTGTGTTGTGTGTTGTGTGTTGTGTGTTGTGTGTGTTGTGTGTTGTGTGTTGTGTGTTGTTGTGTTGTGTTGTTGTGTGTTGTGTGTTGTGTGTTGTGTGTTGTGTGTTGTGTGTTGTGTGTTGTGTGTTGTGTGTTGTGTGTTGTGTGTTGTGTGTTGTGTGTGTGTGTGTTGTGTTGTGTGTTGTGTGTTGTGTGTTGTGTGTTGTGTGTTGTGTTGTGTGTTGTGTGTTGTGTGTTGCGTGTTGTTGTGTTGTGTGTTGTGTGTATGTTTTGTGTGTTGTGTGTTGTGTGTTGTGTGTTTGTGTTGTGTGTTTGTGTTGTGTGTTGTGTTGTTGTGTTGTTGTTGTTGTTGTTATGTTTGTGTTGTGTTGTTTGTTGTGTTTGTGTTGTGTTGTGTTTGTGTGTTGTGTGTTGTTGTTTGCGTGTTGCGTGTTGCGTGTTGCGTGTTGTGTTGTGTGTTGTGTTTGTTGTTGTGTGTGTGTGTTGTGTGTTGTGTGTGTGTGTGTGTGTGTGGGTGTGGGTGCGTGTGTGTGTGTGTGTGTGCGTGTGTGTGTTTATGCGGCTGTGTGTGTGAGGATGCGTGCGTGCGTGTGAGTGCGTTTGAATTTTAGTTCAGTTGGGTCAGTTAGTATTTGCTTTTGTTTCTGTCTATTATTATCAACGTCTGGTATAACATAACTGTATAAATAACTTGTAATTTGTAATTTAGTAGTAGTCATCCATATTTTAACACCCAGTACATTCGTTCACGTAGTGTCACTATTAATGTCACTAAAATTAAGAAAACACGGTGCGTGTGCCTGCGTGCGTGCGTGCGTGGGTGCGTGCGTGTGTGTGTGTATGTACGTGTGTGCATGTGATAAATATTTTTAAAAACTTGATAACCAATTGTACTTAAATCTCATATACGATTTATGCCCAAAATGCCTAGATCGCAGTGATTTTTGGTGGTGGTGTATTTACGAGGTACGAAGTTACAGGGGTAAATGTGATTTCTTTTCGGTCGCAAAAATCCAAATAGTTGAATAGCAATTGTATTCAAATTTAGCGTTAATGTTTATCACCTAAATTACTAAACTCCAATGTAGGGAGAATCTGATTCCTTTAGTCCGAAATGTCAAATACGTAAAAAGCGATTGAATTTAAATCTGATATAGAGTGACTCAAATTTGTTGTTTATATCGTAAAGTATTTCAAAAAGAATGCACTGACTTTTTTACAGCAAACACTTGCATATGTAAAAGTAATATAATAAATAAATAATTTTTAGTCTTGATAAATTATTACGTTAGCTTTGAGAAGTTTGACGCACTTCCAAAAATTCTACTTGGAATATTTAACAATTTATCAATGTAAATAAAAGATATAGAATACAGATTTATCGTAGATGGCGCTACGCTACCAGAAATTTTTCGTTAAAACAAAATTTAGTGATTGTATTCTTAACTGAATTTGTTGATTGCATTTTTTTGTAAGTGATGCAGTCTTGGGATATTAAAGTCCAAAAGTTGATATTTATTAGAAATATTTGTTTATAGTGAAGCGCTACTGGTCAGATTAAGCTGATATCAAAACAGTTAAATAATCGTCATCTATCGGTACATTAAAGTAGTTACTATAACAGTTTATGCTTATTGTATCTATATTCTTCCTCGGAGGTGTTATGAGTACACTCTGCATAGCTGGTAGACCAGGGGTGACCAACCCGCGGCCCGCCTTGAACAGTTTTCCGGCCCGCGAGATTCATCACACGTTTACAAAATATATTTATTTTATAATAGCCAAAGTAATAAAAACCGATGTATTAAAAAATACATTATTTTGTGCATCCATTTATTCAAAAATTAACTGTCGAAATTATGAGAAAAATTAACTTTGATTTCACAATAAGATTCTTGCGATTATATGGCAGACATTGATATCGATGGATCATGTTATGCAAGTTGTTGTAAAAACAGTGAATTACATTCCATTATATGCACTTCTGCATCGGCAAATTAAGGAGTTTCTGAAAGAATTAGATTCTGAATACCCATGGTGACGTTGTATAATACTTCAGCCAGATGGCTAAGTCGTGGAAGATGTTTACAGCGGTTTTATGAGTTACGAGAAGAAATCGTGTTTTTATTAATGACAAGCAAAGACCTGTACCAGAATCAAGAAATGATGAGTGGTTATTGAATTTATGCTTTTTAGTAGATATTTTCGAAAAACTCAATCAATTAAACATATAATTGCAAGGAAAAGATTACCTTATAATTGATACATTTAATCACACCAAAGCATTTTAGAAAAAAATTTTGTTATTTGAATCGCTCACCAATTTCCATTGTTGAAAGAATTTAAGAAATCAATATGTAACAATCACATTAAATATGCAAAAGAAATAACAAAAGTTATTCAGCCGATTCAGTAATTTAGCGTTAGACAAGTAGGTACAACTATTATGTGAACCATAAAACGGAAATTATTAACATTTTGGGAAACCGAACTAAGGCACATATACAAAGTTTTTGATGGTATTCAATGATGTAATCATTAAAAATGGCGGACAGCCGCCATTTTAAATGGGATCATATGGCAAGTAATACCTCATTTGAAAGTTCGTTCCAAGTCCTTTTCAACGACATCAACATTAAAATATTACTACTGATTCATGAGTTTCAACTCAAAAACGCCAATTAATGTTTTGAGGGTTTTGGGTTGAAACTCATAAATGAGTAGTAAGATTTTGATGTTGTTGATGTCGTTGAAAAGTACTTGAAACGAGCTTTCAAATGAGGTATTACTTGCCATATGATTTCATTTAAAATCACATTACGAAATGGCGGCTGTCCTCCATTTTTAATGATTACATCACTGAATACCATCAAAAACGTTGTATATGTGTCTTAATTTGGTTTCACAAAATTTTATTAATTTCCGTTTTATGGTTCACATAATACATGAAGATGAGCACAGTATATTTCTTTACAATGTGCGTTTAGTATCATTATAATTATACTATCTATGTTTCAATTTTTCACTCCAAAAAAATGTCTATAGTAGGTCTAAATCTAATATGGAGATATACAGGGTTTTCAAAGTTAAGTCGGCACTATTGCTACCTTCGTTATTATTGGTGATACGAAGTCGGTTAAATGGGCAGAGAAGTAGCATTTTTTCCGCTCGTTACGATGGTGAAATCAAAATAAAAATTGAACTTCGTGTTCGCGAGTTATGTCAAAAATTTCCATTTTTTTAAATGGCACACCCAGTATGCAATATCCATAATCGATAGAAAATTAAATTCTGAACAAAAAAGTTCCTATGACATTTTATCCTAATGTTAAAAATGACAAAGTTATTGATCATTTATTGAATTCGTCAAGGTGGCTGGTATTGCGTGAACAATATTTGTCATTTTCACAAATGTCATCAGAATTGATATGTCAAAGTGAAGTTTGCTAATAAAGAGTTAAGAGTTTGTGTTTTTGAATATAAAAATGCCTTTCACCCATTCAAAAAGTGTGATATGATAGAATGTTACATCGTTTGTCAAAAAACAGTTATCGAGCGCGTGAGCGTTACAGTGATTTGTTTCCTACGCGTCGTTTGCCGGATAGAAGATACTTTTGGTTTTGCATCGTAAATTTAGATCTAATTCGAGCGTGTTTAAGAAATCCAGATCTAATAAACAATGTATAATTAGTGAAGAAACTGAAATTAATGTGTTAGCTTATTTTGAAGCACATCCCAACAACTCAATTAATGATTTAGTGCAAGAAAATGGACTATGTTTGGGTTCCATCCACAATATTCTAAAAAAGTATAAGTTTGTGCCGTATAAGTTTCGACCTACACAGACACTAGTACCAGGAGATCAAGAAAGACGCGTTCAGTTTTGTCACTGGTTTATTAATCAAATGAGAACCAATAATGATTTTTGGAGCTCAATTCTATGGAGTGACGAATCAACTTTTTCTAATAGGGGCATGTTCAACAGGAAAAACAGCCATTTTTGGAGTCGAGAAAATCCGATGCTCTACCGATCTTGTAACCCGCAGAGACGCTTCAGTGTTAATGTTTGGTGCGGTTTAATTGGCTCGATAATTGTTGGTCCAGTATTTTATCAGGGTGCGTTAACTGGTGAGCGGTACGTCGAAATGTTGACTGCCACACTCCAAGACTTCTTGGATGATGTAAATTTAATGGATAGACAGAACAATTATTTCCAACAAGACGGAGCTCCTCCCCATAACGTTCCTCAGATAGATACAATATTAAACAATTTTTTTGATGACAGATATTTATCAACTAATGGGCCTATCCGTATGCCTCCTCGATTACCTGACATTACTCCAATGGATTTTTTCTTTTGGGGATATGTGAAGAGTGTGGTGTACAACAGGCGATATGATAACCTTGAGGATCTCCAGCAAAGCATCGTTCACGCCATCAATAATATTGCTGGTAGATCCATTGCTAAGGCTACTAACAGTGTCTACAAGCGGGCCCAGAAATGCTTGGAGCAAGAGGGTGATGTTTTCGAACATCTAATTTGAGTTTTGTTTTGTTTTGTTGTTCCTTATTATTATTATCACTTAGAATAAAGAATCTTGTTTGAATTGTCTGACATTCTTTTCATTTTCTGCTCTATGGTAATACAGAAAAATAGTTGACACAGCCACCTTGACGAATTTGGTAAATGATCAATAACTTTGTCATTTTTGACATTAGGGTAAAATGTCATAGGAACTTTTTTGTTCAGAATTTAATTTTCTATCGATTGTGGATATTGCATACTGGATGTGCCATTTAAAAAAATGAAAATTTTTGACATAACTCGCGAACACGATGTTCAATTTTTATTTTGATTTCACCATCGTAACGAGCGGAAAAAATGCTACTTCTTTGCCCATTTAACCGACTTCGTATCACCAATAATAACGAAGGTAGCAATAGTGCCGACTTAACTTTGAAAACCCTGTATAAATCAGATCAGACACTAAATTAAAAATATTCATATTCTTGATCAAGTTATAAAGGAATTATTATTAAGCAGCCTGTATAATTGAACTAGAATCATTTTTAGAAGAATCATTAATCATTTTTATTGCAGGTCGGTGTTAAGATTAACCCACAAATGTACAACGTGTGACACAATTATTAAATATAATTCAAACAAATTAATTCTGTACATAAACAAGCAGATTCCGTTTTTTTTTGTTTTAATAAGAATCGTGTTAATTAAATGTCCGGTTCTTAAAGTGGCTTTTTATTCCATTATATAACATCATTAAAACGGTTTATACAGAGTGACATTCAAGAATATTAACTTTCATGGCTATATAGGTAACTCAATTGTTGCTTTTAAACTTAATGTTAAAAGGGTTAACGAGGATGTTAATTTCTTTAAATTTTAAATGCAACAACTGCATTAATAATTGTGCAATTGCCCTACTTTTGTTCTAATCGCCACTTATAATTCTTGTACTAAATGACAATCTATATTAAATTGTCTGTAAAAATTGGCCATTTTGATATACTTTGTCATCAATCAAATTCCAGACAGGAAGCTTTCCGTACGTTTATAGAAAATCTATAACTCATCACTACTCCCTAATTTAGGTTCGTTTCCAGATGGTTCGTAATATGAGAATCTCATTAGGATATCGTTTTTGCAGATTGCGAAAAAAAATTTCCGTTTCCAAAAAGTTATAACATTAACTCATTCGTGTGGATAAAATAATTCCAAATCAATTTCGATGTAAAATGGTTTTTTTGGGTTATATCACAGCCAATCCGGATATTCGTGCAGTTTTACATCCAAATTGCTACAAATCGTTTTTATAACTCTTTTATCAGACACTACACAGAAGCGTAGGTTGAAAGCTGTGAAAACATTTTGTTGTATATTAATATTAAAATAGGAACTACCAATGATGATCTACTGAATGGAAGCAATTACATTGTAAAACCTAGCCGACGTGCTTTCGCCATCTTTTGAAATATGAGAAACTCATTACGACAAATTGAAGAAAAATATTCTGTACCAAAAGTGATATATTTAAATCTCTCGTGTGGATAATGACATTAGAAATCACATAGGTGTATTTTCATCCACTTGTAAATGTAAATAAATAAACGGTCATCATACTTCTATGACCTTAAAATTGATTTTTCTTCCATTAATTATCCTGTTGGTTTGTCCTATGTATGCATGTTTACAGTTTCTACGCAGTATTTCGTATACTCCTTGGTTATTCAGTTATATTGTTGTCTTGTGATCAGGTGTCAAAGTGGATATATTTCTGGCCGCCTTAAATGACGTTCTTACAATGTTTTTCCTTAATATTTTACTGTTCTTTTGAGTGGTACTTTTGGCATATGGTAGGTGTGTAGTGAATTCTGGTTTTCCTTATTCATCTTCTGGTGTTGGGACTACTTTAATGATTTTCATGGAGTATCATCACAGTTTCTAGTTTTTCCATGTCTCCTTTAACACTTTCGCTGCCAGGATGATTTTGAATGTAGTACTCCTCAGGCCAATAGGTTTTTTTTATAATATAATATATATAATGATGTCTTTTGTTTCAGGTAAATGAGTTCTAGTGAAACAAGCAGTACGAGAGTGAAACAAGCAGGAAGTTAGTGTGTAAAGTGAAAAGAAACCAATAAGTAATAAAGACTAATAGTGACTAAAAAACGTCAATTGTGCAACTGTGAGAAAAAAACTAATACAATAAGTTACTAAAGAAGACAATAACAGTGACTGAAAAACGCAAATTGTGCAACTGTGACAAAAAAACTAATAAAAAACAATAAGTTACTAAAAGAGACAGTGATAGTGACTGAAAAAAAGCGAAGATGGCCAGAAAATACCTCACGGACAAAGAATTAGCCCGAGTTTTAGAAGAAAGCGATGAAGAAAGAGGCAGTTTCAACGAAGAAAGCATGGATTCCCGTGATGATCCTGATTATACTGCTTCTGATACAGAAGATGATTCCTCAGAAGATGAAGTTCACCAATTGCTACCTGGCAGCAGACCTTCTACACCGCCAGCGCCAACTACGCATCAACAGCCGACGGTTCCGCCAGCTGCAGACACGAATTCATCACACGATTTTGAAAATATTGTTTGGGGTGTGCCTGTTGGGAATCAGCAAATTTTTCCCTACACTGGTAATGGCGTTATGGATGACAACATATGGCATACTGGCTTTAGCTGAGCCCATTGATTACTTCTCCCTTTTTTTTACGAACGATATAGTGAATATTATGGTAGATGAGAGAAATTTGTATGCGCAGCAGACGCTAGAAAAAGCACATGATGTACCATGTTCTTCACGCCTACACAAACGGACCCCAACCGATGCAAAAGAGATGAAAAGTTTGTTGGGTTGATTGGCTACATAGATGTGGTGAAAGTGCCGGAGCCGACTGACTATTGGTCATAAAGCAAATTGTTTTCTTTTCCGTTACCCCAAAACATAATGCCAAGAAATAGATTTGAGCCCTGGCAACCGAACTCACAAAATTGACAAAATTTTCAAAGAGTTCATAAAAAACTTTCAAAGCGCCTACACCCCGAACGAGACAATTCGTATAGATGAAACAATGGTGCCGTTCAGAGGCCATATAAGTTTTCGTCAATATATACCCTCTAAACGGCACCGTTACGGTCTAAAATTATATAAATTATGCACGGAAAAAGGCTATACGTGGAACGTTTCACTATATGTTGGAAAAGATACAGCGGATGATCGAAAATCGTCGGATTCACAAAATATTGTGATGAATCTAATAGAAGGCTTATTAAATGAAGGTCGCACTCTCTATATAGACAATTTTTATACGAGCCTACCTTTAGCCTACCTCCTCCTTGAACGGAAGACCCACACAGTAGGCACCTTACGTGCAAATCGAAAATACATTCCCAAAGAGGTGCAAAATGTCAAACTAGCAAAGGGCGAAATATTTGCCAAGGAATCTCCGGAAGGGATAACGATTTTGAAATGGAGGGACCAACGCGAGGTAAAGATGCTACCTACCCGTCATAACGGAACGTTGTTGTCAAAACAAAACGTCAAACAGAAAAGGTAAAACCTAAATGTATATTAGACTATGATATGGGAAAGTCGCCAGTAGACGTAAGCGACCAGCTAGCGTCGTACAACACAGCCCTTAGAAGGTGTTATAAATGGTACCGCAAACTCATCATTGAACTTTTATGGGGTACGTCCTTGGTAAATGCTCATTTTCTTTATAGCAATAATTGTATAAATAGTAATAATATGACCATAACCAAGTACAGGCAGAAAGTAATTCTATTTTCATTACAAGACACCGAAGAAGAACCGCAGCCTTCTTCCAGCAATAAAAGAAAACGTTCCATACATCATTTGGTTACACATGAAGAAAAGAAAAGGGCTAGGTGTACAGGCTGCTACAAAATGTATGGCAGAAAGGGAAAAATTGTTGAGGGACACAAAAAAATGGCAGCCCAGGTCATCACTATTTGTGATGAATGCGACGGAAATCCCCATTATTTCCGTGAAAGTTTTAATAGAAAACATTACAAATTACAGGCCATATAAATACACTACTGACTCACTCAGGCCAATGCTCTATATGGCAAAGCATTTACACAGGCCAGACAAATCTATTCTTACTGTTAAAGTAATGAACGCGTGGGACCTAAAGATACACCGATGAAAACACAATAGCGTTCCCTGTGTATCGCTAAGATACACGCGGCCTGTATAGGTAGGGCCATGTGTATCTCTAGCGATACACATGGCAGTGAAAGTGTTAAAGTTGATCGTCTATGAGTTTCTCGACCTAGTAGCTAGGGTTTTACCTCCACACTGCAGTTGTGACGAATAATAAAGCTTTACCTCCAGATATTTTAGTTCAATTGATCGGCCTATTTCCACAAGTTTTGCTCTGTTCTGCTTCCGTCATCAAGTTTAGTCCTCAGAAGGACTGTTTTTGCACTTGAGTCGAATTGATTTATTTTGAATTTTTTTCTCAAACACTTAACTACTCTCTGATTCGAACTTGGTACCTTTTACTTACTAGTCTGACCATTAACCGTTGAGCCACTGAGTAATCCAATATATATATATATATATATATATATATATATATATATATATATATATATATATATATAGATATGGATATAGTTCTTCCGGGTGTTTGAGAGATTGCGACAGACAAATAGTAAAATAAGTGCAAGGAAGAACATATAAACGCGGTAAAGACAAATCAATCAACTTCATCGCTGGCGCAGCAAGTAACGAGCACTGGACACAAAATAAATTTTGACAACACCAGATCGTTGGCCAACATCGAGCCCCCAACAATAAGAATAATAAGGGAAGCAATAGAAATCGAGAAGAATCCGCGAGACATGAGACGATGCATTGCGATTACTAGCAACATGGAAAACAGTATTAGAACAAAAACCAATACCGATCAACAATTTTCAACAAAAAGGAAAAAGTGCAAAAAAAGAGACCAACAGTAGTACGCAGATCAACACCCGGAAGTTCTAACTTTGAGTAGCCTACTGCTCTCACGCATGCATGATTTGTCGTATGCGCATGGTAGGTATTCCCCTGAGCGTTCTGGTCGATTTGAAGGCAGTGCGTATCTTGCATTTGATGCTTATTCTTCGTATTTTGTCAGAGGCACTTGGTATATGTGGTATTACCGCTTTGTATTTAGGTTCTTGTTTTTCGGATACCCTTTCCCTGTTTGGGTTAGGTGTTAGGTCAGGGTAGCCATTTTCTTTAAGTGTCAGCGATATTTTCCTTTTCTTTTTTCAGATCCTCTTGTTTCCAGCATATTGATTCAGGTCTATCTTGCCACGCCTAACTTCACATTATTGTGGTGAGTTGTAGTGTAGGTACCTCCCCGTGCGGGCGGGACTCCTGTGTACAAGTATAGGCAAGAATGGCAGTTCCGGCTCATATTCCATTGGGAATTTTATGGGTGGTGCGCGGCTACTTAGATGATCTAGGCATTCATTCAGCTTATGCTTACCGCGTTGACAAACTACGAAAGTATCGCCTACGTACCTAAGCCGCATCCTTGGTTTTTACGTTAATTCGGATATCGTTTGGTCTTCGAAGTCTTTCATCTATATATTGCTCCATATGGGTGATAGCGGGAAACCCACCGCCATCCCAAACTCTTGGTGGTAAAATTTGTCTTCTATTAGGAAGTATTGTTCTAATGCATATTGTAGAAGTTCGATTATTGTGTTTACAGAGAGTTGCGTACGTTCGTCTAACGTTTCATCCTTTTCCAGGCTCCCTTATGATAGTTAATGCCTTGTTGGTGGGTACATTTGTGAATAGACTCACGATGTCGAAGCTTACCAGTGGTTGGGTTGGGTATTCTTGAGCATAGACTCCTAATAAGGGGATTATGATGCCTAGCAGATAGTGTACTAATGCATAACAAGAAGAATGCTTCGAGCTCACAATTGTTATCAGAGGAATTCCTTCCTTGTAGATCTTTGGTAGGTTGTACAGATGCGGAGATTTTCTGTAGTCAGGAGTGAGTTTAGTTCTCTGGTAATTAAAGAACACTCCATACGAACATAAGCGATTGCCGTGCAAGTGATTGATGTCTGCTTTCACGGTGACGTCAGTGACTCTAAAATGAATTATGAGAAGTAAAGGAAGGCGCACAGAAAGACAATAGAAAATGTGGCGAAAGCAAATCGTGGAAAATAAAAAACGTTGCAAAGAAAATAACAGGGTTATAATATGACACTCTGCAATCTCAATTTTTTAGGGGTATAACATTGTAAAATTGGGATCCAATCGATTAACATCGATAATTTAGCTTAAGCTAATAAAAATGTAAAAAAAATGAACACATCTGCAGACATCGTTTTAACGAAACCCCGCAGATACAAGTCACAGTAGTACGATAACGAAGACTGGCACAAGAACGTGGACGTTGACACACCGCTGTCGGAAGAACCGATGATTGGGCTGCCTCCTTACGCCAGCAGAAGAGAAGACAAAATAAGACGCAGCCAGAGGTCACCCGTTATTGGAGTCCCCATTAACGGTTTCGACCATATCTAACGCCGCCTCACCCAGCTCAAAGACAAAGACAAGTTTAAGACACAGAAGAAGACGCCAAAGGTTCGCTCGCCTACGCCGCCCCTGACCGACAACGTTTTCTGTCCACTGGAGGAGTTTACGAACAGCTCAGCAACCATAGAGCAGAAGACGCCCGCAGTCGATACTACGGTCAATTATCGTCGTAATTCCTTGTCAGAAGGAGAACTTGGTCGCTTTCTCCCGATAACCACACCGACGAGGGATCGCCTTCACGAGGATCAAGAACAACTACGAGGGTGGAGTTGGTCTGATGAGGTATATGGATAGGTGTGGTACTTCGTACCTCATCTATCGAAGCTAACGTTAGCTCAGAGCTAACACTAAAAGGGATTAATATTATTTCTCGTTTCAGGATGCGATCCTCGATCTCCTTGTGCTGATGCAACTACCAACACAAGAGGACAACAAGAAGATCCGGGAGGTGGAGTACGTCACACGCGTCCGAGTCACCGTCGAGGACTTGCGGCGGAAAAATGGCATAGGTATCAGAGCGTTGTTGCGACGGCACGCGGGGTCAAGTGCACTGACGATCACCTCACCAATGAATGCACGAAACCCCGCCCCGACAGGTCAAAGTGGGAAACTGTGGTGGGGATCACCTCGCGACCGACAAGGATACCGCCAACAGCGGCGTCTTTTTCAACCTAAACCTGCGTCAGTTAAGCCCAAGCGACTGAAGGCGACGTTGGTAAAGCGAAAGTAAAGTGCCTCCCGCCGCTATAGATACTCCGCTTACTCAATTCGTCTTAGGGTTTCACTTTATACTAGGGTTTTACGGAAGTCTTGATATGGTGAAGTCCCTATCTGTCATCCGCAAGGTAGAAACAGCGTTAGCTTAGGCTAAAACTGCGACTAACCTTTGGGTTATGATGTGTTTGCACTTTTTGGGTAAACATTCAAAGGTTCGACGAGAATACTGGTGCCTCAGGATAAGTATTTATTTAGTACTGATATTTAATTTTATCCTTTCATGTTCTGTTACTACCAAAAATCATGATTATTCACTTTTCATTTTTCATTAATTTTAATCTTAAACAACTCTAAAAGAGTTTATTACTACTGAGGACGAAAACTGTGTTATCGAAACGTTTAGATTTGTATAAAACATTAATACAAAAATACACCATTAAAAAAACCAAAAAAATTAAGTATTTTAAGTATGTGTAATAATGGTAAAAGCTTACATTTACATACAGAGAGTCCTAGAAGTTATGTCTAAATTCATTTAAAGTTCAAGCGTCTAGTTTTTGGAGAAACGCTCGGACACGTCAATTTTTATTTTTGACTGCGGTTTTTTTAGTGGTAAAATTTTGTATATAGCGTGGCCCAAAAATTAGTGACGACCACCAATTTGATTTTGTCAAATGGAAACACCTCTTTTTTATTTCATTTTCTGAATCTGCTTTGAATTTTGAGTAAATCTCATGTACCATGTCCTTTACCTATAGTCAACATATCTCGAGATATTTACGAAAAAAAATATTGTCATTATTAACCTACCAAGAACAGATACATGTTTTCATTTTGTTGTGTTTGTCAATTTATCTCTGACGTCGAATTTCAACGTTTGTTCTTTCCGAAATGGTGTATTTTTGGATGAAACATTTCCTAATAGGTGGATAGGAAGGAGAGGACCTATCGAATGGCCTGCTAGGTCACCCGACCTAAACCCGTTGGATTTCTCTCTATGGGGTTATCTCAAATCAAAAGTATATATTGACAGGCCAAACAATCTGGAAATATTGAAAGAGAAAATCAGAAGAGAAGTGCGCGCACCAGAAGTGGTTGAAAACGTGCAAAGAGAGTTTATTCATCGCCTTGGCTATTGTCAAGGTGCAAATGGTGCCCATTTTGAACGTTTGATTTGATTTAGTGTTGTGTTTTTTGAATAAATTGTTCCTTTAGACAAAAAACAAAGGCCGCCTTCCTTGATATGGTCTTAATTGTTGATACGTTCAATTGTAAATTCCTCGAGATCTGCTGACTGTAGGTATAGGTCATGGTACATGAGATTTACTCAGAATTCAAAGCAGATTCAGAAAATGAAAGAAAAAATAGGTGTTTCCATTTGACAAAATCAAGTTGGTGGTCGTAACTAATTTTTAGGCCACCCTATACACAAAATTTTATCACTAAAAAAAACAGCAGTCAAAAATTAAAATTTACGTGTCCGAGCGTTTCTCCAAAAACTAGACCCTTGCACTTTAAATGAATTTAGACATAACTTCTGGGACTGACTGTACTATAACCCTGATACAATTACACCCGTTGTGCGACAACAGGACAGTCCCACAACCCACAGCAACAACACCCATAAAAGGTTTTTTTTTTGTATACCAACAAACGTAACAATACGATGTCAAGAGGCATACTATAACACCACGCCAACCATAAACTATAAATTCCACATGCTGAAGAGGACGAAGACTCCGGACCAGCGCACCGCCCAGCATTATACCTAGTTCATTATACATGAAACAATATACAGGGCGTGACGCGAAGAGTTTTGATTAAAAGCAATGGCGGATACAGTTATGTTACAAATCTGAAATTACGAAGCTGTTGGATGACGCTGAGTTCAAATATAATATTGTCCTGAATGTGGCACTTCCGGTTATACCGGAAGTAGACATCAACTTTGTTATTTTAAATGGAACCTAATATTTTTTATTTTATTTTTGAATTCTACATGAAATTCTAGATAAAATTGGTGCACAATGTCCTATACCAAAAATGAAGTATTTTCGAGATATTTCGATTTCTTTAAAAATTTTGAAAAAATCCTAGTCCACATTGAATAACGACATCTCCATTAATAACGGAGCTAGTGACGTGAAATTGTAACCAATAAACAAGCACTTGCCCGTTAACTCCATATATCCATCTCATGGATATTTCATACAGGGTGTTTTAAACTTAGCGGCCAACATGCACAATTTAAATCATTTATAAGTTGCTTACTTTAAATAGAACACCCTGTATTTTATTACATTTTCCGCTGTATTTTTTTAAGCCAATTCGTTTGGTATCAGTATTCCCTATACCTAAATCCAACCACTTTTGAGATATTTCATTATCTTAGTTAAAACATAACAACACTTAATTATTTCAACATTAGTAAAGGGTAGACCATGATTTCCATTATTTAAGGCAGTGATGGACAGACTTATAGGGAACAGGGGCCACTCGGGAAAATTATAAGCCAAGGACGGGCCGCTACAAACAATACTTATGAACACAAAAATTTTTATGTTTAAATAGTATGAATAACAATGATAAAAATAAAAGAACATTGAAAAATGTTGTAATTATGTAATCGTAATGTAATCTAATCAGTACAATGTAATATTTCATGTTTTATTATTTTGATGCATGACATTGCATTGAACTAACAAGTTTTTTTATATTTGGCTCCACATTACTTGCGCCACACGTAAATTGCTTCCAAATTTTCATTTGCCAGACGGTTTCGATTTTTTGTTTTGTTAAGTTTCATCACTGAAAACGTTTGTTCACAAATATACGTCGATCCAAATAAGCTTGCGCATTTCAATGCATTTATGCGCAACTTTTTATAAGCGTTTTTATCAACGCAACGATAGAAGTTGAGTAAATTACCTTTATTAAACTTGTTTCGTAAATTATCATTTTGCATGTCTATCAATTCAAGCTGCATTGATTCCGGTGCATTTTCGGGTGAAATGTTGAAACGATTGCTGAAAATGTCCGATAGAGGTTTTTTTTTTGGAATCTACAAAACGATCTTGAAAAGCTTGTATCAAAATATCAATTTTTTCAACATAAGTGAAATTGACGTCAGTTTTATTGAATTTCTCCATAATTTTGTTGTAGTTCGGAAAATGGCCGTAATTGGCTGAATTGATTTGTGTCCTAAAAAGACTCAATTTGCATTGAAAGGACGAAACATGAGAGTATAACTGCGAAATCAATAGATCTTTGTCTTGGAGTCGCGTATTTAAGACATTCAAGTGATTTGTGATGTCTACAAGAAACGCTAAGTCACACAGCCAATCAGGGTTGTCGAGTTCGGGGACGTCCTTTTTGTTTTCCGCCAGAAATATTTTAATCTCTTCAATCAAGTTAAGAAACTGCTCTAGTGTCAACCCACGACTTAGCCACCTTACTTCAGTGTAAAACAGATCACCATATTCGCTTTCAATATCCTCGAGAAATTGTTTGAATTGTCGGTGATTGAGACCTCGAGGTTTTATAAAATTTACAGTAAGTACTACAACTTTCATCACATTTTCAAATCCCAATAATTTTGAACAGAGGGCCTCTTGATGTATAATGCAATGAAACTGCAATAATTCCTTCGTATCTATGTTTTTAGTTTGTAAATACTCTTTTAACATAGTTGCTATCCCAGATGTACTTCCAACCATTGAAGGTGCTCCGTCAGTCGTAATTCCAGATATTTTCGTTAAATCCAAATCCATTATAGAACATTTTTCCAGAAGAGCTTTGAGCATGTCACTCCCCTTGGTTTGACTTGTCAAAGAACTCATACCAATCAGTTCTTCACTCACTTCAAAATTTTGTGTTACACCTCGTAAAAATATTAAGAGTTGAGCAGTGGAACTTATATCTGTAGATTCGTCAAGTCAAAACTTTTCGATTTCGTAGCTAATTGCTGTTCTATATTAGCTGCTAATGCGGTAACTCTTCTTTGAACAGTCATCCGATTTAACTGAATTTTCTCAAACTTCTTTGCATTTTCCGGACACATTTTTTTTTGCGGCGATATCTAAACATTGCTTAACAAACTCACCATCTTTAAAAAGCCGACAAGTTTTCGCTATTAGTCGAGATATTTCAAACCTAACTTCAGTAGCTGTTTCAGCATCTTGAGTTGGTTTTGTGAACATGGCTTGCTGGCCTATTAGTTCCCGTTATAAAGTGACAATTTTTTGCGTTCGATTTTCGCCAGTTAATTTGGTAAAAGTAGGATGCTGGGTTTCATAGTGCCTTTTCACATTATATTCCTTCGGAACAGAAACACTACTCTTGCATATTAAACAGACAATTTTGTTATGCGATGAAATAAAAAACTATTTTCTGTCCAAATATCTTGAAACTGTCGATTTTCATCTTCAACCTTACGACTACGTTTGTTACTGGGGCCTGGTTTATCCATATCAAAATTGATATTATATTGTTACGTAGGTAGATGCCAAGTTCTAACGACGAAATATTTATTCGTCACAGATTACAGTTCAATCAGTATAACATTCACTTGTCCGTAGTTAAAACTTAACTACCCCGGTACCGAGCGATGCGTCGTATTTATACGAGTTACCAAATATCGAGAACCTTCGGGGATAATACCGACGTGTTTCGCGAATCTTCGAATAATCTAGTTGATTCGACAAATTTCTAGTCTCGTAACAATATGCTTGGACCGACGAGTAGAATACCTATCCTACGTAGTAAACCTGAACAAGAAAGTAGTAAGTACTTAAAGATACTTTTGTAGTTTCTCGAACAATTTTTAAAATTCATTGGCGGGCCGCATAAACATCGACAGTGGGCCGCATATGGCCCGCGGGCCGCGGTATGTGCATCGCTGATTTAAGGTGATATTTTGTTATTTTTTCATAAGTTATTAATTCTGCAAAGTAACCAATAGCCTGAAAGGATTATTAATTGTGGCTATCATTAAAAACGTTGACTAGGTATTTTGTATTAATTTAATTAGATAACTTATAAACAAAAATAACTAAATGTAATATTAAACAAATAAAGTTTTATAATAAGTGTTCAAAATTAGCACCATCTACTTCTAAACATTTATGAATCCTTTTCATTAAGTTGTGTCTTGTAATTCTGGAAATACGGTCGGGTGTTAGAGAATTAAAGGCAAGTAAGACTCTCTGCATCATATCTTCCTTTGTCGTAACAGGTTTGGAAAATACCTGATTTTTAATGTTACCCCAAATACCAAAATCTAGAGGAGCCAAATCAGGAGAACGAGCTGGCCAACGAAACGGACTGTGAGAGGCAATCCATCTATCATCAAACATGTCGTAAAGATGCTTTGCAACAAGACCAAAGTTATGAGGAGGTGCTTCATCTTGCTGATACCAAGCTGAAGCCGTCTCTCCATTTCTTAAAGTATGTAACGCCGGTCGTACGGCTTCTTCTAAAATGTGGCAATATCTTGTACCATTTAAATTTTCATCATAAAATTTTAATGCTAAAATTGTATCGTCTTTTATTGCACAAAAAACATTAAAACTCCAACTATCTTGGAAATAACGTTCTCTACTAACATGTGGATTTTCATTAGACCAAAAATGGGAATTATGTCGATTAAATAATCCATTTTTGCTAAACTTTGCTTCATCACACCATATAACTTTTTTATTTTTATTTATTTTTTTTTTATGATTGTGGACCTGAACAGGCTAAATAAGGCCTATCGTGCTAAAGCACTCAGGAACACTTATGAGGATGGATAGAGGAATAATGAATTGCCAATAGATGCCTATGAACAGCTACCTTAAATTTTCTCATATCATAAGTGAGAGGAAAACAGGAACTAGGGAGATCATTCCAGAGTTTAGAAGCCGTGTAGAAAAATGTGGATTGCGCCCGTTTGGTACGACAAGTGAAGATTTGTACTGCATACTGATGATGTGAATGACCGAACCGAGTGTTTCTCGCAAAGATAGCCGGAGATGGTATCAAAGAATGTAATTCACCAGCACAATCGCCGTTGTAATAACGATAATACAAAGAAAGAACTGAAACAATCCTTCTATGCTCAAGGGACTGTATATGAGAAGTTAAGGACGGGTCATTTATAAGCCTAATCGCTCTCTTTTGAATACGATCAACGATATCGAGAGCGTATTGGGGAGCACTAACCCAAAGGTGAGAATTATATTCCAGATGAGGCCGAATTTGGGCCTTATACAGCAGAAGGAGTTGTCGAGAGGTAAAGTACTGCTTAGATCTGTACAAAAGCCTATTTTACGAGCAGCTGTTTTGGTAGCTGACAGAAGATGGTCAACCCATGAGAGATTTGAAGATACAGTCATACCCAACAGAGTAATAGAGTCTGAAAACTTAAGAACTGAGCCATTCATACTTACAACAGGAAATGATCGATCTTTTTTGGCGGATATAAGGCAACACTGAGTTTTGTTAGCATTAAATTTAACTAGATTATTGCTTCCCCATTCGAGAATACGTTGAATGTCTTGGTTGATTGAATTTGCCATTTCAGCTTTAATTTCTTGATTTGACATAGAAGGTGGATTATCACTATGAGTAGACTGAGATGCACTACAGTGAAGAGTGCTATCGTCAGCAAAGCAATGGATGGGGTTAGTTGTTGAAGAAATAAGGTCGTTTATGTACAGCAGAAAAAGTGTAGGTGCTATAACGGATCCCTGTAGTACGCCCGCGTTAATGCTAACTTCTTTTGAAAAAAAGCCATCAACTACTACTACTACTACTACTATGAAGTTTTCATCCTCTTGGGTCTTCATTAAAAACCATTCACAGAATTCTATCCTTCGAGCAAGATCACCTAATTGTAAGTGTTGCACCAAATGATATGAAAATGGTTTCTATTTGTGTTTTTTAAAATGGGATGAATTGTTCTCGTCGACAAACTAAGATCTCTCTCACAATCTCTAATAAAGGCATTTGGAGAGGCCGTAAAGTAACCCAAAACATTAATTTCGTTTATGTCACTGTCCACTAATGGTTTATTTTCATTAATTTTGTCTTAAATTGACCAAACTGACGGCAGTTTTTAAGCAATCTTCTTACAATAGCATCAGTTGCATTTGGTCGATTTGGATATCTTTCTGCAAAAACACGGCAAGTCCGTTCAACAATTCTATTACACTCGCCGTAAATAATAATAAGATTTAAAAAATCATCATTACTAAATCCTACATTAGCCAATATTTACTATGAAATACAAACTGATAAAGAAAACTGTCAAAACAACATAAACAATTAACGTTCTAACCATCAAATCTTTGACAGCCATGGCCTACCCTTTACTAATGTTGAAATAATTAAGTGTTGTTATGTTTTAACTAAGATAATGAAATATCTCAAAAGTGGTTGGATTTAGGTATAGGGAATACTGATACCAAGCGAATTGGCTTAAAAAAATACAGCGGAAAATGTAATAAAATACAGGGTGTTCTATTTAAAGTAAGCAACTTATAAATGATTTAAATTGTGCATGTTGGCGGCTAAGTTTAAAACGCCCTGTATGAAATATCAATGAGATCGATATATGGAGTTAACGGGCAAGCGCTTGTTGTTTATTGGTTACAATTTCACGTCACTAGCTTCGTTATTAATGGAGATATCGTTATTCGATGTGGACTAGGATTTTTTCAAAATTTAAAAAAAAATTGAAATATCTCGAAATACTTCATTTTTGGTATAAGACATTGTGCACAAATTTTATCTAGAATTTCATGTAGAATTCGAAAATAAAATAAAAAATATTAGGTTCCATTTAAAATAACAAACTTGACGTCTACTTCCGGTATAACCGGAAGTGCCACATTCATGACAATATTATATTTGAACTCAGCGTCATCCAAAACCTACAACTTCGTAATTTCAGATTTTTAACATAACTGTATCCGCGATTACTTTTAATCAAAACTCTTCGCGCCACACCCTGTATTGTCAAAATTCAAATATTTTATAAACTCTGTTGAAATTGAAAAGGGTATAAAACGTAAAAGAGTTAAATTGACCCGAGAGTGCAAATAGTGCAAATTCGGTTATATAAAAATACCAAATAATTTAACAAAAGCGTCAAGTCAGTTAACCTTAAACCTTGAATACAAGATAAGACGGAACAAGTACTTAGTGAACCAAGCGGAAGTACACTTTAGGGTAGTACACTCACATGAACGTTGTAAACTGTTATACAATTACCTACTAAAATTTTTATTAACATAACTATCTCTTCTGTATTTATTTAGCCATACGACCGGCGTTACATACTTTAAGAAATGGAGAGGCGGCTTCAGCTTGGTATCAGCAAGATGGAGCACCTCCTCATAACTTTGAGCCTGTTGCTCAGCATCTTTACGACATGTTTGATGATAGATGGCTTGCTAATCAGGGTCCGTTTCGTTGGCCAGCTCGCTCTTCTGATTTGGCTCCTCTAGATTTTGGTATTTGGGGTTACATTAAAAATCAGGTATTTTCCAAACCTGTTACGACAAAGGAAGGATGCAGAGAGTCTTACTTGCTTTTAATTCTCTAACACCCGACCATATTTACAGAATTACAAGACATAACTTAATGAAAAGGATTCATAAATGTTTAGAAGTAGATGGTGCTAACTTTGAACACTTATTATAAAACTTTATTTGTTTAATATTACATTTAGTTATTTTTGTTTGTAAGTTATCTAATTAAATTAATACAAAATACCTAGTCAACGTTTTTAATGATATCCACATTTAATAATCCTTTCAGGCTATTAGTTGCTTTTCAGAATTAATAACTTATGAAAAAATAACAAAATATCACCTTAAATAATGGAAGTCATGGCCTACCCATTACTAATGTTGAAATAATTAAGTGTTGTTATGTTTTAACTAAGATAATTAAATATCTCAAAAGTGGTTGGATTTAGATATAGGAAATACTGATACTAAACGAATTGGCTTAAAAATACAGCGGAAAATGTAATAAAATACAGGGTGTTCTATTTAAAGTAAGCAACTTATAAACCATTTAAATTGTGCATGTTGGCGGCTAAGTTTAAAACACCCTGTATGAAATATCAATGAGGTGGGTATATGGAGTTAACGGGCAAGCGCTTGTTGTTTATTGGTTACAATTTCACGTCACTAGCTTCGTTATTAATGGAGATATCGTTATTCAATGTGGACTAGGATTTTTTCAAAATTTTTAAAGAAATCGAAATATCTCGAAAATACTTCATTTTTGGTGTAGGACATTGTGCACAAATTTTATCTACAATTTCATGTAGAATTCGAAAATAAAATAAAAAATATTAGGTTCCATTTAAAATAACAAAGTTGACGTCTACTTCCGGTATAACCAGAAGTATCACATTCAGGACAATATTATATTTGAACTCAGCGTCATCCAAAACCTACAGCTTCATAATTTCAGATTTTTAACATAACTGTATCCGCGATTACTTTTAATCAAAATTCTTCACGCCACACCCTGTGTTGTTAAAATTCAAATATTTTATAAACTCTGTTGAAATTGAAAAGGGTATAAAACGTAAAAGAGTTAAATTGCCCTGAGAATGCGAATAGTGCAAATTCGGTTATATAAAAATACCAAATAATTTAACAAAAGCGTCAAGTCAGTTAACCTTAAACATTGAATACAAGATAAGACGGAACAAGTACTTAGTGAACCAAAAGGAAGTACACTTTAGGGTAGTACATTCACATGAACATTGTAAACTGTTAAACAATTACCTACTAAAATTTTTATTAACATAACTATCTCATCTGTATTTATTTTAAACAACCACAATGACTATTTCAATGAATCACACGTACTCTATTTTTAACCTGCTTTTCTCTATTGTTCTTTTATACTTGTTATTTTTATCAACATCAGATACCTACATAATTGTTATTAATGGTAAACGATTTCATTAAAAACTATTTCTTAATACGACGACAGTTTTCTTTGTTTAGCATTCATTATACGAATAACGGAAGCGCGTTAGTACATCATTCCTGAATACAAAGAGTATTTTCTTTTAGTTCATTTGCATTTCTAAGTATATCTCTGTTTAGCTGTTTTAGATTAGTGCATATTAAAAGGCCAATCCGGCCAATACTCTAATCATTCATAATTAGTATAAAATATGCTACATTACGCGGTATCTTGTATTAACTCAATCAAGCCGGACGACAATCTAAAATGAAAATTGATTGTGTTCTAAAGAGGTGTGGGCTATGAAAAAGAAAGATCAAGTTACGATGGGTAGATTTTGGATAAAGTTTTAATTAACAATGAACAACGAAACGTACGACCTGAACAACGATAGTTCGGCTTTAATTCGTGTCCTTGCCTAAAGGACGATAACGCGCATTTGTAGGGGTGTTTGAAATGAGGGGTTGGTATAACAATACATATTACTTGGGGTTCAATTTTAATTACTGTTAGTTCCATTTCTATAGTGACAGACACTGAAAAAAGTTTGAGACTCTTATTTTTCATAATTAAATTAGCAATTTGGACACATAATCAATTTATTGACCTTAGTAGGTAATCGTTAATTGTAAATTTAATATAAAATTCTAATTACGAAATAATCAAAACCTACAAATAATTCATGATTCGGAATTTGGATGTAAATAATGGTAAGGTAATCTAAACAAAATACTAAAACCATGTACCTAAGTATTGCAAATCTAAAAAAACAACTTTAGGACTATTATCACTTTTAAATCGAGTATAATAAAGATCAGCAAACTAGAATGAGCCCACTTGAGGATGAAATGGAGCGGGGGAAGTCACACCCACGTGGCCGTGGCCATTTCCCATCCCTATTTTGACGGCTTCTATTCGGGGGTGATTTTCAACCTCTTGATGGAAATTTCAGCCCCTTGATGGCTTTTTCGCCCCTAATTAGGGTCGTTTTGGCAGTATTAAAGAGCCTTTTTGATATTTCATCCCCTGGAGGGTGGACAAATGCGCGCACACGGGCTGGGTGGGGGGTAGTCAAAGGTCAATTATTTCAATTATGAGTCGCGTCCATTTTGTTATTAATTATGACATAAACAAATTCCGCGGACATTTCGTTTCTAATTGAGTCATAATCAAATTCCTCAGCCATTTTCCTTTTAATCACGAGTCATAATCAAATTCCTCCGTCATTTTACTTTCAATTCAATGAGTCATAATCAAACTCCGCGACCACTTTGTTTTTAATTATGGACGTCATAATCAAATTCCAGTCATTTTGTTTTTCATTATGAGTCATAATCAAAGTCACCTGTCATTTCGATTTTAATTGTGACGTCACAATCAAATTCCTTCGCCATTTTGTTTTTAATTATGAGTCATAATTAAATTGTGGAAGTAGTCACGTGGGAAAGGGCGGGGCTTGTCAGAGTCCATTTATTTTAATTATAAGTCATAGTCAAATTCCGTGAACATTTTGTTTTAATTATGACGTCATAATCAAACTCCTCGGTCATTTTGTTTTTAATTATGAGTCGTAATTAAATTGCGGAGATAGTCGAAAGGGGCAGAATACAGTCCAATTATTTTAATTATGAGTTATAACCAAGGGGTGCTATCACTAACTTGCAAAACTGAACGCAGGAACTTGCGAGTCTTCGTCCCCTGTTACGGATTCCATTCTAATTATGAGTCATAATCAAATTCCTATCACAGTCCTTTTGTTTTAATTACGGGTCATAATCAAAGGCCTCCACAATTTTGTTTTTAATTATGAGTCATAATTAAATTGTGGAGCTAGTCGCAGATCAAAGTTCAATTATTTTAATTATGAGTCATAATCAAAACCCCCGGCCATTTTGTTTTGGCTGGATGTAAAAGGCAGCTTGTTTTATTTGTTCCCAGACAATTGTCCATTTTCAAAAACGGAACAATGCGTTCAAGCTAGTTTATAAATCTAGGGCCCTTTTGGCAGAGGTATTTCAGATAAGGCATTCCTTGTATGTAAAATAATATATTGGTCTAATTTCGAGTTTGTCTATATCCGTTATTGTACAGACATTTTTAACTAGTTTAACTGTCAAACGTCTTTTTAGCACTGTATGCTAATTTGGTGTTCGTATATTGACAACAATGTCGGAAGTTATCTCATGTATTTTTGAAAATTGTGATTGATTTTAGCGAGCTGTAAGTTAACCAAACCGGTATTTTGCAATTGTAAGTTGGTTTTCGCAAGCTGTAAGTTATGATTTGGTTGAGATTGAATTGATTGAGGCTGATTTGCGGACGATCGGCTGTTTTTCCACGCCGATGTCCTCACGTTTAGAGAGAGTGTCGGTTAGCCTTATCGAGATTGATTGAGATTGATCTGGGCGTTTAATTTGATCGGTAGTGATTTGTTTGATATGCTTCAGCTGGTTTTATTGGGCGATTAATTGATCTGTCTTTTGGCAAAGGGGCGAAGGCTCTAGAACAAGTTCCGGCGTCCTATACCTGCCTTACAGGTTAGAACTAGGGCCTCTTATTAGAATACAATTTCAAATTTCCCGCCAAAAACAAAAATGGTCTCCAAGATGGCCGACAACGCAAGTTAACCTACAACATTTAATTATGACTGGTAATTAAAAACAGATTGATTTGCTTAATTTATTTGAGTTGATTTGATAGAGGTTGATTGATTTGGTTTGATATGTTTTGTAATTGGAAATGGTCAGCGAGTTTACCTTTACCTAATTATTGGGCTTTCCCCAGACACGATAGAGATATTTGAATAGTGAAAGTTTGTTATTGGTGATTACATAACTGAGAAAAAGGAAAAAAATAATTACTTTATGTTAATGATTGGGAAAACCGCTAAGTAGTTTATTTCCATATTACTTGCGATGTGAAAATTGGAGCGAAATTAAAACCTGCTTATGTATTTTATTGGTTGATTGATTAATTGATTTCAGTCACTACTTTTAATTATGACTCATAATAAAAAATAAAATGGCAGCTGAATTTGATCATGACTCATAGTTAAAACAAAAGGACTGTGATAGTAATTTCATTACGACTCATAATTAAAATGTGAGCCGTAACAGGGGCGAAGACCTTGAGCAAGTTCCTGCTTTCTATACCTGTCTTAAACATTAGTGTTAGCACCCTTATTAGAATACAATTCAAATTTCCCGTCAAAACAAAGTGGCCGAGGGCTTTGATTATGACTCATAATTAAAATAATTGGACTTTGATCTGGCCCAGGCGACTAGCTCCACAATTTAATTATGACTCATAATTGAAAACAAAATGGTGGAGGCTTTTGACTATGACCCGTAATTAAAACAAAAGGACTGTGGTAGCAATTTGATTATGACTCATAATTAAAATTTGATCCGTAACAGGGGACGAAGACCCGCGAGCAAGTTCTGCGTTATATACCTGTATTGCAAGTTAGTGATAGCACCCCTTATTAGAATACAATCCAAATTTCCCGCCATGGCCGAGGGCTTTGGTTATGACTTATGATTAAAATAATTGGACTTTGATCTATCCTATTTGACTATCCCCGCAGTTTAATTACGACTCACAATTAAAAACAAAATGGTCGCGGAATTTAATTATGACACAATTAAAATAATTGTACTATGACATACCCTGCACCTTTCCCACGGGACTACCTCCAGAATTTAAATTAAAAGCAAAATGGCATTTGATTGTGACGTCACAATTAAAAACGAAATTACAGTGGACTTTGATTATGACTCATAACTAAAAACACTAAAAACAAAATGGCTGAGCAATTTGATTATGTGATTATGAAGTCATAATTAAAAACAAAATGGTGGAAGACTTTGATTATGACTCATAATTAAAAAACAAAATGTCGGGGGGGCCTTGATTATGACGTCATACTTAAAAGCAAAATGGCCGCGGGGTTTAATTATCACTCATTTAATTAAAATCAAAATGGCGGAGGAATTTGATCATGACCCAATTAAAAACAAAATGGTCGCAGAATTTGATTATGACGTCACAATTAAAAACAGAATGGCCGCGGAGTTTGAATATGACCCAATTCAAATAATTGAACTTTGACCTACCACCACTCCTTCCCCACCCGGTGACGTGGCTACAGCGCTCTCCGCGTAACTACCTGCCTGCCGGCCCGTGCGCTCGCATTTGCCTACCCTCAAGGGCTGAAAAACCAAAAAGGCCCTTAATACAGCCAAAATCCCATCAAGGGGCTGAAAGTTTCATCAAGGGGTTGAAAATCGCCCCCGAAAAGAAGCCGTCAATATAGGGGTGGGAAATGGCCATGCCACGCGGGCGTGATTTTCCCCACTCCATTTTGTCCTCAACTGGGCTCATTCTACTTAGATCGTCAATACAGGGTGTTTCATAGATACGGGGTCATATTTAAGGATGTAACTCTGGAAACCATTTGAAGAAAACATCTTCATACAAAACATGTTCGATTTTTTGTAATAACTTCACGTTATTTTAAATATTGTTACAAAAATTGGTATACACTTTCTGTGCAACAGAAAGCATTTTCTGATGTTTAAGGTAGCATTCGGATGTCAGCGATCACGACCAGCGACCGCGACACTGGGTCTTCGCGACAGTACCATGCGGATAGACGACCGCGATACTGACGACGCAGACAAATAATCTTCAAAGGTGTCTGTTGGTGGTTGCGCAGTTGTGTGGTTGTGTACATTTGTAGTTGTGCACTTTACAAAGAAATTTTGGCGGACGATTTAAGAACGGCAAAAGAAAACTTAAAAAAGCGTTTATTGGAAGACCAAGAAAAAGATGATGCTACATTAAAGATGTTGCATAGAAAACTTAAAAAAACGTTTATTGGAAGACTAAGAAGAAGATAATGCTATATTAATGATGGTAACATTACAGCAAAAAAGGGAAAAAGTGACTCAATGTATGCGTCAAGATGAGGGATGTTTCCACATTTTTATACAAAGGCATTTGAATTTCAAGGAGGAAAAGTTTAGAAAGTATTGCAGACAGTTCAATTTTGTACTTAATTTAATTCCATAATGTAATCTAATGTAACATAATGTAACATAATGTAACGTAATGTAACGTAATGTAACGTAATGTAACGTAATGTAACGTAATGTAACGTAATGTAACGTAATGTAACGTAATGTAATGTAATGTAACGTAATGTAACGTAATGCAACGTAATGCAACGTAATGCAACGTAATGTAACGTAATGTAACGTAATGTAACGTAATGTAACGTAATGTAACGTAATGTAACGTAATGTAACGTAATGTAACGTAATGTAACGTAATGTAACGTAATGTAACGTAATGTAACGTAATGTAACGTAATGTAACGTAATGTAACGTAATGTAACGTAATGCAACGTAATGCAACGTAATGTAACGTAATGTAACGTAATGTAATGTAATGTAACGTAATGTAACGTAATGTAACGTAATGCAACGTAATGCAACGTAATGTAACGTAATGTAACGTAATGTAACACAATGTAACACAATGTAACATAATGTAACACAATGTAACATAATGTAGCATAATGTAACATAATGTAGTATAATGTAACATAATGTAACAATGTAACATAATACATACTGTTACATGATGTAACATAATGTAGCATAATGTAACATAATGAAACATAATGTAACATAATGTAACATAATGTAACATAATGTAACATAATGTGACATAATGTAACATAATGTAACATAATGTAACATAATGTAACATAATGTAACATAATGTAACATAATGTAACATAATGTAACATAATACATACTGTTACATGATGTAACAATATAAGAGCTGCAAAAGTGTAGATCAAGTATGCAGTCGCCCCTTTACGTTCTTTTTGGCAAGTACATATGTGGTAATGCTCATGAATGAATGATGATGGACCAAAAATGTTCAATTGTACTGGCATTTTTGCTGGCGATGCTGAATTGTGTCACCGGAACCAGTAATCAAATCAAATGAACAAAAACAAGAATATAAATAAAATCTCTCATTCTAGTCTTCGGATTTATATATATATATATATATATATATATATATATATATACGTAATGTAACGTAATGTAACGTAATGTAACGTAATGTAACGTAATGTAACATAATGTAACATAATATAACAATGTAACATAATGTAACATAATGGAACAAATGTAAAATAATGCATACTGTTACATGATGTAACAATATAAGAGCTGCAAAAGTGTAGTTCTAGTATGCAGTCACCCCTTTACGTTCTTTTTGGCAATTATGTGGTAATACTCATGAATGAATGATGATGGACCAAAAATGCTCAATTGTATGACATACTCCATTTTTGCTGGCGATGCTGAATTGTGTCACCGGAACCAGTAATCAAATCAAATGAACAAAAACAAGAATACAAATAAAATCTTTCATTCTAGTCTCCGGATTTATTATGAACATTTTACAATTTATCAGCCGACAGAAGAAAAAATATTCAAAAACACCAGACTTAGTGGGCGATCCTAAACTGCCACATCTCCATTTTGACATAAGCACATGTTTCTAATGCCCTGTCTTTGGAATGCTGCGTTTTTTCTAACCTAAATAATGAACATTACGTTACACTATTAATGTTGATAAATCCGGTACTAGATTTTCACTACCCTGAACAAAATAGGTATTTATTGATTTATATATTATAACCAGTAACCTTCAGTACATATCGTCAACTAAAATCTAAAAATCACAACGCATCTAGCAAAAATTAGAATCAAGATGCATATCTTCCTTCTTTTTTATCGCAAACATAATAATATTCCGAACATTATTACACATACGTGTGTTTTGTTAAAAAGCTGGAAAATTATATCTACTTCTCAACGTACATTTTGATCAATAACAACCTCATTAGAGCATTCATACTAAATTATTCAAGAGTCAATTACTAGAACAATCGATTTGAGAACTGTTATGTATCGCGCATTATCTAAACATTACAATACATCGTTAGATACCATATGACCTTGATTAAAAACTAAAGGTCATATGAAACAATAAACCTATTCCGAATATTTAACTTCCAATACTGTTTCAAGTATATTATTGAACCATTTCACATCATTTCTGCTCAAGCTCAGTTTGACGCTTTTAAATAATATCCACATTGCCACAGGCGCAATTCAAATTTTTGACCTTACTGTTCGACTCAACCGAGGTCAAGTAGAAGGTGTATATCATTAATTACTATGCTATCAGTTACGGAAAATAGATGTGAGAAAAATTGAGCTATTTCCTATCATCGCTAGTACGGACATGCCTGATCGAACTGACGTTAATAATATGTCATACTGAGGTCAAATTATCTAAACCATCTGCTACATAGAAAGTTTATGTAAAATTTCATTAAAATCTTTGAAAGTCGTGTTTGATGTTTTTCACCTTTGACCTCAGCTTTTAAGGAATCGGTCGAGCGTTAAGATCACTGCAACACATGTTTGAAATATCGACCAGAAATGCTTTCAAATGACATCTAATATTGGCACAGGGTGTTGGCCGTGACTACTGACCCAATAGGGGTCACTGACTTATGACCTACAAAGATCAACATCACTAAGGTATTCACTATGTAGGAAACTCGTGCAACGTTTAAATCTCTAAAGCAATGTTAGCAGTATTGGAATTGACGTGTTTCACCTTTGACCTTAATTTATGAGGAAAAGGTAATAAGTGGACGTCAATTAAATATATGTTTGGAACCTTAACAACCGTTAAAAATGTTGACCTACACTACTGACTGAAAAAATAGATTTGATGGATTTAATCTTGACCTTTAATATAATAAAGGTCATTCCGTTGAGGACAAAATAGGCGTACATCTTTAGGTGCTATGTTATCGACTGTTGAAAGCATATATAAAAAGACTGAGTTGTTTTTGCTATAAGTACGCAAACAAACATTGACCTTTGACCTCAATTTGTGATGAATAGATAACATTTTGAAGGTAACGAAATGCATATTTAAATGCTCCACGAAAATGTTTTCCAATGAGATGGGTGCCACCATACTTTATTAACTACATTAAAGGTTTTGTTCACCTTGACCTTTGATGACCCAATCGTGTTCAAAGTAGAAAGTGTACATTTTTAATTAATACGATCTCAATTAACGAACACACAAACACGAACGGACGGAGACCTGTCGGATTAAGTTAAAAAAATAAACAAAAGACCTTAAAACTATTTTACAGCTCACATTCGTACCGGTAGAGTCCAGTTTGCTATCGTCGTCATCAGCAGCCAAGAATTTTGATGCAATTCTTTGCTAACTTAAAAATAATAAAAAATTAGTAGATCTAGTATAACCCAGTAAAAACTAATGTCTTGTTATTATTTCTAGAAAATCGGCGTTATTGCATCAATCAGGTATTTGCAAGAAATAAAACTAGTAAAGGGGTGTAAGCGCAAATTATAAAAATAAAGTGTTTCTGTTAGTTCGCCACACGCTGAAACGAAATCTTGCTGTTTAAATTGTTTTTCTTCTACCTTCCAACTTACAAAGTAGAAATTAACAGAAATTAAACAATTTTAATAACATTTTTTTTAGGATAACTATCCATTACCCTTTTAATAGGTAGATATAGAAGGTTATGTAATCGACTTTTTTTCATTAACGCTAAATCGACTTATTACCTCATTTTACAACGTTTAACAAAATTTCGACAAGATCGACCATGACGTGTGTGTGCGTGCCTGCGTACGTGCTTGTGTGTGTGTAGGTGCGTGCCTGTGAGTATGTGCGTGCGTGTGTGTACCGTGCGAGCGTGCGTGTGTTATGTAAAATTTGATTTTACATAACTTGTCTTAATAAAGTTTCTTAATACAAAGCCAAATAAGTCTTAAAAATTAATTAAATAAAACTGAAAATGCTTAAACTGTCAATATTTTATAGAAGCGGACGGTTTTGACATTTTTTAAAGATAGCTTCAATATGTCTATTAAACCCTATCTGGCACGAAGTTTTAAACTTTAAACAGTTTATTATTATTAAAATTATTTCATTTTTTTAGTTTCCACTTTGTAGCTTGGAAGAACGTGTGTTCCATACCAGATGTGTAATACGTTCATAACGAAAATTCTACATTAGGAATTCTTTGACGCAAAATTCCATGTTTGTATTTTGGTATCAACAGCACGCACACGCCGGAGAACGAGTACCCACATGCGCGCGCATGTACACACGCGGTCGCGCACGCACACACACACCCACACACACACACACACACACACACACACACACACACACACACACACACACACACACACACACACACACACACACACACACACACACACACACACACACACACACACACACACACACACACACACACACACACACACACACACACACACACACACACACACACACACACACACACACACACACACACACACACACACACACACACACACACACACACACACATATACACACACACACACACACACACACACACACACACACACACACACACACACACACACACACACACACACACACACACACACACACACACACACACACACACACACACACACACACACACACACACACACACACATACACAACACATCACACACATACACACACACACATATACTATAACACAATACACATACACACACAATATATATATATACATACAACATACTACATAAACATATATACACACACATTACTACACACACACACACACACACACACATCACACACACACACACACATCACTACACACACACACACACACACACACACACACACATCATCACACACACACACACACACACACACACACACACACACACACACACACACACACAACACACATAACCACACAACACCTACACACACTATCTCACAACACACACACACACTATACATACAACAACACACAACACAACACACAATAATACACACACACAACACACAAACAAACAAAACACAACATAACATAAACACACCACACACAACCAAACACAACAATCACACACAAAACAACATAACAGAAACATACACACACCCACACACAACACACAACCACACATCACACAACAACACACCACAATCACACACACACACACACAAACCCCCACACACACACACAACACACAAAACACACACAAAACACATAACAAACACACACACACACACACACACACACACACACACACACACACACACACACACACACACACACACACACACACACACACACACACACACACACACACACACACACACACACACACACACACACACACACACACACACACACACACACACACAAACACACATAACAACGCACACACGAACGCACGGACCCACACGCATGCACGTACCCACACACACGTACATACTCACACAACACACGTACACACCTACACAAAACACACAATTATAGTCAATCTCTATGAAGCTTTATCAAACTTCGTAAAATGAAGTAATACGTCGATTTAGTGATTGTTATTGCATAACCTTCTATACCTACGTATGTATATGTAGTTTATGAGATAAAAAACAAAATGGTATGTCTTAATTTTGGTTTTAACTGTTGGTATATTTGTTGTCTTTCCTAGGCCACGAAATGAATGATTTACCAATTAAATATGTAAAGTTATCACAGCATTGCATTGATGTAACATATACAAAGTGTACCTTCTATGACGCCTCGCTTCCCTACCATACAAGATATCAAAAAAAAATATCAAAAGAAAATTGTGCATGATTACCATCTCCATATTCCTAAAATGTTTCTGGTCACGAGTAGCGTGCCGTATTCTAGTTACGTATCGAACTTATGTTTTGTAAATAGAATACCCAATATTTTATTGCGGATTTGGAAAGTGCTCGAAGAGTACTTATATGTATGTAACATGTTATACCTCTAACTTTAGCGGTTATAACCGTTTTTCCTCACACTCCAACCATTTTTGAGAGAAACTAAATTTCACTGGAGCCTAAGTTTCAAAATTGGGGACAGGTTAAGACAGTGGATAGACAAACCTCCACATTTTCCATTGGTACCAAAAACACCACACGTTCCATAACAAAATTTCAGAGAAAAACAAGTTGTAACGCCAATTTCTCGGAAAACGTCCCTTTCCGAACCCCAGTCTGCTATGATAAAGCAAAAAAAAAATAAAAAATTTGGTCAACATGGTGCTTTATTCTACGTTCCAAAAAGTGTTGGGTACATTTACAATTACTTAAGCCAAAAAACAACATGGATAAAGAGAAATCCTGCCTGACTTGAAAATCTTAAGGTTGCAATTCCTGGTGCAGTTGAATTTTGTACGGATGGAACTTGTACTTCTGATGAGTACGATGCACAGAACGTATCAAAATAACTGTGTTCCTAACCAACTTCATGGATACTGATTAGGATTTTCAAAAAACCTCCTCCCGGACTTGCAAATTATTGTCTTCAGTCAAAACTGGTTTCGTTTTAACTCTCCTTGCTCGTTTAACAGTCCCAGTAGATGTAAATCTATCCAGCACTTACTGAAAATATCATACAGAATTATAATTTACATCAAGTTTGCTGTTTTACTTTAATGATTCGTTACCATAACTACTCGATATTATTTTATTTGTATATTTTCTCTTGATAATGATACTTGTATTGAAAATCGTTGAGAAATATGTATATATATATATATATATATATATATATAATATATATATATATATATATATATATATATATATAACATCGTGGAATTATATTAATTATACGTGAAACACTGGTACTATTTGTTAAAGATCTAACTATTCTTAACTAAAATAAAATTAGATTTTGTAATTGGCTTGTTCACACACGTTCCCTATTATAGCAGACTTATATTTGAGTTTTCAGATTTCATATATTTATGTGACATCTTATGCGATGGAACCTAGCGTGACCATTATCGATTTTAAAAAACAAACGTTTTGTGCTAGATTGTGCCAACCAAGTCGCAATTCGAAGAGAAAACGTGTTTTTTATTAGCGTGGCCATTTTTTTTATCGATAAAAGGAAAATTCTGCTAGCATGTGCTATACTGTTCCGAAAGCAGTTTTTCAAAATCACCCATTGTTTTTGGAGAAAATAGAATGGCCAATCTCTTTTTCAAAAAAACCAAAACAGTTCCATAATGTGCTAGATTTGCGGTATAATGTGCGTAAATCAGTTTTTTAATATCGCAATATTTTGTAAAAAAAAAGGAACGTGTCTGTGTGTGCGCATGGGCGTGTGTGTGTGTGTGTGTGTGTGTGTGTGTGTGTGCGCGCGCGTGTGTGTGCGTGTGTGTGAGTGTGCGTGTGTGTGTGCACGTGTGCGCGTGGGTGCATGTGTGCGTGCGTGCATGGGTATGTGTGTGCGTGTGCGTGCGTGGATACGTGCGTGCGTGCATGCGTGTGTGTGTGTGTGTGTGTATAGATGTTAGTATCCACGATAAATCCAGAACGAAAATACCTACGTACTTAAAATGTTGTATTTAAGCTTGTTTTCATTTAGCTTAGAGCTGATTAGATTTTGGGAGAAATCCAGTGGCGGGCAGGGGGTTATTAGGGGCAGTTTTTTGTTTTTATCAAATATTTCTAAAGCAGCTGGATATTTCAAAGATATAAAAATACCTAGATATAGACCTTAAACATATGACGCGTATTTTAGCGGCAAGAAAATTCCTAAGGTAGAATTTAGGTGTTAGTTCCAATTTTTTCATTATCTGAATAACGATTAATTTTATAAGAAAAAGTGTAGACGTATTTTTTAAAGAAAATTTAATTTTACATATCTTTTCTTTATAAAGTTTGTTAATATAAGGCAAGGTAAGTAAAAAAAAAAAATTAAATATGAATGAAAATAATTATACTGCATTATTGATATCTTATAGAAGCGGGCGGATTTGGAATTTTTTTTAAGTTAACATGTATGTATTAATATCTATCTGACATGAACTTTTAAACACCATTCTGACAGATAATTTTTTTGTTTTCACAACGTTGCCTGATTTCGTTATGAACGTATAAAAAAAGAGGTCGCATAGTTGCCCTAAAAAAATTATAATTCAAATTATTTCATTATTTTTAATTTTTTAAGTTAGGTTCTAGATGTATATTAACCTCTGTCTGTTTGACATAGATTAATTGTTTCTGTTTTTACAATGTTGCATATTTTCGTAATTAATTTTTTATAAAAAAGGTTGCATAATTATCATAAAAAAAATATTATTAAAATTATTTTACAAAAACAATAGTGATATTAAAAAAAACTAATTTCAGCACATTATATTGTAATATTCGCATTCTGGAACAATTTTGGTTTTTCTGAAAAAAAAAATTCGGCATGCTACTTATTTTACGAAAACATATCTTTTTACAAATGCAATATGTGATATTGAAAATCTGATTTCGGCACATTATGCTACATATTCGCACATCTTCAAAGTGTTGATTTTTTTGGCACTTACTTAAAATGTTGTATTCTTTTCATTTCGGATTAAATTTTGGGATAAATCCAGCGGTGCAGAGGGGGTTATTAGGCGTAGTTTTTGGTTTTTATCAAATATTTCTAAAACAGCTACAAATTCAAATATATAAAAATACCTAAATATATACCTTAATCCATTAATTATGTTCTATGCAATTTTTTGATACGACGCGTAACGCGGTAAAAAATTCCTAAGGTAGAATTTTATGGGAACAAGTGTAGACAATTTTTTTCAAGAAAATTTAATTTTACATAACCTTTCTTTATAAAGTTTCTTAATATAACGCAAGGTAAGTCTAAAAATTAATTAGATATGGATGAATACGGATAAACTGTATTATTGATATCTTATAAGTAGAAGTGGACGGCTTTGAAATTTTGTTTAAGTTAACATGTATGTATTGATTTTATATCTATTAATCTCTATCTGACGTTAAGTTTAAACGTCATTCTGACATAGATTATTGTTTTTATTCCTACAACGTTGCCTGTTTTCGTTATGAACGTATAAAAAGACGTTGCATAGTTATCCTAAAAAATTAAAATCATTTAAGTTAGTATCTAGATGTCTATTAACCTGTATCTGACATGAAGTCTTAAACGTCTGTTTGGTGTAGACTATTGTTTTTGTCGCTACAATGTTGCCTATTTTCGTAATTAACTTATTATAAAAGAAGTTACATAGTTATCCTAAAAAAATTGTTATTAAAATTATTTAATTTCTTTTAATTTCCATTTGGTTGGTTGGAAGGTAGTATGTTGTTCCACGCCAGATATTTTACCAAAACAAATGTACGCAATCCTAACACAATGTAACACAAAATTAGTTTTTTGCAAAATCGATAATGTTCATGCTAAGTTCCACCATATTGACATCTTAATAATTTTGTTTCAAACTATTATCGCTTACTGAAAAGGATAACTGTGATTGTTATCGAAACGTTTAGATTTGGAAAAAAATTAATAAAAAACACGACATGCTCAATAGGTTTTATTTATGAGTGAAAGTCATGAAAATTTGTATTTTCATATTGGCGCTGTTGTCACCTTTACGATGTTGACGACATTACCGTTATTACTAATAAAGGTTTTGAAAATTTCCTTGCCAACGAATAAAGGTGTTCTCCAATCATAACAGGCATGAGTAGATATAAACGTAAAAAAAATCAGTGTATGAAGACTATTTCCAGCTAATAATGGATTTATTATAAATGTAAAATAGAAAGAAATTTTATTTGGCTACTGATTCCACTGTATTTATATTTTACATTGGCGTATCTCTCAGCTTATAATTACCATTTATGCCAATTTACGAAAAAATATTGGATTGCCAATATAATTCGCGTTACGTAATTTATGGTCTCTTTATTTTAAATTTCACAATACATAATAAAATATAGGAATTAATACGTAAGGTTATGATTAAAGATAAAAACGCCGGCACTGTACACATAATGGCTCGAAACTGTATCTTGCAGACCACAATGCAAGAAATGACTTATCGGTCTGATAATTTCGTTAATGCTTAATTTCTATACAAGGATTGTCTGTCTATAAGCTGGATAAGTTCACAAGGGAACTTACAATTGACCGTGTCCACATGGGAAAATAGGCGACTTTATTACCGACTTACAACGTCGATATCCTATCCGATTCTATTCATGCGTAATCTAAAACGAGCTCATACAATTAACACTTCTATTTACAATCGTGAATTCGCATTTCTCAATAATCAACACGAATTTTATTCACAGTATTGATTGCAGAAGACGTTTTGATTATTCAAGTTTAGAATCACGCAAAGTTTATATAAACATGCCAACACATTCACACACACTCGTACTATATAAATTATCGATGATGATGATGATTAACTTAGTAATGAAATCTTTGGATTATAAATAGTATGCAAATTGTATCTACCAAAGATTGAGTTTAAATAAAATTAATGGAAGACCGCAAGAAATTTAATTCCTCTTTATGGTATAAAGATTAGTTACTTCTTTTATTATGATGTTAAACAAGTTCAACAACGTATCTCACGTACTTTCGTTCTATAGCAATCGTGATTCCGTTCGTTCATTCTTCTAACTGCAGTTTTCTTACATTAAAAAAGGCATTCTTCCGTAATTGTTTGCCATTAACTGTAGAATCAGGTGATTAGTAAAATAATCTTGTCTGTGTTCAACGTTTTTACTTTTTTTACTTACAAAATTTCGAACCTATAAAAGATTTTTAATAAATTAAGTTCTCTTAAAAATGGTAGCATGAACACCCTCAACGCAAACAAGACTAAAGGTCGTTACACACACGGCGGATTTTTCCGCTGCGGAGAATTTACTATCGCGTTTACACACAGAGCGGCAAAATCTCACCGTCGTACGAATTAGGTGACTGCTGACTATTTGACAGACTAGTTTCACCATAAAGCCCAATTTACTTAGTTTCTATATTTAAATTATTTATTGGTTTGAAGTATAGCGCAGTTAAAATGAATAGAAAGCAAATTTTGGATTTATTGTTATTCCGTCGTCAAGTGAAAAGGCGAAGAAAAAATTAACTACTTTAGATTCGCCCAATTAACGAAAAAAAGAAAGGAGGAGAAAGGAGCTTTCTACACGTTGTTTGAAGAGTTGAGGCAGGATGACACAAAATTCTTCAATTACTTCAGAATGTCGATGGCTTCCTTTGACGAACTGTATGAGCGGTTAAAAGATACCATTAAAAAATACTAAAATGAGGAATTGTGTTCAGCATGAAGAAATGCTGGCCATAACAATGACGTAAGTACTTGTTAAATTTATAATTTAGACTATTAAATAATCTGGGCATTCTTTGAAAGCATCATATATAATCATTATATTAATTCTACACGCCCGTTGTATTCTCAACTGGAATCCACGACCTGAACGAACACCAATCATATTGTTGCATTTGTGGAATACAATGGGCACATATTAATCAAATCATTCACATCCCCTTAGCAATGCATCGTCTCCTAGCAATCGATAAATAAGTTCAAATTGTACGACGCCATTATTAAATTTCCGCAGTTTTTCTTTCATTCTTTTCAAAATGAATTCGGATGGCGAAAACAGCATTAGTGAAACATATATATGACATGATATACTGCAAGGAAACAATATAAAGAAACGTATGACAGATTTATGGAATGGAGAAGTATTAATAAGGTAAATTCGTTTTCCGAGAACGTTCTATTAGCATACTTTACACAACTTTCTGAAAAATACAAATTTTCGTCCATATGGAAAATATACTCAATATTACGAAGTACATTAACCGTAAATAACGAAATAAATATAGAACATTATTCCAAACTGCGCGCTTTCCTGAAACGTCAGTCGCGCGAAGAAATCGAAACCATTTACTCCTAACGAGATAAATCAATTTATTAGTGAAGCACCGGATAATATATATCTTGCAACAAAGGTAGTAATTTCAAATTTGCCATGCGTTATTTTTATATAAAATATTTTTAAGGTTGCATTGATAATGGGGATAATGAGCGCACGTCGCAGTATGGAACTCCGTTCTATGAATATTGATGATATCCAAGATCTTGCATCAACCTATTTAATTACGATACCAAATACGAAAACAAAAACTGTACGAAAATTTACTATTACAGGCAAATTTACGACATATGTAAGAAATATATCAATCTTCGTCCAGCTAATGCAAACATTTTTTTTTAAACTACCAACGTGGAAAATGCACTGTGCAAAACATTGGCATTAATAAATTCGGATTCATGGGTAAACAAATAGCCACTTTTTCCGAGTACTGAATTATACACCGGACATACCTTCCTTAGGACTTCAGCTACTATATTAGTAGATGCAGGGGAGATATTACAGCCCTCAAAAGGCATGGCGGCTGGAAGAGCACATCAGTAGCTGAAGGGTACATAGAGGATTCCATGGCCAATAAAATGAACACTGCGAAGAAAATACTCCAATCAATAGAAATGGAGCCAACTACTTCTTCGAATATACTATCGAATAGTGCAATGGGTGCAGTAAATATGTCATAATTCAGGTCCACCAGTTGTGAACATTACTAATTGTAGCAATATTACAATCAATATTCACAAGAATTGATGTTTTGATTGTTTAATTATTCTATTATTTCTGTTTAGTTATAAATTTTCAATGCTGTAGTTCGCATAAATTGTATATTTTTTAATAACATATTAATATAAAGTTTTATTATTTGTAGTCATAGAGAAAGTATAGTCTTCTACTCAGTAATGAGCTGTTATTCACTTGATAACCAGGCCACTCCTCGCTTCGCGAGTCGTGGCCTAAACTTTATCCTCGTGAGTAACATCTATCATTATACGCTCGTGGAAGAATATACTAATACTATAACATGGAGTCAAATAATAATTTTTTTTATTTTTTACTTTTCGCTTCATATACACAAGTACAACGTATTACAAATAATTTACTCTTAATTACTCTTAAGTTAATTGCAAACTCATTTAATCTAATAATGTATGTTACAGATTCATTTGTGGTGTACTTGGTTCTTAGTTGTAAAAATATAATAATTATAAATCTCTCATGTGATTCTTGAAATTATTTCTACAATTATTGTATTAATCATACCTTCCGCTTAAGCCCTCGTCATTGTGACACATTTAGTTTAATTATTATATGTAATATTTCCCTTGATTATTTAAATACCATATGAGTTCACTTGCATTACAATACTTCTTTTATTTAATATTCTTTCTCTTCTACGAATCATCATTGTTTACATAAATTAAAATACCTTTAATCTTTCTTGTACGTAACAAAACCTTCATAAATTGTAATAATTAACCTACACCTAATATCGCGCTACTTTCGCCACGTTAGTATATTCCATCAATTCAATGAACTTATAAAAAGTTCCATACTAACTCCAAAAAGTTATTTTGCAAATCTGTTCATTCACCATGTAGTAACTTAATTAACTTAATCTAAAAAAAAACATGTTCCTATTTTACGCTTACATATCTACTGAACATCTCTCTCTATCTCCCCCGAACGCCCTCCCCTGTTCCCCCTTGCCTTTAAAATATTTAAATCTACTTCGTCCAATTTCTGGTTTCCTTCGTGGTTAAGTACTGGAAATTCCTTTGTTCCAGTAGTTAGGCTCACTTCATGTTCTCTGTTCTCAGGAGGTTGTTGCGAAATGCCCGTTTGGTTTCATCCTTGTACTCTTCCTCTAAGCCAAAACTGTCTGTAGTCACCGTTTTTCATATATTTTTTAAGAACTGGAGATCGCCGTTGAATATGTGCTTTCTTTTTTTGGTATTGTGTGTGAGGTATTTTGCGTATGTTGGGCTAACGATGATGGAGTATTTTTCTTAACTGCTTGTTGATGTTCATCTCGTCTCACACTGATTCTTCTATTTGTTTATCCAATATAAGTCCGGTTCCAATCCTTGCATGGTATTCCTTGATTTTCTAAGTTAATTTTGGTTTTTGGATTCAGCGGTTTTGATTTGTAGTGAATATGGTTTTGATTTTGTGTTTGTGTAATATTCTGCTATTTTATCTGTGGTACCTTTTACGTATGGTAGAAGTACCATGTTGGTTTTTTTCTTCATCCTCTGCTTTCTCCTTCACTTTTTGTGGTTTAAGTGCATTTCTTATATGTGTTTCGTTGAAACCGTTTTGACGTAATGCTGTTTTCAGCTTCTCCATTTCTTCTGCTATGCTGTCTTTATTTGCGAATCGTTTTGATCTGGTTATCAATGTTTTTCCTACGGATTTTGCTTGTGCCGGATGGTGATGCTACTCTGCATTTAGATATCTAGTGAGTTTTAATATAGTCTCACTATTTACAAATATACCGGTAGTTGAAGCATTGGATATAATAAAACGGAAACCAATATGCTCATAGAACATTGCCTAAAGAACACCTACTTTTCATACGGCAATCAAAAATATAAACAAACAGGAGACGCTCCGGTGGGTTCACCATTGTCACTGGTGATCGCCAACTTATTCAAGGAGGACCTATAGGAACGGGAATTAGACACTGCAGACAATAAACCACAGCTATGGTTAAGATATATCGACGACACATTTGTGATATAGCCACCAGGTCGGCAAAAACTAAACAAATTGTTAGAGCAGCTGAACAGAATGCACGACAAGATTAAGTTTACTATGCAGGAAACTCACACAGTTAGATATCTAAATGCAGAGTCGCATTACCATCCGACACAAACACAATTCGTATAAACAGTAGAGACAGAATAGCAGAAGAAATGGAGAAGCTGAAAACACCACTACGTCAAAACAGTTTGAACGAACCACATATAAGAAGGCACAAAAAAAGAAGGAGACATCGGAGGATGGAGAGAAAATCAACAAAGTACTTCTACCATACGTAAAAGGCGCAATAGATAAAATAAGCAGAATATTACACAAACGTAAAATCAAAACCATATTCACTACTAATAAAAGGATTGGTATGATACTGACGAATCCAAAAACGGAAATTAACTAACAAGATGAAGGGATTTACGAAATACCATGCAAGAATTGAATTATATTGGACAAACAAATAGAAGAATCAGTGTGAGACGAGATGAACATCAACAAGCAGTTAATAAAAATACTCCTAGCCCAACATACGCAAAATACCTCACACACAATAAATTTCGACGAAACAAGAAAGATAGCGAGGGTCCACTACTTAACTCAACGGATAATAAGAAAAGCGAATGAAATCGAGAAACGGCCACTCAGTCCCAACTCGAGAGACCACGGACAAAGGTTACCCAAAACTTGGTAGCTAGCATTAAACAAACACACAACAATGAGCAGCACAGTACATCAACGGAACAACGATGAAAGAAAAACAGAAAAGTAAAACAGGAAAAACGAAAGCGGAGAAAGTGGGAAGTAACATTGAATATAAAGAAGGAGAAGCGGCAATGGATATCAGTTCAGTACGAATCATGATGAGTACAGCGGTCGACTAGGGCGAACTAAAGAAAATTTCAAAATATATATATATATATATATATATATATATATATATATATATATATATATATATATATATATATATATATATAAATATACCATAAGCGAGTAACCCTTCGTTGCTTATCTGGTGAAAGTGGAAGTGAAAGTAATGAAAGTTTAATGAGTTCTGAGTAGCCTAAAGGTCCTCGATCATCATTTTTCATTAGAATTTGTTTGTTTCTGAAGATCTCTAAACTTCCATAAGAATCAAGTTCATGGTTATTTTTAACATGTTTGCTTAAGGATACCTTATCTACTACATGATTTTTATCAAACATTATATAACCTAAATATAGGTCGTTTAATTTCTCCCACATATATTTGTTCACAATTTTTACAATTAATTTTATAAATTCTCGACCTATCTTATCCACTTTATCTTTTGGATTGCCTAAAGGAGCTTGAAAACTATTATCTGAAGTAGTGACTGTTTTCAAATTAATTTTAGAAAAGATTTTAGATAGACCTTTTCTATAAGCAGGATAGTTTGGTAACTTACCATTGTTTCTATTTGTTCTCTAGCGTTACCTAATGTAGTTATGTTCTTAACCCTCATTCTGTGTTTGTTTCCTAACTATATTCATAACCACTTCATCTGAAAATTCATTGTATGCAGCAATTCCTTTAATAGTGCGCAATTCTTTATTATAAGTTTGAACTGAAAGAGGAAAATTAAGCAATCCATAAACCAAAAAGTTAAAAGCCGCGAGTTTATGCTATCTACAGTGATTTGAGTAATTGATTATGAATCTTTTCGTGCTAGTTTCCTTACGTCCTCATTTGACTCTATCTCATAGGTAAATTTTATTGTCGGAAATTTAGAGTTTCTACAGTACCATGTTCTTGCTGGAAAAATTGATGGTTAATTTTGAAAAAGGTTTGTTTCATACAGAAATCTGTTAATTTAAGAAAATCTTCTACTTCTCTATCGTCCAGATGGTTTAGTTTTAGAACAACTTGATTGTTATGAAAGTTTAGAGATCTTCAAAAACAAACATATTCTAATGAATAATGATGATCAAGGACCTTGATACTACTCAGAACTCTTAAACTTTCAATTTCACTTTCACCAGATAAGCAACGAAGCGTTACTCGCTTATATATATATATATATATATATATATATATATATATATAGTCAACCACTGAGGACGATAGCGTAGCTATTGAAACGCGTTCAGTGTTTTTTTTTTAATTTTGTGTGGTATGTGGGTATATTTCGTTTGTTACAGATCCTGCCACAGTTCCAGTGTTCCAGATTTTTCAAGTGAGATGGCTTCTCGGTTTGAGGAACAGTTATTTTAAAATTAAGACTAAGATATTTTTAATTAATAAAATTTCTAAAAGATTGCCGTAGGTTAGATGGTTTTCCCAATTTTATTAATGTTGCTAGTAATTCAAATTCATATGCGGGTAAAAAGTTGAAATGGCTAGATTTAGAAATTAAATGTAATTATTCAAAACTAACAACATTAGAATTAGAGGCTTATGACTTACATTTAAAACTGGTAACAGGTTTAAGTGCTAATAAATTTGATGAGTGGACTACTTTTTTGCATCACTTGGATGAGGTCATTGATCATAAAGTTATTGCTAAAAGATTTATACATCAGAAGAAATTGTCAAAATTATGTAGATCCAACAAATAAGTCAAGCAAAATGGTAATGAAACAAACGAAAATATCGTTATTAACAAATCTTCTGAGACCTTTAACAAAGAAGAAATAGATTTTTTAAATAAAGGTTTTAAACACAATCTTAATTTTAACAAACCTCCGTTGGATAAAATCATAGTAGGCATAGAAAGTGCGATTAAATCATTGAATGAAATTTGCAAAAAGTACGTTAGACAAGGCAGCAAAATTCAAATTTCGGAAAATGTCCAACAGGAGTCAAAATTAAATTTAAATCATTCAGAACTTCGAACTGTTAAAGATCTCAAAAGTAAAAATTGTTTTTATGTCAAAGCAGATAAAGGCAATCAAGTAGTCATTTTAAACAAAGAGGATTATTTTGCTTTAGTCAAAGAACTCTTAGATTCAGGATCTCATTCAGTTATTACCAAAGATCCTCTTCCTAAAATGATTACTTCAACTAGGAAGGTTTTATTAGCATGTAAAAGAGTCGGGGAGACTCTCTTAGGTTTCGAGTAACGGTATCCAATCCGGTGCTACCTAGAACGTATTGTTTGCCTTAGATCCATAAACCAGGTAATTCTAAGCAACCCATTGTTTCTGGTATCTACTTATCTGCCGTCCAAATGATTATCTAGTAAATTTCATAACCTCACCTACCAGCAGCCAAACTTCAGTGTGTCAAATTCGTATGAATTTATTGATAAAATTAAAAACATTGAACTTACAGAAGATGAAATTTTAGTCTCATTCGACGTTTGTTCACTGTTTCCCAGAGTTCCAATAGATCAAACCTTAGTTTATTTAGACGATAGAGAAGGAGAAGATTTTTTTAAATTAGCAGATTTGTGAATGAAACAAACCTTTTTCAAAATTAACCATCAATTTTTCCAGCAAGAACATGGTACGATAATGGGCAATAGCTTATCTCCATTTATAGCCAATCTATTCATGGGTAAATTTGAGACAGGCTTAAAACGCGGTTTGCCTTATTTCCTTAATACTAAAATTTGTAGTGTTGAAAACTTTGTAGAAACTTTAAATTCTAAATTTCCGACAATCAAATTTACCTATGAGATAGAGGTAAATGACTCTCGATACTCTGGTAACAAGAAATGGTAGTAAACTAGATATAGATATTTATCGTAAGGAAACTAGCACTAAAAGATTCATAATCAATGCTTCAAATCACTGTTTGGTTCATAGATTGCTTAATTTTCCTCTTTCAGTTCAAAATTATAAAAAAAAGAAAAGGCCACGTATTTCAGGGGGAGGGCGGGCTGCTCGGGCTTTCCGAGCTCCTCCAGCCACAATCATGGATTCCCAGCATAGATACATACATTACGTATATATGTATGGTGGGATTAAGGATGGGTGTGGTGAGGATAGGATCGCAAGGAACGGGGGGAAAATACTACCCCAGCATTCGCCTAAGTAGCAGCACATTCTGCATATACGCAGTGCCCATGCCGCTATGTGTATGAGGAAAACCCCCTGAAAAACCTCATACAACGTACACGGTAACGGGAATCGAACCCATTACCTCCGGAATGCTAAGCAGAAAATTATAATAAAGAATTGCGCACTATTAAAGGAATTGCAACATACAATGGGTTTTCAGATGAAGTTGTTATGAACATAGTTAGGAAACAAACACATAGGAAGAGGGTTAACAAAGTAACTACATTAGATAACGCTAGAGAACAAATAGGAACAAAGTATGTAAAGTTACCATAGTACCCTACTTATACAAAAGGTCTACCTAAAATCTTTTCCAAAATTAATTTGAAGTCACTACTTCAGATAATAGTTTGAAAACCCTTTTAGGCAATCCAAAAGATAAAGTGGATAAGCAGGATAGGCCGGGAATTTATAAAATTAATTGTAAACATTGTGAACAAATATGTGGGGCAAACTAAACAACCTATCATAATTCGCTTTAAAGAACATTTAGCTCATATAAAATACAAACGTTGGGACAAGTCCGCTGTAGCTGTAGCCCTACAGATGTTTGATAAAAATCATGTAGTAGATAAGGTATCGTTAATCAAACATGTTAGTAATAAACACAAACTTGATTGTTATGAAAGTTTAGAGACCTTTAGGTTACTCAGAACTTATTAAACTTTCATAAGAGAGAACAAATAGAAACAAAGTATGTAAAGTTACCAAAGTATCCTACTTATAGTTTTTAGTTTCCTTGCTAAGGGCCAATACGTGTCGTAGTTAATGGCTTTTTTCAAAAGAAGTTAGCATTAACGCGGGCGTACCACAGGATCCGTTACAGCGCCTTCACTTTTTCTGCTGTACATAAATGGCCTTATTTCTTCAACAACTAACCCCATTCATTGCTCTGCTGACGATAGCACTCTTCACTGCAGTTCATCTCAGTCTACTCATAGTGATAATCCACCTTCTATGTCAAATCAAGAAATTAAAGCTGAAATGGCAAATTCAAACAACAACGTATTCTCGAATGGGAAGCAATAATCTAGTTAAATTTAATGCTAACAAAACTCAGTGTTGATCGATCATTTCCTGTTGTAAGTAGTAATGGCAGTTCTTTCTTTGTATTATCGATATTACAACGGCTATTGTGCTACTGAATTATATTCTTTGATACCATCTCGGCTATCTTTGCGAGAAACACTCGGTTCGCTCATTCAGATCATCAGTACAAATCTCCACTTGTCGTACCAAACGGGCGTTCTACACGGCTTCTAAACTCTGGAATGATCTCCCTAGTTCCTGTTTTCCTCTCACTTATGATTTAAGGTAACTGTTCATAGGCATCTATTGGCAATTCATTATCCCTTAATCCATCCTCCTAAGTGTTCCTGAGTGCTTTAGCACGATAGGCCTAATTTAGCCTGTTCAGGTCCACAATCATAAAAAAAATACAAAAGGTCTAACTAAAATCGTACTTAACGTAACAAATTATATATTAATGTACAAGTACCGTCTCTTAAAAAACTCATTGTTTCATCTACCAAAAACGAATACCGTGCATCATGAAAATTCTTACTTCTTTCGGAGTCTGCACTTATTTAATTAATTTAACAAGACCTTAGACCCATTCATAGACAATTTGCCAACATTTAAAAATAAACGCTTAACAGCGCTTAATTTATTAAAATAATCATATGTACATACATTTCATTGCATTCATCATATATATTTTAATGTTCTATCTTATTTTTTTTTTCTTTTCTTAATGTCCTTTCGTTTACTACACTTACATTTATTTTAAGAATATTATTAGTCTTGTTTGATTATTGTCGGAAAATTATAATGTTAATACTAAATTAGAATTATGTATATGTTAATAAGGTTTGTTTTGGAGCACATATGCTCTGTAAACCTTTGTATAATTTCTTTTTGCAATAAATAAATAACTTTCACTTTCACCAGATCAGTAACGAAGAGTTACTCGCTGATGGTATATATATTAGAAATTTTCTTTAGTTCGCCCTAATCGACCGCTGAGGATAATAGCGTACCTATTGGAACGCGTTCGGTGTTTTTTTTTTTATTATTTTGTGTGGTACGTGGGTATATTTTGTTTGTTACAGATCCTGCCACAATTCCAGTGTTCCAGATTTTTCAAATTTATATATATATATATATATATATATATATATATATATATATATATATATATATATATATATATATATCGGTGTAAATCGAAATACGGCCACACCCTGTAACTTTTGAACGAGTCGTTAGAATTTGTTCAAATTTTGATGGGTTATATTAGTGCCAGTTTGGGATTTTACATAAAAAACAATATGGCCGACTTCCGGTTTACCCAAAGCTAAAAATTTAAGTGGAACGCCCTGTATATTTTTACCTGTTTGGATTCTACGAATTCAAATACATACAGTTCATCTGTCAAATGTCAATTCAAACTCCATTTTACTTTGACAGAGTCAGCTTCAGGAGCATGTTGTGTTAATAACAATTAGAAAATTAAAAATTACTGCTTTATCTAGGAACTAAGAAAATTACTATGCATATCGTTTTACTAGTACTTGAAAGAGCTATTTAATATACAGGGTGGTCTATGTATGTTTCTGTTGGGAACAGTGAGTTTCAGCTAAAAAACCGTAATTTTTAAACTTGATCGGTAACAAACTTCACAAAAATTAATTATTAGGAAAAATAATATTGTGAGGGTAATTGTACGTCAATTATCTATAATTTAGATGACGTCATAATGATCTAAAATGAAAAAAATATTTAAAAACATAAAATTGAAATGGCGCCTGAGTTGACATTTGGCAGATAAACTGTATGTATTTGAAGCCCTAGAATCCAAATATGTAAAAATATACAGGGCGTCCCATTTAATTTTCAGCTATTGTTTTTTTATGTAAAAAATCCCAAACTTGCACTAATATAACTCACCTAAATTTGAAAAAATCCAACGACCCGGTCAAAAGTTACAGGGGTATTTGATTTACATCTGATATATATATATATATATATATATATATATATATATATATTTTTTTTGCTTGGACACTTGTGTAATTAAACGTAAAAACTAATTCAACGTTTCGGGAGCGTTCGTCGTTCCCTTTATCAAGAATTTATTTTAATAAATACAGAAATTGAAACAAGGCAACTATTTTGACAAGTATATAATAAGAAATAAGGTAACTAATTTAAATTCAACCTGGACGAGCGTGTTTCATATTATCGTTGACTGAAAACTTTACTCAATGATATTATGTACGTCAAAATAGTTGCCTTGTTTCAATTTCTGCTTTTGTCAAAATAAATTCTTGACGAAAGGAACAAGAACGTTCCCGGAACGTTGAATTAATTTTTACGTTTAATTACACACGTTTCAAGAAAAATGTCTTATTTAAACATTAATACTTGTGGAAATCTAAACAAATATATATATATATATATATATATATATATATATATATATATATATATATATATATATCGTAAAGTAAGGAATAAATTCAATATCTCGTAAAGCACAATTTTTTCAAAAATCGCTCGGACCCGTCGATTTTATATTTTTTCGGGGCATATTTTGCGAAAAAAAAAATTTTATACAGGGTGTCTCAAAAAATATTTGCTAAAAATTTTTTTTTTTTCAAATTGCAACCCAATTTTTTTATTGCATTTTGGATTACCCTTACAATTCTAAACATTTGTCATGTAGCATGTGCTATACCTAAGTCCAAGCGTTTTGGAGTTATTCGCATTCAAAATTTAAAAATTGAAAAAAGATCATGAAAACGAAAAATAAAATAATTTTTATAACGTTTTATTATATCGAAAACAAAGATTCGTAAACTTAAAAATAATTTTATTTCAGCATGATGATTTAAAACAACGCATCCGTCAAGAAATACGTCGAATAACGCCCGAAATGGTTCGAAATGTGCAGCATCAATTTGTAGATCGATTAGGCTATTGTCAGTTGACATTTGCTGAAATAAAATTATTTTTAAGTTTACGAATCTTTGTTTTCGATATAATAAAACGTTATAAAAATTATTTTATTTTTCGTTTTCTTCAAAAATTACCAAATCTTTTTGAGACACCCTGTATAAAATTTTTTTTCGCAAAATATGCCCTGAACAAATTTAAAATCGACGGGTCCGAGCGATTTTTGAAAAAATTGTGCTTTACGAGATATTGAATTTATTCCCTACTTTACGACCACCGTGTATATATATATATATATATATATATATATATATATATATATATATATATATATATATATATATATGGATAATTTAACGAATTCGCATTCATGATTTGTATAAATATAAAATGGCAATGTTATTTACATAAAAAAATTTCCCGAATAGGATTCGAACGTATGCACTCCCTCAGACGAGTGATCTACTGAGCTACAAGGGTCCAAGAGTTAAAGATTAATTTTTTCTGAAAAAATTTTTAAATATGTATCTAAATTTTATTGTCTTAAATGAGCTTTCATTGTATAGGAATTAATGATCAAAAATAAAAACCTTCTTTATTTGTATCCAAATGACCTCATTTTGGATTCATACATTATACATTAACCTTGGCATACACGCGTACATACACTCAAGTTTAATTTTTTTCTGAAAAAACAAAAATAGCCACCATACTTTAATTATCTTAAATGAGCCTTTATTTATAGAAATTAAGTATCACAAAGAAAACTCTTTACTTGTGAGGTCATTTTGGATTCAAACTAACCCTATGCTTAGACGCGTACATATAATTAAGGATGTTTTTTTCTGAAAAAAACAAAAAAATATGTTCCAAAAGTTTATTACCTTAAATAAACCTCGATCGTATAGTAATTAAGTATAAAAAATATAAACCTTCCTTATGTGATCTCATTTTGGGTTATACTAACCCTATTCATACCCTTAACTGTAACAATTTTTTTCTGAAAATAAAAAACCTTTATAGCAAATTGTATTGTCTTAAATCACCTCGTATTGAGAAAGGGTTACATATCGAAAAGAAAATAGTTTAAAATGGGCGTCTTAAACAAATTGAATATTTATTAATGATTTGTAAGTATGAGGTAGGCAACTTAATTTGCATTTTGGTGTAACTTTTCAGGCACTTTCTTTTTTTACTTTTACACTTTTAATTTTACCGATTTTGATTACGCAATTAATTCTACTGTTACGTACGCTTTCATTTTATGATTGCAATTTTTATTTAAACATTTCAAGAGAATGCAATAAATATTGGTTTATACAATTTCAAAAAGTCAAATTTATGAGAAATAAAATTCCAGTTTGGGTGTGGTTTACAACGTAAAGTATTATTTCGAGATATTGCGCAATATTGGTGCAAAGATGACATTACCTTGGTTGACATTTCCGTAATCGTTCAGATACCAGAGGTTATTAAAAAGTTTGTGTACATAAAGTTTCGAAAAGGTATTCATAACCATTATTTAGTAATTTAAGGCTATAACTAGTTTTTAAGATATATTTTCTATAACCCTAATTTAACTGTTAATAAACATAGTCTGTACATTTTTTTATTTTTTACATTTTGATAAAATTTTTATTGTAAGCCTCGATTTAGTTATTCCGAGCATAATTAAAAAATAACTTGGCGTCCGAGATCATTTTTATTAGTGTTACATTGCAATCTTTTTATATTGGTGTTCAGTGGAAAATAACAGCATAAATTTGTGGTAATTAAGCAAATCAAAAGATTGAACCACCCTACGTTAATCTATCGACTGAATCAAAGGCATTATTTTTGGTAAATGGTTTGTATCTCCAGTTAGTTTAACGATTTGTTCGGAGAACATTTTACACTTATTCCTTTATTATATGATTTAAAACACCATTTATACCTTATGCCATTACCTCTAATTTATAGGATAAGCAGGATACGTCGGGAATTTATAAATAAATTGTAGAAATTGTGAACAAAGGCAATGTAAACGACCTATCAAAATTTGCTCTAAAGAGCATTCAGCTCATATCAAATACAAGCGTTGGGATAAGCCTACAGCAGCCCTACATATGTAGGTGTATTTTGTTGGTTACAGGTCCTGCCACAGATTTAGTGTAACAGATTTTTCAAGCGATAACATCAATATTTGTGTCGCAGATAAAATGGTTGCAACTTCCAAGAAGGCCTGCGTTGATTAACGATGATAGTAACAAACGAACTTAGTACCAGAAAGGACAATCGCAAATCTTCCAACAGTTAATTAATTATGATTACTCATAAACGTGAAAAACTCAAGAATTTGACTCAAACTTTTATAAAAATGTGAATTATTTACAACTTATGCTGTACTCAAGTACGAAAAAAAAACAACTGAAGAATATAGATGTGATTGTTTGTTAAATTTGAGATCTGCTATTTCAAACACTTACTAAATTAGCTATTTTAATTGTTTAAGAGCAGAATTGAGAGTCTAATTAATTACATATAATTAATTTATTAAATTAATAAGAATTATAATTTATGTATACATGTAATAATTATCCTAATCGCATGAAAATTAGAATTTTTGAATAAAAATGCTTACTTATTACAACAAATTACAGTTTGGTTGAACAGTCATCATACGTAATTACTGTTAATGTTAGGTAATTTAAATAACACTTTAAGAAATCATTTTTTTAATTTCAGATACACCGTACAAAGTTTCAAAATAGTTTTAAGCAGCCATTATCTTGAGTGCCTAATTACGTTAAATTAATTAAAAGTACTTCCGTATAGTCACATGGGATAAAGTGTTATGAGAATTTTTTACCTTTGCTACTTTAGTGTAAAATGCATGCAGAACGTTAGATTAGAGTTCACTCGTGAGGACAACAAAATATTTGGGTTGTATTAAAAAATGAAATTGAAGCATGTTGTATACAATGTGTCCCGAATTCGCTTCTCTATAAAGGGATCTCGGCTTCTGTTATACTTACGGCAAAGGTTAAATGGGGAAAGTTTTAGAGGAAGCTTAGAGCATTCGATATCCGGTTTCAGATTTACGATCGGTCAATTGGTTTTGAAAATATCGGCGAAAAACCGAAAATGGCGGATTTTGTTTTTCGCCAGTAAATCCGAAATGGTTAATTTGACAGCTGTCACAATGTGAGATTATTCGGACACTTTTTTAAGACGAATAAGATGGCGTGTATGACATGTCACAATCGTCTTTTGTTATCCCACAATCTGCCTCAACTTTCATTTTTCTTATTGCCGCCATATTGGATTTTTCGATTTTTTGAAAGAGCGCAATATTTCCAGTTTAGTGATGTCTCACAACTGCATAAAAGATTAGAGTTTCATCGAAATATCACACTTTCTAAAGTTAGGTCTTATTTATTATTATTAGTAGGACATGATTTATTTGTCAGTAAAATTGGGTTTCATTTTTTCCATATAAGGTGGCTCTGACTTAAATAATTCAAAGTAGTGTTTTCATAAGTAGTACGCTTTTCTGTCATTAAAATCATAAACGTGACACACAAATTGTAAAAGCCTGTTGAACATGGCCGGTATTCCCTTTCAAATGAAGAAAAGTTTGTCATGTTAGCGCAGTCAAACAGAAACGCCGACATTACCTCAGCGAGGTATTTGGAGATGTACCCCGAACGGGAAGTCTCATAAAACCAACTTCAGAAAAATTGTAATTAATTTAATTAACTATGGGGCCTTCGAACAACCTAAAAGCGGATACAATATTGATAATGAAAATCGTGACAGAAATATTTTACAAGCTGTCAACGAAAACCCCAGTGCATCGGTAAGAACGGTAGAACGGGAAATTCGTGTGTCAAAATCAACGGTGCAAAGCGTGTTAAAAAAGAATAACTACTATCCATACAAACCCACAATAGTTCAAGGACTTAAGGAAACTGATTTTCCAAGACGAATGCGCTTCTGCGAGTGGTAAACTAGAATGTGTAATGAAAATACCGATTTTGTTAATCATGTCTTGTGGTCTGATGAGAGTAGGTTTACGAATTGTGGAATTTTTAATAAGCACAACATTCATCATTGGGCTGTAGAAAACCCTCACGAAGTGGCAGAGAGACGTCTACAGACCAGATTTGGAAGTAACGTTTGGAGTGGGATTATTGATAATTTAATCTAACTTACCTATTTTAATTGGGCACCTATGTATTATAAATTATTAATCATTGCAGGAAATCGACTTATAGGACCATTTTGTTTGACTATAACTTAAACGGACAGAGGTACCTAGAGCTTTTGCGAAACCAGTTTTGCGGCTTTACGAGCTACTCTCACCGAAGATGAGTTCAGAAGAACCTGGTTTCAACAGGATGGATGTCCGGCACACAACACCATTCAAGTCAGGAACTTCTTAAGGGAGCAGTTTGATGAAAGAATTATTGCATTAAAACGTCCAATATCTTGGCCTCCTAGATCCCTGACCTTTCGCCCTTGGATTTCTACCTCTGGGGTCACACAAAGAATGAGGTCTACGAGTTTGGTCCTCCTGCGACCATAGAAATCCTGAGACAGAGAGTTTTGGATACATTTAGAAATAGTGTTAACGGAAATACACTTGCTAGGGTTGTACGAAAACAGTCACCAATTGTCAAAAATGTCTCGATGTAAATGGACGTCATTTTGCAAATCTGTAAATTAATTGTAATTTTATTGTAGGTTGTTCAAAGGTTCAAGGATTAATTAAATTAATGACGATTATTCTGGCTTTATTTTTAACACACTCATAGCTGGGAATTTGTCCCAAAACATCTGTCTTGTTGAGAGGTCGTTATTTGATTTCATGTTTTATTGAAAATTCAAAAATTTTATACATTATTTATTAATGTTATTTTGCGACAAATAAATCATGGCCTACTAATAATAAATAAGACCTAACTTTAGAAAGTGTGATATTTCGATGAAACTCTAATATTTTATACAGTTGTGAGACATCACTAAACTGGAAATATTGCGCTCTTTCAAAAATCGAAAATCCAATATGGCGGCAATAAGAAAATGAAAGTTGAGGCAGATTGTGGGATAACAAAAGACGATTGTGACATGTCATACACCATCTTATTCGTCTTAAAAAGTGTCCGAATAATCTCACATTGTGATAGCTGTCAAATTAACCATATCGGATTTACTGGCGAAAACGAAATCCGCCATTTTCGGTTTTTCGCCGATATTTTCAAAACCAATTGACCGATCGTAAATCTGAAACCGGATTTCGAATGCTCTAAGCTTCCTCTAAAACTTTCCCCATTTAACCTTTCCGTAAGTATAACAGAAGCCGAGATCCCTTTATAGAGAAGCGAATTTGGGACACATTGTATTTGTTTAAAAGATAAAAAATAACCTTGTCGTCTAAACCAAGAGAAACAGTTCCTTGATTAGCCCAATTTTTAATTGTAAAATTAAATTCTATTCTTAAATCAAAATTGATTGATAAAAACCATTTAAATTCTTATTTTTTAAGGTGATGTCAAATTTCGACAAGTTGGTTTGAAATTCTGAAACTAAGAAGATGACAATCTAAAATCTTTTAGTTATTTTTTGTAATTTCACGTTTTAATTAAAACAAATTTAAATATATGACTTACTACGAGTGAGGTATCTAAATCCAAAAATAATGCACAATTAACAATCACAATATAAATAGGTGCACAATCCTCGACGTGCGCAGGTGAACTAAACCGGTGGTACAATCTTAAAAAAAGACAAAGGTCAGTGTTCTTGATATAAAATTTAATTGAAAATCGTTATCAAATATGTCTTTGATAATCAGAACATAAAGGTAATTAGCGAAAAATTAGTAATAAAGTCGTTATAGCTGAACAATACACTACATTTAGTTTCATAGTATACTTTAGAATAGTCAAAATAAATTTAGAATAGGTCTTAAAAATTGGCGATCCCCAAATTAGTGCTTGTAACAAAATTATCGGCCAATTTCAATAAAATGGCACAACCATCCCCGTTTGTTTCAAACAAATGTCACTCCCTTATGCTGTACTTCTATTTTCTTGAAAAAACCAAGTGTGCTCAAAACACACTAATAATGTGCACTAATCCAGATGTTAGTGCTTCAAGTGACAGTGTCGGTATGCACAAGGATATGCCAGTCCTAACCGATGCTCGTCGACATTACTCTGTTAGTAGCTATTAGTGCATATCTTGTATAAGCTCAACAACTTCTTCCCATAAAAACACGTTGTCGTCCTACCCTGATTAACAAAATAACGACGACTAATATTATTTCTTTGTTAGTGCTTCACTGCATACATTGCTGTAACGATACAATAATTTCCGTTACAAAAAAATATCTTTTTTAATCCTTAAAAATTTTCGGCAAATTTGCTAAATTCAGATTTATTTGAACGCCCGGTATTTTTAATTTCAGAAATTAATTAAATAAATTCTTATATGATAGCCTAGACACAGTTTTATTATTTTAAATCTAAGGTGTAATAATTTACTTTAAATTATTGTCACTATAATATATAAATTCAAATTATTAAACATTAATGTAATAATTTTCTATCGTTCTATCAAATACGCCAAACGCGATGTCATTTTTGACTTTGCACTTGATTCTAGAGAGTAGTTTTGGGATTAATGTAATAAAAGTTGGTGCATAATAGACAGTGACAGGGACACAACGACCATCCTAGTGCTATCACAGCAACTTAAAAGCGTCACATATTTTGGCGCCCGAGAACGGACCGTTTTTTTTCAAGAACTTCACTGAGGAACCGGAGGAGGGATAATTTTTTTGGATTTCGGCTGCTAACTGCATGATCGGGTACCGATTTTGAAGATCGGTAAACCACGTTTACAATCCTTACCTAAATGATGATCGCGTCAAATGGGTGTATGATCTTTCCTAAAGCTTATTTTGGAAGCTTATAAGTTTAGGCTGGCAACTGACGGCAACCGCCATCAGCTCTGTCACCAAATCAGCTTATTTCTCCGTGAGGGCATCCGTTCTTCAATAAATGCCCCTCGCCTAATCCGCTGACTGCCTTTCAAATGGACATATCCTCCACCATTTATGACACCACCCCTAAATACATATTCAGCCAGCCTAACATGTCTACACCACCCAAGATCATTACCCCTGCACAAGATCGACGTGCGGAGCTGGAACATCTCCTTCAGCGGACACACTGATCCCGTGGAGTTCATCGGAAGGGTGGAGGTGGTAAGCAAAAACTTATGTATATCTCTCGATAGTTTATTGCCAGTTTTGTCAGCGTTGGCAAAATTGGAATAACTATCACGCTAAGTCGGAATTTGAAATTAGCAGCCGCTTGCAGCAAGCTTATGAACCGGTCATGAAGTATATTAATGATTTACGGCCCAATATCACTTGAACATGAATTATATTGGTTACCTATACAAAAATTTACTGCCTGAGTACCAAACGCACATCCGACGTTCTGATTTCCAAAGTATTTACGAGTTTATTCAGTTAATTAGAGGTTATGAACACTACAGTCACAAAACGAACGTCGTGATTCATACCGGTACGCAAGTTTTAATTCTGTAACTAATGTACCACCGATTTATAAAGGTGAATATGAACCGATCGTTGATTTAAATAAAACACCTACCGTCCCTTTCATCGAACCACTACCCCTAACTACCGAATATCTTGCCATTATCCCTCTTACCGCTCAAGAGGAAGTTTAGTTACCACCCACATCGTACACTCCGGTGCCAACATCACAACCAATTGAGTTCAATACCGACTGTATACCAACTGGAACCCGTACATCCTATCCCACTCCAAACAAACGGCCTCAACATCGGTTCAAGCTAAAAGAGTAAAGTTTAGACAACCAAAAACCAGACGGCACGCAAGTGAAAAATAAAAACAAAAATGCAAGGCACATTTAAGTTTCAAATTATCCATAAAACACCTGTTACCTCCATATTAGATCCGATAATCCAGGAGTCATGGCCAAATAAAATTAAGATTGTGCTAGGGGAACCGCCCCATAAAAATAATAAGGGATTAGAGGCTTATGACCTCACCTGTTTGACGAAAATAAAAACTGACATGCATCAGCTATGCCGTAATGCAATAAAGTATAAAGAACACGTCGTAATTAAAGCATAACACCCATCGTGTCAAAGGTGTGTTCTCCTGGTCCCCAAAACCGAAACCTAATACTATAAAGATAGTAATCCTGTTGTTTGAATCATCACATAAATATTCTCGCTGTGAATGTCCCAACGTACAAATCGATACGATTAATGATTTTATCCTACCAATAAAAGACTCAACGCTACCGTTAATCCGAAATCCCTCCGCTACCGACGCCCGTGCCAGCCACAGTTTATGTACAGTGGAAGATAAGTATTCCTCACTACCACGTACTGTATACCGCCATCGTCCCGACCCCCATTACTTCATTACCTCTGACACCGAGCTACCTTAGCAAAAAGCTACGCTTTTTCTTCCGAAGAACGAGGGGTGTGTAACGAAACAATAATTTCCATTAAAAAAAATATCTTTTCCAATCGTCATCTGACACCTAAGAAGAAAAAAAACCCAACCCTTAAATATTTTCCATTCAATTACTAAACTCACATTTTTTTGAACGCCGGTATTTTTATTTCAGAAATTAATTGAATAAATTCTTATATGATGGTCAGTTTTATTATTTGAAATGTAAGGTGCAATAATTTACTTTAACTGTCACTATAATTATACACACTAAAATTTTTAACCATTAATGTAATAATTTTCTACTTAACAATAACAAAATATTTCATGTTCAAAGGCAAGTTTTATATCAAATACTTTGCAATTGATTCTAGAGAATAGTTTTGGGATTAAAGTAATAACAGTTGGTACATAATGGTCCGCCCCTTGCGCTGTGATTTTGTTTTCTTGTAAAAACTCGAATATACTAAAAATTCACTAACGATGCGCACTAATACCGATTTTAGTGCTTTAAATGACATTAGTAAGTCACCACACACAATGAAATATAGTTTCCCTAGTTATTAAGTAAGCATTAACGTTGCCTACCTGTCCTGATTAGCAAAACTAACGTTAAAACTAATCATTATTTGTTTGTTAGTGCTTTACAATGTGAGTCAGCACCACCATGATCATCCATTTCAAACAAATGTCACTCCCTTGTGCTGTACCTTTGTTTTCTTTTAAAAACCACGTGTGCTTAAAAAACACTAATAATCTGCACTAGTCCAGATGTTAGTGCTTCAAATGACAGTAATAAGTCTGTATGCACAATAAAATGCGAATTCCAAGAAACTGTCACTCTCTGGTTCAGTGATGAGTTTTAAAAGCAGTAACAAACAAGTCGTGCTCGTCGTTAGTGCTCTGTTGGTAACTCTTAGTGCATCTCTCGTATAAGCTCAACAACTCCTTCACATAAAAACGCGGTTCCTTCCTACCCTGATTGAAAAAATTAACGACTAATATTCTTTCTTAGCTAGTACTTTACTGCATGCGTCGCCACTACAATTTCCAACCGTTTTAAATAAATTATTCCCTTGTGCTGTGCTTTTGTTTTCTTGTAAAAACTGGAATGTACTAAAAACGCACTGATACCGATGTAGTGTTTCAAATGACATTAGTAAGTAACCATGCACAATGTAGTATTATTTGCCTGACTATGAAGTATCAGCATGACTTATAAAAGGTAATTTTGCTGAATAAATATGTACTTGTATACAGAACTTACAAGCACTAGCTAAGTACTAATGATGCGTAATGATCATTTTAATCTCAATAAAAAAATAATACTCTACAATAGTCACACCAATTTTAATGACTGTTGGTAATGTATATCTTGCATAAGCATACCTCATGAAAACACTATCTCGTAAAACGTTGCCTTCCGGTCTACATTAAAACAACTAATGTCAGAACTAATCATTATTTTTTTGTTAATGCTTTACAGTGTGCATAAGAACAACCATCCCCATCCCTCTCAAACGAATGTCTCTCTATTGTGGAGCGCTTTTCTTTTACAAAATATCAGCACGGATTATAAGAGGCGATCGTGCCGAATAAACATTTACATAGCGCTTCATATATGAGTGTCGTTTTTTTGTGAAGAGACAATCGTACTCACGCTAGTATATAGCGCTAAGGGGGGCGCAAACGCCGTCACTATGTATGTTTACTACACCGACTAAAAGCACTACCAACGAAACTGGCGTGAATCATTAGTACCTTGTTAGCGCACATTAGCTTGCATCAACACTACAATCCAATTCCACAAAAAAGAAGCTCCTTTGTACAGTACTAGTTTTCTACTCTTACGGTATTAGCGATGAGACCAAGTCACACTATTAGTGCTTTAGTAGGCCATATTAGGCCTTTGTACCCTGGATCAACACGACTATTTCTTGCAAAATAACTAGAATCTCGTGGAGTGCTCTCATTTGCTTTGAAAATACACGCCGTGCTTAAAACGTTTGACGTTAGTACGGTCACTTAAAGCAGTTTCAATACCACAATTGCGTATTGCTAGTGCCTTATAGCCTCCATCAGCACAAACATCTGTTTTTCAGAAAACGATACCTGTTATATGGTACTGGTTTTCCTTCTTAACTAAAAACACTAACAACCAAACTGGTCCACGTCGTTAGTGCTTTGTGTGACTGCCTCTTGATAAGTGTTGTATGGTGTTCTATAAGTATTGCTCTGGCCTCCTAACCAATTTGAAACACAGCACACCATAATGGTGTACGTTTAGTGTATTTTCAGTCTGATGGAACTTTATAGCTTGCACCTAAACCACCCTTTTTGCAAAATTTTGTACCATTCTGCCTTCCTACTTTGATGAAAATACGATGAGAGGGCCGCTTCTCATTGTTAGTGCTTTATTTTTACATGTAAATTACTTCACATTACACTTCGCACACCATTACTGTTTATAATTGTGATAGGAAACCAGCAGTTGTGAAAGCTCCGCTTCGATAGTTAGTGTTTGCGGTTAAAGCCGAACGCAACACGCAGGGTTGCTTTTTTTGCAACCTAACAAGCTCTAACAAAACACCAACTATATGCATCGTTCTCACAGCTACAGAATACAGGGTGTCTAAAGGACAGATCCTACTAATACATACTGAAATTCACTAACACTGATTAACAAGTTGCATTGGTTTGCAATTAAGGTAGAAAACTAGTACTAGTTTCCCGAAGTCTGTCATGCTAACACCAATTACAAGCAATAGTAATATATGCAGCTTTCAATCAGATGTGTCAATTAGACCGTTAAGGGTTTTATCATGCTGATGCATCGTCTTATAAGTTAGCGGAAAAAAGTGAGCAGAATCGATTTTAATTAATTCTATATTTGTTGCTCATTTGTTGCTAAAAAGCAGGCCAAAAAAAATTGGTGCTCTGTAAGTTTTCTTAGATGTAACGCTAAAAGAAGATTAAGTTAGCGTGACAATATAAATAAAATATCAAAATTACACATAATAATAATGTAAGAATTTGTTGCTAATTTGTTGCTCGCAAAATAAGTATAAATAATAGCGGAAAACCTCAGCGAAAAGGTAGTTACAAGAGTAAAGTATTAGAAAAGAATTAGTTGCTTGGCACTGGCGTATTGTCTGCATTTGTTGCTCTCGAAATCTCCGAGTTTCGAATTTGTTGCTTGCAAAATAAGTACAAACAAATTTTGTTCTGGTACTTCACGCTGAGGTTCTCCGCTATTGTTTATACTTATTTTGCAAGCAACAAATTCGAAATTCGGATATTCGGCTATAAACCACTAACAAAAACTAAAAATGCACTAACGATGCACACCGATTAGTGCTTTTAGTTCGGGAAAGAAACCAACACAGCTAATAAGCACTAGCAATGTACAGATGTCTCGTCATTAGTGCTTTTAGGCACAGTAAGAACATGAAAACACGAGTTTTCTTCGATAACAAATTAATAGACCCACAAATTATTAGCACTAAACAAAGCACTAATGGTGTGCATTAATAATAATTTAAAAAGTAATATTTGCGAATATATTAAAAAAAATCTGTTACTTAATACCTAAATATATCATTACTTTCCTAAGAAAATCTAAATTTGGCAGGTTTTCGATTTTTCTATCAGAGAAAAATTATATAGGTCTTAAAACAATTTAATAGCATACTTCAACTTTTCAACCTGAGTATACCTTTTTATATATCTAATAAAATAGAAATTAAGAAAAAAATTTGTAAAAATAGAGTAGAGATCATAAACCATGTTGAGACAATAAAAAAATAACGCATACGCATTTTGAGAGCTAGGCCTTCATTCTCAGTCGATATGATGATGAACACTTAGTCTCTTAATATACATGCAACAGATTAAAAAAACTTACCGTTTGAGAGTTTGGTGTTTAGTGCCATTAATAGCTAATTTTGGTTTTGATTTATCACTGGAACTTGTTGTAGTCATAGAACTATGACTTGCAGTTGCCGTAGTAGCATCACTTACAAAACTACTAATGCTCGTATCTTTACTGATAGGAGTCGAAGTAGTCCTACCGTTGGCAATATGCTCTGAACCTAAGGTTAATTGCATATTACCCTTGATAGGTACAGGTGGCGGCTTTTCGTCCATAGGTAACATATACGACAACATTTTTTCTCTTATCGGCACAACACTCTTAATTATAGAACATATCACATCAGCACATGGACGATAACGATTTCTCTTTTTTATCACATCATTTAACGGCAAACTTTGATTCTTCGTAACATGATCTTCATTTATGAAGATCCTGAAACAAAAAATATCGTAAGAAACGTTACATTACGTTACAAAAGATATTAGGTACAGTAGATTACGTTAAGATACATTGCATTAAATTACATTACAGTACGGTATATTACATTCCTCTTCTAATGGAATTATTTCCAAACGATTGAAATAAATTTATGTTGTTTGCTACTTTACCAAATTTTGTCTTGAAATAATAATTCTTAATGTACCTTTAAAAATAGTCACCTAACTCAATCATTTAGTGCATCCTATATTCCTATTGCTTTACATGCTATATTATGTTACATTATACTATATTAAACACTCGAAAAGAGTAATCTGGGTCGAAACGTTTAGTTGGTGCTAAATAGTAAAACGTAACATTGAGTTACATTATATAGTGCTACATGACATTTGATTAATATATGACGTCCCGTTACGTTGGTTGCATTACCATACTTTTCTCAGTATTACATTTCGTTACATTGTTATATCAGGTTACATCATGTTATGTTACATTGTTGCATTATGATACATTAAATTACAGTGTATTACATTGTATTACAATGAGTTGCATTGTTAGATGGTGTAATGTTACGTGCAGTTACATACTGATACTTTTCCTTACATTCAATAACTTTTTGTTACCTTCCGTTCCAGTATGTTATAACACATTATATCATATTACATTATGTTACAATACTGTGCATTATGTTGCATTCTGCTACATTATGTTATGACACTATGCTACAGTGCACTACATTAATTTATATTACATTGCATTATGCTATATTATTTACATTACGCTACATAGTACCATATTAAACCATATTACATTATTACGTTGTGATACACAATGTTACAGTATGGTGCACTGCTGTATTACGCTACATTATTTTACATTGTTTAATTATGTTACACTATGTTACATTAATTAAATACTACAAAAATATATAATACATTATGTTACATTATCATTACATTAGGTCACATGACGGTACGTCACATTAAGCCTCTACAAGAATTATTTTGTTATCAACATTGCAAGTGTTTGCTAACCAAGTTTTGTCTTGAAATAATCATCTTAACGTACATTTAAAAATAGATATCTAAAGTAACTTAGCACAATCATTTAGTGTGTCCTATGTTCCTATTGCGTTACATTGTTATATTAGGTTACATTGTATTATATTAATTAAACACCCGAAAACAGGTAATACAACGTTTGATAGTTAAATGCGTAATCAGGATTGAAATATTTATCATGGTGTTAAATTATAATACAGTGATACATTGCGTTACATTTTTTACATTATGGTACGTTATATTACATTGTGTTACATTGTATTATATGGTGCTGGGCGGCATTAATTGATACGAGACATTATTATATCATGTTACAGCATGCTTTGTTATCCCACACTTTGTTGCAGTATGTTTCATTTTGTTACAGTATGTTATATTGCATTGCATTGTATTACAATGTTAGATTGCGTCCCGTTCCGATCAGTTACAATCTGGTACATTTCGTTACATTCCAATACTTTTAGTTATATTACGTTTCATCATGTTATATCATATTACATCATGTTACATTATCTTACATTATATTACCTTTTGACCCACAATATTACATTGTATTGCACTTAATTACATTGTGTCCCGTTACATTTCCGATACATTTCGTTTTATACTATTAATTTCAGTTAAATTATATTACATTGCGTTAGATGTTTTTAATACAGTTAGATTATGTTACAATATTCTGCGTTATGTTGCATTATGTTATATTACGATACACTAGGTTACAATGTCCTACATATGTTATGTAACATTGCATTATGCCATATTATTCACATTGTTATACTATGTTATACTGAGTTACATTACGCTACATCGTAACATATTAAACCGTATTACATTGTTACAATGGGATACACTATGTTACAATACGTTACATTATGTTGTATTACACTACATTATTGTACATTGTTTAGTTACCCTACATTATATTATATTGCCTTATATTACACTGAATTATGTAGCGTTAAGTTACATTATTTAATTACTTTCATTACTACATTATATTATACTGTTACAATGTTTATATTCATGTTACATCAAGTTACATTAAACTACATTATGTGTAATAGCACTAATGTTTTAAATATGATTCCACAATGTTTTATACACAACTTTATGACATTATATTATATTAGTGCGATTAATTATGGAATTCCACGAAGTACGGTTAAAGAATATAAATTTACAGTGTGTGTATTATGTACATTATATTACGTTATATTGCAATATGTTGCATTGTTACGTTATGTTATGCTACGTTACATTATGGTATATTATATCGCATTATGTTGCGTTATTACAAACACTTATTTTTTAGGTTTTTTAAATTGTGCATTTGAACATAAATTATACAAAATGTATACATTTCAATAACAATTATGTCAATTTATCTTAAAATGCACGATTTAAAAAACCAAGCAAAGATAAGTATTTGTAATGGCTCATTTATGTTTGTATTTTCAATTTTTCTAAGAATTGGATACTAATTAATTGAAATTTATAAGAAATTAATTATAAGCATTGTAATAATAATAATAATAATATATATATATATATATATATATATATATATAATATTTAGATATTTAAAGTTTTTGGCGTGTAAAGATATAATAATCCATATTTAGTGTGTGTCTATTATTGAGCGTTGTTTTTATGATTTATGAAAATAAGCTAAATATCGATGGTGTTACAAAGCCGGTTTTCTCATGAATAGGTCGAAGTTGTATTCCGTTACAGTTATAATGTTACATTATGTTACTTTTGTTACATTATGTTACTTTTATTACATTATGTTACTTTTGTTACATTATGTTACTTTTGTTACATTATGTTACTTTTGTTACATTATGTTACTTTTGTTACATTATGCAACATTATCTGACGTTACTCATTTATGGTTGAATTTTAAATCTTTCTAAGAATTAGATAGCAATTAATTGATATTTAGAAGAAATTAATTATAAACACTGTAATATTGTTAAGCATTGATTTTGATATTAAATGCCTGTTTTACCACTGCACAATACGATTTACGTTAAAATTATGAAAAGCATGAGTTGTAAGTGAACGGTTTTACAAAGCCAGCTTTCTCATGGTTACGTTGGAGTAGTATCTCGTTACATTTATAATGTTGTATTATGTTATTTTTGTTACATTATATTACAATGATACATTACGTTATATTATCTAACGTTATATTACATTACATACATTATGTTGTATTACATTGCATTATACCATATTATGTTATACTATGTTACATTACGTTACGTTATGTTGCATACGGAAATTATTCATCTGTGTTTGTTTACAATTTTTCTAAGAATTGAAATTTATAAGAAATTAATCATACAACATTCTAATAATATATTTATTTATTTTTGAATTTAAATATTAAAAGTGTTTGGCGTTTGAAGATATAAGAAAGTCGAATAAATTCATATCTAGTGTATCTATTATTAAGTATTGTTTTTAATATTCAATGTTTGTTTTACCACTGCACATTACGATTTACGATAGAACTATGAATATGTTGAGTTGTAAGTGGACGGTGTTACAAAGCCGCAATGACTGCATTTGTAAATATTCTCCGAAATGTAACGTAGTCTGTCACAGTATTTGTAAACGTACGTAAGTGCGTCATCTGTACATAAACATTCAACGATGATTTACCTTACATTGCGTTACAATATGTTACAGTACGCCACATTGTGTTACATTGTTATACTACTACATTGCGTTTTGTTAAACACAATAGAACAGGAAATACAGCGTTTACTAATAAGTCGTCATCTAAATAGAAATATGAAAAATTGGTGTTCAAGCGATATCTTACATTATAATACATCGTGTTTCAATGCGTTGCATTGTGTGACATTGTATTACACTGTGTCACACTCAGTCCCGATAGATACGATATACACCATGACATTCAGTCACATTCCGTTACATTTATATTGCATTATGTACATTACGTATATTACTTACATACATTACGTACATTATGTTGCATATTAAAGTTACTCATATTATGTATGTGATTTCAATGTTTCTATCAATTGGATACTAATTAATCACAAATTATAAGAAATTAGTAATAAATTGTAGTTAATATATTTAGTTTTAAATGTAAATATCTGTAATTTGTTTGCAATATAAAATGTTTTATTTTAGCAATGTACAGTACGATTTGCGTTAGAATTTACAAACCATAGAAACGATGACTTAAGTAATTTTTATTTTAGTATCAATTTTGAATGATTATTTGAAACTACTTTACTTAAAAATATTCAATTTATTAATAAAAATTCCAATAATCAACTTCCTTTTTTAATATTTTGCGAAATGTAACGTAACCAGATGTACGTATATTTTGTGACCTACGGTTTTGATTGGATCATATTTTGATACCATCAAAACGAAAAAAACCACACTGATTCACTGTTTTTCCACGAAAAGTGTTGATGTAAATACAAGAAAAAATATATAAACGTTGATGGAATATGCACTCAAGATCAGAGCCAACTTAAATGTCGTACAAAGTAAATATATTCAAGTGATGAGTTGTTTTCATTTTGTTGCCAAAAATGTTTATATCTACAAATTTTTGTTAATGTTCATCGAATTTATTTTAAAAATTATGATTTAGAATGAATTGCGTTAATCAAAATTCAAATTATAAATAATTGACATAGATTGAATGCAATTGAGATCAATCACTTAAGAAAAAATATTTATAAATAACAACATTGTTAATATGTAATAACTAACATTGGTTTGAACCAGTTTGGAAAATAATTAAAAGGAAAAGTTGTCAATAACATATTTTGTTTTGTGGTAATTTCAATTCTTTAATTAATTAATTCAAATTCTTGCCGAAACGTATTTTTTGAAAAACAGTTTTTAATTATAAATTCTGTTTCCATACAAATCACATACGATTTCTAACGCCCGGATAGCAATAGCCCATATTGCTATAACTTTTATGATGAATATTCATAATTGTGCTTCAAATCAGAATCGAAACTGTGTTAACTTCGTTACTTAAAGGCTTGAAATCAAAGAAATTTGTTAATTATATTATATCTTGCTATAATCCATAAATAATTAGCCAATAAGTGCATCATAAGGAATAATAAGTAGTTACCAAAATGGTGTGCAAAAAAACGCATTATGTTACATTGCTACGTTATGATGTTATTATGTTGCATTATGTCACAGTACAATAAATAATTAGTGCAACCAAACAAGTCTTGTTTACTGCTTTTTGAATACGCGAATGCACCAGTACGTACAAACATGTTATAAGTATACAAGAATGTTACATTTTGTTACGTTGTTACACGATTTTACATTTTTATGCTATGTTACATTAAGTTACAGTTATATCGCATGATGTCACATAATGTCACTTCATGTTACATTATTCCACAATGTGTTACGATACGTTACACATGCTATATTAATTACTAAAAATGCCAATTAAATTATATTTTATTTGTACTTTAGGTAAGATTATGGTTTTAAAATTTTAAGCATTAAGTTCAAAAATATTACAAGGATTCATGTAGGTTACAAATGCTACAATACTATAAATAATTAATGCATAAAATAAAAAGATCGTTTGTAGATTTTTTCTTATCAAGTACGTAACTATATTACATTATGTTACATCACGTTACAATTTTGTAGCAATTGATGAGTAATTAATCGCATGCTATAAGAAATTAATCATACATATTTTAATTAATATATTTTTTACGTTGAAAAGTAGCAGATATTTCACAAAAGGTTCATAAACTACCATAAATAATAAGTCCATAAAGTCAACATTTTCACCATAGATGTTATAACTGTCAGATTTTCTTTCATTATGTTAGTTTATATTACACTATGTTAGTTTATGTCATATTATGTCACATTATGTTGCATGTCAAATTTTTGAATACAAATTAAGTACAAAAATGGCATAAATGTAAGAGAATTAATGTTACATAACCATGTCACATTGTTACGTAAGCTGCATTACGCTACAATAGACTACATAACTAGTGAGTGCGTAAGGTACAATAACAAAAATAATAGAATAGAAGAGAATGTATGTTTTATTATATTACATTATTTTACATAGTTACATAATGTTCCAATATATTGTATTGTTATAATTACATTTAATTATTTCATTTCGACCATGCTGCATTACGTTAGATAACACCATGTTATATTTTACATGTTACATTATGTTGCATCATATTATAACACGTTGCAATATCTTATATCATGTTATATCGTGTATGTTACACTGTTATCATCGTGTTACATTGTCACATTATTTGACATAGTAGTAATCGATCTTTTTTGTTTCTAATTTCACGTGATCTAAGAATTGGATGCTAATTATCCGCAACTTATAAAATATTGATCATCGTAACATTGTCACATAGTATTACTTCACGTTACATTATACTGCATCATATTACAATACGTTGCAACATGTTACATATTACATACATCGTGCTTTTATACCCAGTTACACCATGTTACATTGTTATATTGCCAGATGTTACTTACGTTACATGTTTTCAGCTATAACCCAAAAATAATTATTATTTAAGCAAAAGAATGAATATAACATTATGATACCTTAACATAGTATCACATTGTTACATATTGCTGTATTATACTACAATACAATAAATAATTAATGTCTATGTAAAAACGCTTGTTTATTATCATTCCATACCAAATGAGTACAAAAATATACATTAAGTGTAAGAGAATACGTTTTATAATATTACATTATGTTACACAGTTACATAATGGTACTGTTATATTACATTTCATTGTTTTATTTTGACCATGCTACATTATATTACATTACGTCAAACAACACCATGTTATATTATATTATGTTCTGTACTACATTATTTTACATATTAGATTATGTTGCAACATATTACGTCGCAATATGTTACATCCTGGATGTTACACTGTGATACATCATGTTATATTATGTAACATCATGTTACATTGTGTCACATTATTTGTCATATAGAAATTATCGATCTTTTTTGCTCAAATTTAAAATGTTCCAAGACTTCGATACTAATTAACCGCAATCTATAAAAAAATTTATTTTTTATTTATTTATATTGTAATATTGCCACATAGTATTATATTACATCATGTAACATTATATTTTGTCCTGCTACAATGCGTTACAGCATGTTATATGTTACATATACCGTGCTACATGGCGTTACACTCTGTTACGTTATGTTACATTATGTTATATTGTCACATGTAATATTACGTTACACAATTTAATGTGCTACAGTACAAAAAATAATAAAACCTTGTTTGTAGATGTTTGCATACCATATAAATAAAACAATAGCATAGGTGTAAAAATGAATACCACTTACATTATGCTGCATTATGCCACAATAAATAAATAAATATGTAGTGCATACAGTAAAAAATTCTTGTTTAACACTACAATGGCATATGTGAAAAACAATGTTTGTAAGATTTTGTTACTTTGATATGTTGTTGCATTATTTGTAGTCTACTACAATACACTACATAATGAATGCGTAATGTGAAAAAGCTTGTTTATTGACCATTGCATACCAAATAAGTACAAAATATATATCTAACTGTATGAGAATGTTGTTTTATTATATTACTTTATGTTATATAGTTACATTATGTTACATTATATTGCACTATTGTATTAAATTTCATTGTTACATTATGTTACGTTGCGTTATATAACACCGTGTTATATTATGTTCATGAATTATATGTTACATCATGTTGCAGGATATTACGTTGCAATATGTTACATCGTGCTACGTAAATGTTGCACTATGATACATCGTGATATATTATGTAACATCATGGAACATTATTTCACAAAAGTTATCGACCTTTTTTGTTCACAATTTCAAGTGTTCCAAGAATTGGATACTAATTAACCGTAACCTATAAAAAAATAATCACTGTAACATTGTCACATAGCATTAATTCATATTGTCTCGTGTTACAATACGTTGCAAGATATTACATGTTACATACATCGTAGCGTTACACCCAGTTACATCATGTTACATTATGTTATATTGTCACATGTTACGTTACGTACACAATTTAATGTGCTACAATGCAAAACATAATTAGTGAATAAAGTAATAAATTCTTGTTTATAGCTTTTTGCATACCATATAAATAAAACCATAGGTGTAAGAGAATGAGTCATATAACATTGTTACATTATTGTATGATTGTAAGACTTTGTTACTTTAACTTATTGTTACATTATACTGTATTAAACTGCAACACACTAAATAATTAACGCGTACTGTAAAAAAACATGTAACTGTATAAGAATGTATGTTTTATTACATTACATTATGTTACATAGTTACATTACATATTACATTTCATTGTTACATTTTGGCCATTCTACATTATGTTACATAATACCATGTTATATGTTCTGTACTACATTAGTTTACATGTTACATCGTTACAATATGTTAGATCATATAACATCGTGTATGTTACACTGTGATACATCATGTTACATTATGTAACATTATTTGACATATAAGAATTATGGATCATTTTGTTTGCAATTTAAAGTGTTCTAAGAATTGGATATTAATTAACGGCAACCTATAAAAAATTGATCATTGTAGCATTGTCACATAGTATTACTTCATGTTACATTATGTCGAATCATGTTACAATACGTTGCAACATGTTACATATGTCGTGCTGTTACACCCAGTTACATCATGTTACATTATGTTATATTGTAACATGTTACGTTTCATATTTTGAGCTATAATGCAAAAATAATTTGTACAAAAGTAAAAAAATTCTTAGTTACAGATTTTTGCATTCTAAATAAATACCACAATGACATAAGTGTAATAGAATGTACGATATGACATGTTTACATTATGTTACAATACAATAAATAATTAATGCGTGACCTAAACAAAACTATATAGGTTATTACTACCAAATAGGTACAAAAATATAGATGTACTTGTAAACGAATGTATGTATTTATTATATTACATTGTTACATTTTGACCATGTTGCATATATAAGATATAAGGCATTCATTAACATAGTTTTTATTTTGAGGTTGAATAAAACTATTGGATAAAAAATGTAGTGGATATTTCGTGAAAGGTTTAACACACTTTCATAAATAATAAGTACATACAGTAACAAAAAGGTACAAAAATCATATAAATGTAAAATAATGAATTTTTTTTACTGTTATCCTACATTACTTTACACTATGTTATATTATGACAGCTACACTGTGCGACATTATGTTACATTGTGTTACATTATCTTATTATGTTAGAATATGTTATATTGTATTACCCTATGTTAAATTAGGTTACATTTTGTTACATTTGTTACATTACAACGATATATTATGTTACATTGTTATACTGATACATTGTTACATAATTTTACACTATGATACGTTACGTTACATTGTGACATTTTGTAACATTGTAAGAATATGTTACACTACGTTACATCTTGTTACATCATCTTAAACTATGTTACATCATGATGTATTGCCACATAACGTTTAATTGTATCAATATATTACAGAATGTCACAGTAAATCACATTATGTTACATATGTAAGTTACCTACTTTTCTTATAATTGTAATTTTAAATTTTATAAGAATTAAACACTAATTAATACAAAGTTTCAAAATTAATTATAAACATTGCAATTAATGTAATTTTGCTTTTTATTATTTTTATTTGATGATCACATTAAATTGTTAATTTATAGATATCTGAAAATATTTCGAATCTTTGTGATACTGTCAAAAGAATATAATATAAAATTATTTGAAACATTTTTTAAAGAAAGTAAGCGTGATAATTTTAAATATATTGAAAAAATCAAAATAGATAAAATTTAAAAATGATTGAAAACTATTTAAAATTAAAGTTGTAATTTACATTTTATAGAACTTCGAATTAAATTATTGTTTATTTGGAGCTTAGATTACTAAACTAAATTATAATTTATTAAATTCATGTATTTGTATTATAATGAAAGTTAAGATAATTATATAATAAAAAAAACGAAACTACTTTATAATGTTTACATTTGTACTTAGCGCAAAAAAAATTGTTACATATGTTACGTTGTGTTACGTTATGTTGTATTAATTGCATTATGATACATGTTGATCTTAATTTAATCTATACTTTTAATAAGACCGACTAATTAATCTTACATCATACAGTTTCAAAAAAAAATACCATTAATCTTTGTCCAATTTTAGTTACAATAACTTTTGTAATTACGAACATATTAAAATTAAGTGATAATTATTAGCATGTCAATCAAAAAAGATTAGGTGTGAACTGATCCTAATTTCTGTGATTGCGAATGGGAGTTGATATAAGTTATAATTTCTTTTTTGACTAATGAACTTTTTTTTTAATAAATTACATATTTTCTCTTCATAAAAAATTTAATTAGTCCCTAACTTCTATCTAACTATTGTTCATAGTCCAATGTGAGTATGGATTTCATTTTTAGAGGTTGTCGCCTTGAATCGAATCTTTAGAATTGGGATTTGGTTGTCATTATCTTAGCTAGAATTTATCCTTATCCTTATCGCAGACTTAATTAAACCAAAAATTATAGATATTAACCATACAAACATCTAAGCCAAGATGCAAACCATTACTTTAGTTAAGGCATGAATAAATTAGCCGAGACTCACTAAGCTATGAATTTATTAATCGAGACGTACGTATTATTATTATTATCACTGGGGAGGGGTCCTTTTTAAGGTCCCTGCACCGCGACCGTAGGTCTATTGTGCCCCCTAGGTTTGTTCTACCCCTCCATTAATCCCGTTTCTTTCATGAAGTCTAGAGTCTTCGAGGGGTATATTTTCTTTACTTTCTCTTGTGTAATCTATTCCTTTCCAAGAAGTAGTTTTCTTGTCATTGTGAATGTTTTGCAATGACAGACGACGCGGTGAGGTGTTGCGTCAGCTTCACCACAACCTCTACATAATGGGCTGTCTGCCAATTCCATTACGTACATATGCTTGTTCATGCGACAGTGTCTCATGACAATTTCTGTCGAAAGCTTTATATTCGCACTGCCTAGGTTTAGGCTAGATGCGGTAAGTTTACTGTTCGGTTTCCCCATGAAGATCTTAGAGTGGATCTGTTCCGTAGTTTCTTTCCAGTACGTGCAGTGATCTCGAACGAGTCCAGCCAATGAAGGACATCTTTCTTGCTGCTCTAGCAAGCTGATCGGCCACCTGGTTACCTGCAAAGTTTACGTGACCGGGTACTCACTGTGTTAACTTCACTCAGTGTGTTTAGCAATTGCATACATTCGAAGATTAGCCTCGAGCTGAATACAAATGAGTTTTTGAGAGTTTCTCTTTCAATAGTTGATCGACCCCAGCCCTAATCGCATAGATATCGGCTTGAAACACGATCGGTTTACGCCGCAGGCTTCCAAAAATTCTGTGACCTGGTCGATTGCTCCCGTCTATTCCGTAGCCGGTACCATCACTGGTTTTAGAACCGTATGTATAATAGACGATGCCCTCTAACTTTGTCTTGCTGGAGTTTTCTTCCCACTACTTACGTGTGAGTTTTGGTACTAAACAGTTTCTTGTTTTTGTTGTTCTCTCAGACGTCATGCTGAGGATGGTTGAGTGCCGGGTTCTATATGTATATATCTAAAGGGTCATTTTTTGAGATAGTCCCCACTTGTTTCCGAACGTTCTTCTACAAGCCCATAAGGACTTCGTAGCCTTCACCGTTATGTTCCCTAGGTGTGGTTTGAAAGTTAATCCTCGGTCTAGTGTGACGCCCAAGTGTTTAACATCTTCGACTACCTGGAGATTTACGCCGTACACTGCTATGTTACTTAGCTTTGCAAGCCTTTTTCTTCGTGTGGAGAGAAGTAGATTTGTTTTTGCCAGGTTAACCGACTGCCCTTGCTCCCGACACCGCTGTTTTACCAAATTTAGGGCCCTGGTATCACAACTGATGCGGTTTCCTCAAATTTGCCTTGTATCACAATCGCTGGTATATGCATAGCCTATTGGGTTGTATCCTACCGCACTCTGTCACCTAGCAGTACGTCAACGACGAGACACCACAGATGGGGTGACAGCACTCCCCTCTGGGCATCCTTGGGCGACGCGGACCACCACCGAGTCGGTGTTGAGTGTGGCCCATACCTTTCTTTCTTTTAGAATGGCACGTATCCATCTACAGAGAGTAGGCTGAACTCACTTGCGTTCTACATCTAGAGAGGTATTGTCAAATTCCCCCTCTATATCCAGAAAATCAGCTATTGCAACCTTTTTAAAGGAGAATTTTACTCATTTCCTGGCTATAATGCAGGATCTTGGATATATTTCAGATGGATTAACAATAAGCCATCCTCCTTTCCCTAAAAGTCCATTAATTTTCCCTTTGTAGATTCAAGGTTCTTGGATCAGGGATACATCTGATGTTTTATCATATATGTACTGAGGGCCAACGAGGTAGCCCTGCAGCAGTACAGGTTTCTTTGGATCGTCTTCACCATAATTTAGTTTTGACCTAGTTTACTGGGGGTTATAGGTCATCAGGTTGCGGTTCCTTTGAAAGCCTCGCAATGTCCGATGCCGCTTCTCCCGTCTCCATAGGAGTCTCCTCTTCCTCTCCTTTCTCCTTCGACTTTGAGAGGAGTTTGAAGTTTACTCTCGTGAATCCCACGTAGGGCCGATGGTTTACTATGGTTCACATCTTCTCCCAGGAAGTCAGATCCATAAGGACAATCAGTGTTTACCCTTTGGGTCCTTCTTCCTCTCTACTACCCTCCAGTTGCCAGCCCGGCGTTTTGGATCTCGATCCTTTTCAGGATCTTATCCGGTTCCTCTGGGGTCCCTGGGATCCGAGTATGCGTCCTTCCAGGGGGATGCACCGTTGAGGAGCTCCCCCAGTCACCTCGCCGAGTATTCGTCTGCACATTTAATGTGTAGCACACCTCCTCGATGGTAGCACTCTGTCAATCTAGGCGCTGCCGTACCGATTTGCAGAGTGGAGACGTACGTAGCCGAGCAACACTACACCTACATCAAGAAGTACACCTTGTCCTTCCCATTACATAATTCCCATCTTAACTAAGACCTGCACAATGTTGATGTTAGCTAAGATCAGAATCAGAAATCATCTTTAACGAGGTCCCATTAAGTAATTGGTAATATTTCGATTAAAGAATAGCTTATAATTTACACCTAATTTCTTATAGAATTATAATTAATAAGTACTTATGTACTACTGTTTTGTAAATGTGGTCTCATATCAATTGAGTTGATTGGCTTATTTCCAAATTTTTTGTTTTTACAGCGCGACATTTCGAAAGCGGATTCTGATTCCGTCATCAGACTTAATCCTGAGAAGGACTGATTTCGCACTTGAGTCGAATTCAATTGCTATGATTTTTTCTCAAACACTTGACTACTCTCTGATCGAACTTGGTGCCCCTCACTTACATGTCTAACACATTGACAAGTGAGTAGCTAAGTAACCCAATATATACCCAATAGTTAGAAATTGTTTTTAATGAACGAACAGAAGTTCAATGTAATAGTAATTAACTGTATTTATTTAAAATTAACTTTTAAAATACATGCAGTAAAACATTAACTCGAGTGGGACTTGAACGACCTCTACTTTGCTAGAGTAGGGCTCTTCCAACTGAGCTATCGAGGAGGAAAGTCACTCTAGCAAAGTAGTAGAAGTCGTGGGTTCAAGTCCCATTCGAGTTAATCTTTTACTGCATGTACTTTAAAGGTTAATTTTAAATAAATGTAGTTAATGATTATTACGTTGAACTTATGTTCGTTTATTAAAAACAATTTCTATAGTTATCTATTACTCTAGCTTATAGCCAAAAAAATTAAGTCACCTGCTGTCCTATGCGAAACCTCAGCGAATTGCGGGACTGTATATTTCATATCTTCATCAGGATTAGAAAGATATGAGATATATCAAAAGCTCGACTTGATAACAAAGAGTAGTCTTCTTTTTTATTTGACTGATACCCCACCGAGTCATGAAATTTAAGGATTTTTTATTCTTACATTTCCGTTTGTTTATATATGTTGAGATGATATTTATAATGCTAAATATCATAGTTAGATATTGGCTCAGAGTAAAAGTTACATTAAACATAAAGTAACTGTATTGGAATTGATTAAGCATATATAGAAAACGCAAGTTGCAGAAGTTCAAAGTAAAATAAATCTAAGTACAAATGTGATTGTGGGACATGTTAGATAGTTAATTCAAATTTCACAAGTATTAAATTGTTATCATGGCTGAACAATATTATTTTCATGTTAATAGTTTCCGAGCATCTTCGGAAGTGTAAAGTAGGTGGTTGATTGTATGAAATTCATGTAATCCATATGAATAAGTAGATTCTAGTCTGGTAACATAATATGCTTCCGTTCTAAAACAAAAAGAAAAGAAATTGTATCAATTAACATAGGAGGAGTAAACTATGTGATGAAGTGTATGAAAATAAAATAGATTTAATAAGATTCATATAACTTATAAGTGAATAATATTAGTGGGTATAGAAAGTGTTACAACTTAAATTAATATTATGGATGTAATTTAAGTGTAAAAATTGAGAAACCAGGTTATGTTTATTACGAACATAGATGTTGAGATGGAAGTTTTCGAAATAAACCATAAGTGTATTAGAAACAGGGGTATCCTTATGTGTTTCGGGTCATAGAATCAATTTAGGTTTATAGTTTTCCTGTAGGAAGTAGAATAAACTAGTTATAAATAAATTTGTATATGCAGATTTGCATGTTTGTTGAAATTTAGATAGTTTAAGAATTTTAAAAGGAAGTGGGGCATAGTTATGTGTAAAATTAGTAATTTACAAATTTCTGAGAAATGGTTAGCCAATCAGAATTAAGTTTTGTTAAGTTTGTATAGACAAAATACTATAATTTGATTGGTTGTTAAGCAAGAAAAGCACAGGAAGTTGTTATATTTTTTTGTCATTATCTGTTAATTCCTCAAAGTGAGAACATGTCACTCGGGATGTACCTGAATTCAAATTTAAAATGAAATGTGTGTTTCGTATAAACTACAATGATGCAAGTATTAAACAATTGAAATTCTAAAATTATCATAAGTTAGGTTAACGTGAATATTGATCCGAGTGATGTGGTATCGTGAAACAATTGAAAGTAAATCATGTATATCAATTATTTCGATTGTTGAAAATATAATGAATAAAACCAAAGTGCTTCTGATTTGGATATTGGAACATCAATATTGAAAATTAGAGCAGCTGAATAATGCAAACATAAATGTGAGTACGAATCATATATCTTTATTTGAGGTTACGTTGAATAGTATTATTGTTTAACACCTATGTACATGTGTGTAAAGGATTTAGGTAAATTATATACTAGTCTGGAAATAGTACAACCATTCATTAATTTTATAGTGATTCAATATTATTTTAAAAAGGAAAAGATACTTACCGAAAATATATCTTCGTTATTGCTTAGTCATGATGAAATATGTGCACAAATTCAGGTCAATGATAATCGCATGTGCGCAACATGTTATATAATTACAGGTGATACAAGGTGTTTGAATAAAGTTGAGAATACAGATTTATTTTAAAAATACAATTGATTTTATTTTTGGCAAAAAAAACTCTATCCCCTGGGATGCTAGTCGAGGCAATTTTATTATACGAGTTTAACATTATTTATCATAATAAATTAATGATGGTACAACGTACTAAAGTTCTCAAATACATTATAATTTATTAACGTAATTCATCTCAAAATATTTTATGGGACTCAAACGTGGTGATAATTATAATTATATTAATAAATATAAATTAAAACTTTGCAAGAAATTTATGAATTTCACAGATGTCAATTTTAATAAAGGCATGAATCACAAAAATATTTTGCCCCATTGCGTTGGGAGATTTGGTTGCTAAGTAAACGAGAAAAACTTTTTATCCAGACATAGTGCCGGATTTCGGTTTGGTTACTGACTAGTAGTAATAAATTAACATGAACATGTTGCTTAGCTCTGGTATAGTGCAGAGGACCTCCATAACACGCCCACCATCACGATACGTATCTTCCAGCCCATAAACATTCATGGAAATATTGTTGTTGGACTCGAAGGTCGCGATGTTAAACAGCTTAACACGAAACTCTACACCATACTATTTGAGCAGTGTTCTGCAATCGGGGTAAGAAGTGGTTCGCTGTGGCAGCCCTTTCGGCGTCGCTAATGCAGGTACAATAGCCCATGCAAAGCAGCAATGATCATAATTGTTCAAATTCACGATGGCAGGTTTACGCGCAATTTCGACTGGTACATTCATATAGGAAGAGCCAGTGGTAGGGAAAAATTTCAATAAGTTCACCTCAAGATATACGAATTGTACCAGCGACCAGCCTACAAATTACGTACACTTACCACAATCTTTATGTTGAAAATCTAATTGATTGGCATCTAAAATTTCCAGTATTGTTTGAAAATAGCCTTGTAGCACCATTCCGACACTCAAAATGTCATACTTAGTTTGAAAGGATTTTAGTTCAGTACTTTATCTACTGCCAATATATATATATATATATATATATATATATATATATATATATATACAGGGTGACCCAAACTCGATGGCCAAAACGAAAACAGCTGATTCCTCTGGCCAAAAGGAACAAAAAATTGTTAATACAGGGTGTGTCTATTGTTGATGGTTTCCAAGATGTTAACTTTTTTAAATTTTTTCTATTTCGTGGAATTATTTTTTAAATCACGCTGTATCTTCCAAACTAGAAGAGTTACAAGAAAACACATTACGAGAAATTTGTAGAAGATGAAATTGCCTTAAAGAATATTGAATTGGTTCGAGACAAACTCATCATTCAACATTTTTAATGGTATAATGAATTCACAAATGAGTTTTTTTTTTCAAATCTCAAGATTTAATCGAGGTACCATAATCAAATCCATTAATAGATAATAACAATGATGAGTGACCAGGACTCGATGGTGAAATTGAAACTACTGATTCCTGTGGCCAAAATTAAGTACTTTCGAACCTTTTATTCAATTGTCAAGAGTTGCTTCAAAATGACTGCCGTTTGGTGCTGTACACTTGACACACCGTCTTCGTACTGAAGCTGTCGCTGAAGCAATTTGTCTCTGTGTTATCAGCCGACTTGATCTATGAATTGCTTCAATAAGCTCTTCCCTGGTTGTTGGTTGAGTGCTGTAGACCAATTCCTTGAGATCCCCAGGGAAGAAATCCAGAGGGGTGAGATCTGGAGATCTTGGAGGCCACGCCACTGTACCACCTCTTCCAATCCAACGTTGGGGATAATGTTCGTTTAGCCAATCTCTCACACCTCTTCCGTAGTGGACAGGACAACCATCAAGTTGAACCCACATATCTGCTCTTGTTGCCAATGAAACCTCCTCCATCAATTCAGGGAGGTTTTCTTGAAGTCAATTCAAAAAATTCACTGAATTGGCTCTATCTGGCAGAATATATGGACCAATAAGTTGATTGTTGAGTAAACCAACCCAAACATTAACTTTGAACTGGTGTTGAAAGCTATTTGGTCTCATAGTATGTGGGTTCTCATGTGCCCAGACGTGCGTGTTATGGATATTGAAGATGCCTGACCTTGTAAAGGTGGCCTCATCCGTCCACAAGATTGCTTTTTGGAAATCTCGATCATTCCTAACTCAATTGAGATACCATTGGCAAAACTCAATCCGCCGACCTAGATCTCCATCTAAAATTTCTTGAACACCCGTCACGTGATACGCACGTCTTCCGTCAGCCGTAAGAGTTCTCCGTATTGTTTCTCGTGGCATCTGCAATACAATGGATGACCGCCGCATGCTAGTCTCAGGATTTGATTCGAAATGCTGGATTACGTCGTCAATCCTCTCAACATTATGAAATTCCTCTTGATCTCTTAAGATCCTCTCTCTCTTAGAGCAGTGTGTACTCTAAAGAAAACTCTCCTTTCTGGATGAATTCTTCTTGGGAAAGCAGCTGCATACAGTCTAGCATCCTCACTCGCATTCCCTTGGGCAACACCATAATAATAATGAATATCGGCATATTCTTCATTTGAAAACATGACTCAGGAAGGAAAACACGGACACGAACAAGAACAATAATAATAACAAGAACAATAACGACTCAAAAACTAAATTACAATATCACTATAACAGAAAGAACTCGTATTGAAATCAGCAAAACTGTAATAGCAAACAAATTTTGACAACTAACTTACTAATGTCAAGTCGTTGCTACGGTGATGAAAAGATATCAGTAAAGGAGACGTATTTCTTGCCGTAAATGTACAGATTGATTGAAAAGTGAGGGACAAACCGTCAATTCTCATCTACTCTACCATATTTTTGAAGGTAGTTTTATGCTCTAAAAGTTTTTCCTGAGGTGTATTCCTGTAACAATTCAGTAATTAGTACGTCAACCATAAGTTTTTTTCATATCGTTGTGAAGCTTATGAAAAAAGGTAGTTTTTCCTTTATCGGCCATGTATCAAATCCATCTCTATTGGAAAAATATTCCTCTTGGAAATTTGTCTTGGGATTTGAAAAAAAATCATTTCTGAATTCATTATGTCATTAAAAATGTTGAATGATGAGTTTGTCTCGAATGAATTCAATATTCTTTAAGGCAATTTCATCTTCTACAAATTTCTCGTAATGTGTTTTCTTGTAACTCTTCTAGTTTGGAAGATACAGCGTGATTTAAAAAATAATTCCACGAAATAGAAAAAATTTAAAAAAGTTAACATCTTGGAAACCATCAACAATAGACACACCCTGTATTAACAATTTTTTGTTCCTTTTGGCCAGAGGAATCAGCTGTTTTCGTTTTGGCCATCGAGTTTGGGTCACCCTGGATATTGCCCACTACGGGCGATAGTGAGGAATCCATCGCCATTAAGACTCTTCTTGGTAGAATTTGTCTTCTACTTGAAAGTACGTTGTTCTAATGCAGATTATCGAAAGTTCCATTATTGAGTTTACGTTTCATCATTTTACAGCCGGTCCCTTATCATAGTTAGTGTCGATGAGCACAACATATTTCCAAGCAGAAGACAAATTCTACCAACAAGGATTTGGGATGCGATGGGTTCCCCACTATCGCCCATAGTGAGCAATACATACATGAAAGACTTCGATGACTAAGCGATATCCGACTTCACAAATAAACCAAGGATGTGGCTTAAATACGTGGACGATTAGCAACGCGACAAACATAAGCTGAACAAATAACTAAATCATCAAAATAGCCGCGCACCCTCCATGAAATTCACAATGGAGTTGGAGTCGGAACGAAAACTGCCATTCCTGGGTAGGAATGGCGATACTTTCACGGCAATTATTTACAAGAAACACACTCATACGGGGAGGTGCTACACCACAACTCCAATAACCACACAGCGATAATACCATATACCATATTTTGCAAAGGCGAAACAGAAAGATCAAGAATCGCCGAACATGTCTGAAACGAGTATCACCGAATCCAATGGAATAATATACAGATAGTGGCAAAGAAGGAGAATACAACTCGTTGGAAACTCAAATAAGCCACGTACATCGCATTGGCAGAAAATCTAAACCAAGCTAGTGTAGAAATGAAACTCATATAGATCACAATAATGCGCGAAAGGCTTATGCGCAATAGGTTACGGTGTAACATGCGCGATAAATTACTGTGCAACCACGAAAAAACTTAATATATGTATATATATATATATATATATATATATATATATATATATATATATATGTATATATATATAATATATCCAGACATGTTCGGCGATTCTTGATCTTTCTGTTTCGCCCTTGCGGACGTTGTTCTTATGTTCCTGCGTTCTCACTTTGAGTGGTCTACTGCTCTCTCCTATGTATGCTCTGCCGCATTCGCATGGTAGGTTGTATACACAATTCTTGGAATTCTGATCTTCATTGTATGGTTTGCTTTTGGTTAGTATTCCCCTGAGTATTCTGGTGGATTTGAAGGCAGTGCATATCTTGTATTTCCTGCCTATCCTTCGTATTTTGTCTGAGGTACCTTGTATATATGGTATATATGGTATATACATATATATATATATATATATATATATATATATATATATATATATATATATATAAAACATTTGCGTTAGGTTTTTGCCAAAATAAAATCAATTGTGGTTTTAAAATAAATCTGGAATTGTATATTCTCAACTTTATTCAAACACCTTGTATCACCTGTAATTATATAACATGTTGCGCGCATGCGATTATCATTGACCTGAATTTTCTGCACATATTTCATCATGACTAAGCAATAACGAAGATATATTTTCGGTAAATATCTTTTGCTTTTTAAAATAATATTGAATCACTATAAAATTAATGAATGGTTGTACTAATTCCAGACGAGTATATAATTTATCTAAATCCTTTACACACATGCACATAGATGTTAAACAATAATAATATTCAACGTAACCTCAAATAAAAATATATGATTCATACACTCCAAATCAGAAGCACTTTGATTTTATTCATTATATTTTCAAATGTAATAATTTAATTTAAGGTTATTGTATCATAAAATACAATAATTTTATCTGCATTCGATTTTTATTTAATTGAAACTTTTAATTTTAATTCTATTAAAATGATAACACCATGTTAATTTCCTAATAATTTTATATTAATCGAAATAATTGATATACATGATTTACTTTCAATTGTTTAACGATACCACATCACTCGGACAAATATTCACGTTAACCTAACTTATGATAAATTTAGAATTTCAATTGTTTAATACTTGCATTATTGTAGGTTATACGAAACACACATTTCATTTTAAATTTGAATTCATGTACACCCCGAGTGACATGTTCTCACTTTGAGGAATTAACAGATAATGACAAAAAAATATAACTTCCTGTGGTTTTATTGCTTAACGACCAATCAAATTATAGTATTTTGTCTATACAAACTTAACAAAACTTAATTCTGATTGGCTAACCATTTTTCAGAAATTTGTAAATTACTAATTTTACACATAACTTTCTTATATGGGAACAGATCTTAAGAACAATTATTTTTGAATTATACAAAAAATTTCCTTTCCATAGATACCCCATTTGCCCCACTTCCTTTTAAAATTCTTAAACTATCTAAATTTCAACAAATATGCAAATTTTTATATATAAATTTACTTATAACTAGCTTATTCTACTTCCTACAGAAAAACTATAAACAAAAATTGATTCTATGACCCGAAATACATAAGGATACCCCAGTTTCTAACACACTTATGGTTTATTTTGTAAACTTCTATCTCAACATCTATGTTCGTAATAAACATAACCTGGTTTCTCAATTTTTACACTTAAATTACATTCATAATATTAATTTAAGTTGTAACATTTTCTATACCCACTAATATGTAAGTTATTAACATATTATTTGTTTAATTTCGCATTATTCACTTATAAGTTATATGAATCTTATTAAATCTGTTTTATTTTCATACTCTTTAGCATATAGTTTACTCCCCCTATGCTAATTGATACAATTTCGTTTCTTTTTATTTTAGAGCGGAAGCATATTATGTTACCAGACTGGAATCTACTTATTCATATGGATTACACATACATCGCAATAGCAGAAAATCAAATAAGCCAAGCTAGTGTAGAAGTTCTAAAAAATAAATATTGGATTACTCAGTGATTCAGCGGTAAAGGTGTCAGGCTAGTAAGCGAAAGGTACCAAGTTCGAATCTGAGAGTAGTCAAGTGCTTGAGAAAAAATTATATAGAACATATGAATTCGACTCAAGTGCAAAAACAGTCCTTCTCAGGACTAAGCGCGTAACGTCGCGCTCAAAAAGCAAAAACTGTGGAAATAGGCCGATCAACTCCACTAATAGGCAACCACAGTTGCAAACAACTTATAATACAGTAATAATAAGTACTTACCATTTCTCACATTTTTTATTTCTGAAATATTTCAGTTAGGTCAAATACGTCAAACGAATCAAATTTAACTCAACTTCTTGATTTCTAATGAACAATTTCAATTCTTATTTGTTAATTAATGTTTGGTGGCTGAATTTTGCAAAATACCAATTATAATATCAAATCAACAATTGAAATAAATGATTGGATTTTGATATAAGTACTACTAGTTCCTTTTAAGTGTATACAAAGTTAATAAATGTTAAATTATGAATTTAGGAATGTACCTGGGAAAATAGTATTATTGTAAATGATGCTCAGTATCTCACTAACAATTGTCTTCATAATTAACTGTAATTAATGTAGTTAAATTGAAGTAAACAAAAGTACTGTTACAGAATTTCCACAACACTAAAAGAATAAAAATTACTAATTAATAATTTAGCACACATTATTTACTACAAAGAGAAGAATTATTCTTAATTATAATTATAAGAAAATATACGAATCAAGATAACACAATTGGTAATTAGTTAATTAGCATATAAAAGTATATTTTATGCTAACGTAATCTAAAAATGTTTTCACAGTAGCGTGCCTTACTTTTATATAGATTTTCATTTCACTCATCTTTAAGTTAATTTTACCAATGTTTTTTATTCTCCAAGTGTGATTTATTTTATATTAGTTATTGTACCTATATATTGCAATACTATTTGTTTGTATATTAACGAGCCGCCTCTGAGCGCGCAATACTTATCTCTTTAATCTAAAGAAATTTCTAGATTGCAGTTTGAACGGCGAATACCTACTAATTTTTATAATAATTATTGTTATTAAAGATTAATAATGCAACAGCCTGTATCGACTAAATCTTATAATAGAAACATCCCGTATATTACATATTTGACTGTAACGAAGAATGTTATTATTTTTCCATTCTTTATGGTCAGTGAAAATGTAGAGCGAGTGTAATCCAATATACTCAACGGCAATACCAATTAAAAAAAGATCAAGAACAGAAAGTAGGTCAATGTAAATACTAAAGACACCTACAAATAGGTAAACCTAAATCAAAGGTATTATGGGTGGATGATGATCCTTAGTGGACAAAACCTTGACTCCACTACTAAAAAATCGACGGAGGTGTAAGATTTGAACGTGTTAATTTACATTTTCCTGGTTTAAATTAAACTATTTTTGCATATTATTATGATGTCACACCAATTTATAAATACATTCATCATACCTCAAATAGATGACTTTATCGCAATGCTCATGACGAAGCATTTCTAACGCCCTTTTCATCCAACCCCTCTTGACTTAATAATATTGTAGGTGAAATCGATTTTAAATCGTCAGCAAATGTCAAGGTGGTCTTCTGAATAGAACAAAACCATGATAAGGTGATAATTTTGGGGCTGTTAATGTAAAATTCAAGAGTTTTAATTATGTAATTGAAACCCGTAAATAGAGAAGATCGATTGTGTGAGTAATCATTTACAACCTTGAAGTTTTTAATTAAATTATTTTGCTGTGTACAATACCTCCATTTATAAACTTCCGCTAATTATTAATGTAAACAAAATTGAAAATATTGTGTATTCACGTCTTTAGTCGCTCTCTGTGTGAAGGTTTTTTTACGGAAATAAATAACGATTCATCTAAATGGCTGTAAAAGTAATTTGCGGTTTTATTATCCAAAATCTTAATTAGTCGCATTCTACACATCAAGCTTAGATTTACATATTATGTCATTTCTGCTCTAAACGCAAATAACTCACACTTGAAGTTGTTAATGCGTAATATTTTTTAAAACTTGCCTCATTTAGGCTAATTGTTAATTTGAAAATTATATATTTACATAAAAACGTTAGAATATCAATTTTGTCGTATAAAGTCTGGATTTTTAATATAATCCTGATGATAAATAAGTGATTTGCAATTTTGACATTTTAGTGGCCATTTTGATAGGTGTGAAGTTAGCAATCACCTTCAAGCAACAGATTTTGGATACTAACAATAACTTTACAGTAATTAATGTGTATAAATATGATCTTTTCCTTATAGTTCATTACTTTTACATTATACGAATACAGTTAAATTTCACTAATAACCATTTAATAGTTACTTTTTTTTTAAATAGAACAATTATAAATCTCATTCACTCCATGTAAAAGTGGGAAGAGGAAATGAGCACATTACTTACTAATTTTATATACTAAAAAATAATAAACGCCCTCAGAATTTTGTCACATATGCCTTATTTTTTCATAAACATCATATATTTCTGTTTTTTTTTCGTTAAAAACTTTGAACTATTAAGAAATTATGTTAAGTTACGTTGAATGATGCATACAAATAGTAGAGCATAAAATAGCTATTCAAATTATAGGGTATAACATTAAGTTGTTACATTTTGATCTGTATTACATTACGTAGTACTATTAAGTCACATTATTTTACATAGTTACGTTGTTACATTATGTTACATGATGTTACATTATGTTACATTATGTTACATTATGTTACATTATGTTACATTATGTTACATTATGTTATATTATGTTACATTATGTTACATTGTTACATTACGTTACATTGTTACATTATGTTACATTATGTCACATTATGCCACATTATGTCACATTATGTCACATTATGTTACGTTACATTATGTTACATTATGTTACAGTATGTTACATTATGTTACATTATGTTACATTATGTTACTTATGTTACGTTATGTTACGTTATGTTACATTATATTGCATTATGTTACATTATGTTACATTGTTACTTATGTTATATTATGTTACGTTATGATACGTTATGTTACATTATGTTACTTATGTTAACATTATGTTACATTATGTTACATTGTTACGTTATGTTACATTATATTATATCATGTCGTATTATGTTACATTGTAATACATTACATTTCATTATTTATGTTACGATACCGGGTGTATACAAATTATTAGAGCATTGAGCAAAAATCATATAAGTTGATTAATAGCGTAAGTGTAAAAAATGGATGTTTGTTAACATATTATGTCACATTGTTACATAACTATAGTGACTCCGTTACATTATGTTAATTTATGTTGCATTGTTACAATATACTGTAACGTTACGTTACACAACGTATTATGCTACTACGCAATAAATAATTATTGAAATAAATTCTGCTTTACACAATTTGCATTCCAAAAAGGTAGACGTACACGAACATGAATGTTACATTATGTTACGCTAATTTATGATGCTACATTGTTACATTAGACTGTATTATGCGGTAATACCATAAATAATAAGTATGTAAAGTTAAACAATGCCATACATAATAGATGTTATAGATGCATACCAAATAAGCAAAATGTGACAGCTACAATACAATAAATAATTAGTGTGGAAATGACAAAAGGGTGTATTTAAATTTTCACAAATAAGTACGTATGTTACAATATGTCGCACTATTTTTTATAATACATTACATTCTTACATTTCGATATATGACATTATATCGAGTAAGCTTATGTTTCGTTATGTTATTTTGTGTTACGTTGTCACCTTATTTTACGTTGTCACATTACGTTAGATTACCTTACCTAATGTATTATGTTATTAGGAAATAAAAATTAGGACTTACAGTAATAAATTGTTGCATACCAAATAAGTTCAAAAATAACATAAGTGTAAAAGAATGAATGTTAAGTTACGCATTCTTACACTTTGATGTATGAAAATATATTTAGTAAGCTTATGTTTCGTTATATTTTTGTGTTACATTAGTCATGTTATGTTCACTTCGTTACATAATGTTACATTATGCCATGCTACATTTTGTAATGTTACATCACATAATATATTATGATGCTAAGTAATAATTGATTAGTGCAATATACTGCATTATGCTATAATACAATAGTTTGTAAAGTAAAAAAAAACTTGTGTACAGATTTTTGCATACCAAACAGGTACCAAATGTAAGTCAAAGCGAGTGTACGTTTTATTATATCACATTATGTTACAGTTACATTTCCTTGTTACATTTTATGTATAACATTACAATGCGTAAGAGTATGTTGCATTAAGTTAATTTTTGGTATATTTTTAGAACAGGATGCATCATGTCACGTTATGTTCACTGAGTTACATTATGTTACATTGTCACACCGTGTTACATTGTTACACAAAGATATAATTCTTAAAAGTATCATTTGCTATTACAATAACATACGTAGTCATAAAGTAAAAAAAAATTTTCTATAGACGTTTGCACACTAAGTAGGCACAAACACGGTGTAGATGTAAAATAACGTCATATATATGTTACGTTATGTTACATTATGTTATATTATGTTACTTATGTTAACATTATGTTACATTATGTCACATTATGTTACATTATGTTACATTATGTTACATTATGTTACATTATTACGTTATGTTACTTTATGTTCATTGTGTTAAATTACATTACCTTACATTACATTATTTTACACTATTTTACAGTACGCTATATTATGTTACGTTATGTTACATTATATTATACCATGTCGTGTGATGTTACATTGTAATACATTACGTTTCATTATTTATGTTACGATACCGGGTGTATACCAATAATTAGAGCATTGAGCAAAAATCATATAAGTTGATTAATGGCGTAAGTGTAAAAAATGGATGTTTGTTAACATATTATGTCACAATGTTACATAACTATGGTGACTGCGTTACATTATGTTATTTATGTTGCATTGTTACAATACGTTACATTTTGTAACGTTACGTTACACAACGTATCATGCTACTATGCAATAAATAATTATTGAAATAAATTCTGCTTTACACAATTTGCATTCCAAAAAGGTGGACGTGTACGAACATGAATGTTACATTATGTTACACTAATTTATGATGTTACATTGTTACATTAGACTGTAGTACCATAAATAATAAGTATGTAAAGTTAAACAATGCCATACATAATAGATGTTATAGATGCATACCAAACAAGCAAAATGTGACAGCTACAATACAATAAATAATTAGTGTGCAAATGACAAAGGCATGTATATAAATTTTCACATATAAATACATATGTTACAATATGTTGCACTGTTTTATATTACATTACATTCTTACATTTCGATATATGACATTATATCGAGTAAGCTTATGTTTCGTTATGTTATTTTGTGTTACGTTGTCACCTTATTTTACGTTGTCACATTACGTTAGGTTACCTTACCTAATGTATTATTTTATTAGGAAATAAGTAATTAGGACATACAGTAATCAATTGTTGCATACCAAATAAGTTCAAAAATAACATAAGTGTAAAAGAATGAATGTTAAGTTACGTTGCATTCTTACACTTTGATGTATGAAAATATATTTAGCAAGCTTATGTTTCGTTATGTTTTTGTGTTACATTAGTTTACATTAGTCATGTTATATTCACTTCGTTACATAATGTTACATTATGTCATGCTACATTTTGTAACGTTACATTACATAATATATTATGATGCTAAGTAAAAATTGATTAGTGCAATATACTGCATTATGCTACAATACAATAGTTTGTAAACTAAAAAAAAACTTGTGTACAGATGCATACCAAACAGGTACCAAATGTAAGTCAAAGCGAGTGTACGTTTTATTATATCACATTATGTTACACAGTTACATTTCCTTGTTACATTTTATGTATAACATTACAATGCGTAAGAGTATGTGGCATTAAGTTAATTTGTGGTATATTTTTAGAACATGATGCATCATGTTACGTTATGTTCACTGAGTTACATTATGTTACATTGTTACACAAAGATATAATTCTTAAAAGTATCATTTGCTATTACAATAACTTACGTAATTAGTCATAAAGTAAAAAAAAATGTTCTATAGACGTTTGCACACTAAGTAGGCACAAACACGGTGTAGATGTAAAATAACGTCATATATATGTTACGTTATGTTACATTAAGTTATATTATGTTATGTTGCGTTGTCTGATGCATTATGCTACTATAAAATAAATAAATAGTAATAAATAGTGCGTAATAAGTCGGGTCGTTAAAGCTACGAAAAAATACGGCTCTTTTAAACCCATACTAGATGTGATTGTTAAAACTCGTAAAATTCTAAAGTAAACTTAAAGCGCAAATGCCCGCATTTTGTCGGAGGATTGAACTCAAACAGGTAAACATTCTTGCAATAGCAATGAATGATAGAGAACTAATAAAAATAATTTATTTTATCCCACGCTAGCGCGGGGTAAAAAACAATCATAAATACGTATCTGTAACTGTACGAAAAATACCAGACGTGATTCATCTTTGTAATGAACCCCTTTCTATAACAAATCCAAACGTAAGCATTGTCATAAGAACTGTTTTATTAGTTTCAATGATAAAAATAAATAACTAGATCGAATCAGTAATCCAAAGTAAACAAAAAAAAATTGATAGAATAAACAAATAACTAGCTCCTATCAGTAATCGAAATTCTAAATGAAAGTAATTAAATAATTTCTCTTTTCTCAAATAAATAACAGTAAGTTGCGTTAGGGAACAATCTAATCTAAATAGAAGTAGGAAGTTACTGAATAGATTTTTATCGGTTTGAATATTACTAATAAACAAAAATAATAATTTAAACAGTAGACTTTTGTAACGTGTAAAATGCCTCTTCAAATAAAAAAAAAACGAGTAAATAATATTTAGGATTGCTACAGCATTGAACTTCTACGAAAAATACGGTTCCTTTAAAACCCATGCCAGATGATTGTTGAATTGTTGAAACTCATCAAATCGTACTGACACATATATAAAATACAAAAGATGTGACTATGTATGGCAGATCCTTATATAAGTGATAAGTTTTTGAACATTTTCTTTGTTTTCAAATTTGAAGGTTTATCCAACTTTTATTTTTGGGTCTATATTTGATTTTAAGTTTAAGTATAACATTGTGTTGCATTATGTCTTATACTATATTTTTCCTTGACTGCAAATTCAAAATTTAAGGTAAGTTTTATCTTTGTTACTATGTTTGATCTTAAGTGTAATTATCGTTATTTATTGTTACCCTTCAATTGAATAAAAGTGAAATTTAGAGGATGGAAACGTCAAGTTGTCACGGTTCGCGACAATAATAAAACAGATTTGATCAATAAACATTACATTAAATAACAAAGAACTAACTATAACTCATAAATCTACATTATAAATAATTGAAGCATTTGGTCGCAATAAATAACAACAAGTCCGGTGAGTGGTGCGAGACCCAGGAATCGCGTAGGAAGCAATCTGGTTGAAACGTGATGTAATTGAAGGCTATGTAAGTGAAAAACATGTATATGTAGATATGTACATTTAGATATTCATACAGTAAGTATACGCTCTATTATTTATATCTTTCTTGACTCTCTATATTTCTACTTCTTATTTCCTTACGTGTCGAGGCAGACAAATAACTGTCCGGTAGTAGGACGATACCGTTAGTAGCGAATGCGACATAATCCGGGGCACCATTTGTCCAGTAACCGGTCTGCTCACTATGGTATTACTCAAGAAAACAATATAATTGCCTCGGATCGACCTGGCTACAAGTGGCGGTTAAGGCCGAAACAGATAGGCCTGTTGCTGACGACTGTGCAAGGAATGAATGGCGAGTCGGTACGTGGAATGTTAGAGGTATGCATGGTAAAGAATTTGAAATTCGAATGTAACGTACGAAAGGCACCTTGATATTCTGTGTGCATTTGAGACAAAGCGCAAAGGAAAGGATGCTGTGGAGATGGAGGATGGCAGCCTAGCAGTATGGTCAGGAGTTGAGACTGAAGTGCATGGCGCCAAAGGAGTTAGGGTGATCGTAAGTGAAAGAGCGAAAAGATGTGTTAAACAGTACGAATTGGTATCTCCCCGGGTAATGTGGGTTAGAATGAAAGTGGAGTTTCGAAGAATTTTTCTTATTGCATGCTATACACCGAGGAGTGGAGAAAGAGACCAGGAACGTGAGAACTTCTGAAATGAAGTAGAGAACGTGTTGAACGTATGTAAGCGCGGATCGGAGTGTGGATCGGACCACTTTTGGTTGTATTGAGTGTGTTTAGCGCAAAATTGGGTCTGGAGAAGGAAAGCAAACGTAGTGCGAACGTCCAGAATTATGGTAGACAAACTAGTGCATAATGGTGCAAGAATGAAATATACAGATGCAGTGAGTAAAGAGTTGAATGTGAATGAAACAGTGTGGAACGAACAAATAAAAGACACTGACGTTGAAAAACTGTGTAGTCAATTGTGCTGGGCGGATACGTGGAAGAGCGACTGTAGGTAGACAGAAAAAATGTGCTTGGTGGAATGAGTCGGTAAAATAGGCAATATGTAAGAAAAAAGATGCATACATGGCAATGATTGCTGCAAAAAATGCGACTGAGAAAAGGTGACAGTATGATGTGTACAGATTAAGAAACAAAGAAGCGAAGGAGGCAGTGAGAATAAGTAAAAAGGAAGTGATGGCTGTGGAAGGAGAGAAAATGCAGAATGATTTTGAGGGAAACAAAAAACTGGAAATGAGTCAAAAATACAAAACGTGGCCCAAAACAGAACGCTGCAGGAGTGATGAATATGTATGGGGCGAGTGTGAATCCTGGCAAAAATATTTCGGAAAGCTGCGCAGTAGGGAGGAAAGTAAGACTAAAGGTTTAAATAAGGAGAATGTAGAAGGAATGGTGAATGAAACTGAGAAGGATATTTCGTTAAATGAGGTAAAGAAAATGATAGGAAGGTTGAAAAACGGCAAGGCAGCAGGAGTAGATAAAATCACGTATGAAGGTGCAAAGCTTATACGAAGATTGTGTGAATTATTCAATGTATGCCTTATGTGTGGAAAAGTGCCGAGGGATTGGAAAAGAGCGATAATTGTACCACTGTATAAGGGTAAGAGGAACAAGAGTGACTACAAGATAAAGGAAAGAAAGATAAGGAGTTTTAAAAATAAAAAGACATGTCAGAGACAATGTATGAATGTTGCGGAAGCTAGGGAGGTATGCGGAGATAGGAAATCATAAGATTGTGAATAAAAAATAAATAAGAGGCAGGGATTGCTTTGCCTACCCCGCAAAGGAATGGCGTGAATGTTAAGTTAAGTTATAAAGTACAATACTTTTGTTAAGAAATTTAGCATACCAAATAAGTGCAAAAATGGCATAAGTAAATGTTAGTTCACAATTTATGCCACATTTTTGTAGTACGCTACATTATGCTACAATACAATAAATAATTAGTGCGTAAAGGTAAAAAAAAACAAGAAATTGTTTAGATTTTTGCGTACTAAATAATTACAAGAATGGCATACATGTAAAAAAATTCATGTTGCATTAACATATTATGTCGTAGGGTTACATTATGTTGTTTTATACTGCAGTACAATAAATAATTAATCCGTAAAGAAATAAACTTTTGTTTATAGACACCAAAGGAGTACAAAAATATGAATGTAAATGTAAACAGACGTACAGTTTATTGTATTACGTTATGTTACACTGTTGTATAATGTTATATTATGCTGCACTGTATTACATTTTAAATGTTACATTATATGGCATTACATTACCTAAAATTGTGTTCCGTGGTTTTCACTGCGTTACATTGTTAGAAGGTGTTACATAGTTACACTATAATATGTAGGTAGCGGACCGCGAAAATTTTATTATTGTAATAAACGTTTGTCAAATCGCCATTGTTACCACGATAGAAAAGATAATTAGTGGATTTTTAATAACTTGATAATACGTCGTAATTTGCCAATGTTTTCAAAATATTTTATTTATATATTTTTATGTAAGGAATTTGGGATTGTTTGTAACTGACTGTCTAGGGTTGTAAAACACATGTTGGGGGTGAGTGGCAGGTACACGCTTAAAAATGCTTTACTGAAGGGGCGTAACGAATCATTGGAATTTCTTATGCGTGCTCTTGATATAAAAATGTCTTTAATCTAATGATTAATTGTGGCGGTACAGACCGCGATCAAAAGATATCTGTGTTACTTGGAAACTCGAGAGAGAAATGTAGGGTTTGTTACGAACGAATGCATATTTTTAAAATTAAGATGTCGTGCAATAATTAATATGAAACTGTTCCAACGGAAATTAATGTTTCTTGTTTTTTTTATTACTTTTGAAAAACGGGGGTGGTTTTTCGGGAGTAGATATAGTTAATTTCGAAATCGAAGGGGGGGGCTGTTACAGTTAGAGTGTCAATCGAGCCAAATCGATTTTTAAATACCTTCATTGTAAACAGTTTGTCTTTAAAATAATTCTTGCGTGTTCATTTTTCTTTTGAATTCGCTAACACTAAGTTGGTTTGTCTTTCGGGGGTAAACCGCGTATGTTAACGCTTTGTGTCTGTGATCAATTAAGAGAATATTTATTCTAGTGCAAGTATGTATTTTTATATAACTGAAAGCTCGCAGCAAATAGTTTTACCAGTCTAGATAACGTATTAAATACCAAACATTGTCTTGCAAAGGTATCTTATTCGTACGCGGACTTATTAAGCTGAAATCTGCTAAAATAAAAAGACGGTACAGAGCCTTCTCACTCTGGTATTTGTGCGAATTAGCATTGTTGCTTGTTGTTTATATTTATAATGGGGCAAAGGTGGCTGGTGAATGGGTATAGGATGCCGCAGGTTATTTAATTGTAAAAGGCAATTGCCAGTTGGTACACACTCCCAGACCAGACCATTAAACACCTCGAATTTTTATTTCTATTGTTCTTATATGTTGCATAGATGAATGTGTAACCTGAGAGAGGAGCACTGTATTTTTTAACGCACCCAAACTTATCTATCGGTAACGATGTTAGTGATCTATTTATAATTTACCCTTGTAAGGCTTCGTTTTAATGAGTTTGTTGAAGTAGAATTACTTGCCTGCGAGCTGATTTCTTTTTTGTATCTGCTTTATTGTAATTTGATTTAAGTATTCTGTGCTTTAGTGGTCACTAAACAGTTCGGTACGTGCAAATTCCTTGTCTGTTTTCTTTTGTCCTTGCCTTTACCTTATCACCTGTGCAATTTTACTGTTGTTGTATTTTATATGTACCGTAATTTGCTATATTGTTTTATGTGCTTATGCCGGCATGATTGGTTTTAAAAGGGCCACATGTTTGGTGTTACGATTTTTATTATGATTTTTATTTTGATTATTTATGACCCAATTGTACGTGTGACTACATGTGTTTTTTTTTTATTATTGTGTTTCTGTGTAACTAAACTGCTTTTTATTCATTTTCTCTTAATGTTATAATTTTGGTACGCACTTGAACCTGATTTAATGGTGTTTTGTAAACAAATTCTAATGTTTTAATTATTGCCAAAAAAGTCAAAGTTAGCCAGGCAATTAACTTGAGTAATAGTAACATTGCTGTCAGTTAAGTCAAGATAAATCACTTAGAGATTGTTTTGTTCTTGAATTTGCATTATTGCAAATAAGTTCAAATTACGCTTTTCAAGATAGGGTACCTGGGGGACGCTACGAATATAATCCTAAAAATATAATTTACTGATGAAATAATATTTCGATCGTTTTCCTTATATTTATATTATTTTTACCTTTGCAGCTCCTGAAGAAATTGAAATAATAAATCAACGAAAACTTGAGTAGCTAAAAAGAAAAAACAATTGGTGATCAAGTCCCTCAAATTTATAAAATAATATTGAATATAATTTAGTATTACTATACTTACCATAATTAATTAGTTGATAAAGTACACATTTTTCTTTTATAGATTTTTCCATGCTAACTTATATTACAATGAATTATTACATTTTGGTACATGAAATTTACATTGTGTAAGATTATGACCCAGTTTGTGTTACATTATGTTACATTTTATGCATTTCACGTTACAATCACTGCCTTACATTATGTTATTTTATGTTACATTGTTACATATACCCATGTTAATTTACAGTTTCCTAATTTAAATTAAACTATTTTTTGCATATTATTATGTCAGATCAATTTATAAATACATTCATCATAACCTCAAATAGATCACTTTTAGCACACTGTTTATAACGAAGAATTTCTAACTCCTTGTTCATCCAACCCCTCTAGACTTTATAATATTATAGGTAAAATCAATTATGAATGGAGCCAGGAAATGTCAAGGTGGTTTCCTGAATAGAAAAAAAACGTTATATAAGGAGATAATACCTCCATTTATAAGCTTCCGCTAATTATTAATGTATACAAAATGAAAAATTGTGTATTCGCGTCTTTAGTGCCGCTGTATGTAAAATGTTTTTTTAGGGAAATAAATAATGCTATAAAAAGTAATTTGCGGTTTTATTAGCCAAAATCTCAATTCACCGCATTCCACTCATTAAACTTAGATTTACGTATTATGTCATTTAGTACTCTTAACGCAAATAACTCACACTTAAAGTAGGTAATGCGTAGTATTTTTTAAAACTCGCACCATTTGGCTAATTGTTTAATTGAAAATTATATATTTACATAAAGACGTTAGAATGTCAATTTGTCGTATATACTCTGGATTTTTAATACATTCCGGATAATAAATAAGCGATTTGTCATTTTGAAATTTTAGCAGCCATTTTGATACGTGTGAAGTTAGCAATAACCTTCAAACAACGGACTTTGGATACTAGCAATAACTAACATTATATGAATACAGTAAAATTTTACCAACACTCATTTAATACCTACGGTACTTTTTTAAATAGAACACATAAAATTCTCATTCACTCCATGTAAAAGTGGGAAGAAGAAATGAGCAATTTTACTTACCAATTTTGTAAACACTAAAAGATAATAAACGGTCTAAATATTTTCCCACATATTTCTCATTTTTTCATACAAACATTTATGAACTTTTATGAAATGGGCACTAAAAATTCTAGATATATATTCTACATACCTTTTACAAAATAAAAAACTTCATACATTTTTGTTACATATTCTCAATTTTTTTCATTAAACATTTTGAGCTATTGAGACATTTCCATGAACTGTAATCCATAAAGTACATACTAAGCATGCACAGAGTATTAGTGTAAAAAAATGTGTTACATTGTTGCAGTTACAGTAAGTAACATAATGTTACATTGTCACATTATTACAGTATGTTACATTGTAATACATTACGTTACATTATGCTACATTATATTATATCGTGTAACGTTACGTTATATGACGTATTATGCAATAATTAGTGCATAAAAAAAGGTTATGTTACATTACGTTACATCATCCATTATGCTACAATACAATAACTAATTATTGCATAGAACAGACATTACAGCTTATAGCTTTTTGAATACCAAATAAGTATAAAAGTAGCATAAGTAACAGAATGAGTACCATTATGTTACATTAAAATATTATGTCACATTGTAACACTATGCTATAATACAATAATTAGTCCGTAAAGGAAAACAACATGTATATAGATTAGTGTATACCAAATGCGTACAAAGACGTAAGTGTAAATGAATGTACCATTTATTATATTACATTACGTTACATTGTTACATAATGTACATTATCTTGCGCTCTTTTGTATAACATTAAATTGTTACATTTAATATATGACATTAGATAGCGTAAGATTATGTACCGTTATGTAAATTTGTGTTAAATTGTTACATGATAATACATTATGTCACGTTCAGTTCAATACGTTACATTATATTACATTATCACATCGTATTACATAGCTATACATATTATATAATGTCATATTACATTATGTTACATTATGTTACATTATGTTACATTATGTTACATTATGTTACATTATGTTACATTATGTTACATTATGTTACATTATGTTACATTATGTTACATTATGTTACATTATGTTACATTATGTTACATTATGTTACATTATGTTACATTATGTTACATTATGTTACATTGTCACATTATGTTACATTGTTACATTATGTTACATTATGTCACATATCACATTATGTCACATTATGTCACATTATGTCACATTATGTCACATTATGTTACATTATGTTACATTATGTTACATGGCTACATTATATTACGTTATGTTACTTTATGTTACATTATGTTATATTATGTTACATTATATTACATTATGTTACATGACATTACATTATGTTACATTACGTTACATTGTGTTATGTTACGGTACAAAATTTCTCATGTTACAATGTCAGATTGTTCTATTATGCTGCATAATGCAACAACACAATAAATAAAACGTAAAGGAAGAAATCTGTACATAAATTTTTGGATGTGTATGTTTCATTATGCTGCACTATGTTGTATGCATTCTTACATTTTATTATACATTATATTGTGTAAGATTATGTTTCGTTACGTTCTTTTGTGCTTCATTATGTTACCTTATGATACATTAAGTTAGAATAAGTTACACAGGTTACGTTGCCTGATTTAATATGTTGCTATGCAATAAAGAACTAGTGCATAAGTGAAAAATTCTTAGTCATAGATTTTTGCATACCAAATAAGTTCATATATGGCGTAAGTGCAAAGAATAAATAAAAGTTCACATATTATGCTGCATTGTGCCTCAATACAATAAATAATTAGTGCGCAAAGGAAAAAGTCTGTATATGAATATTTTCATACAAACAGGTATGTTACATTATGTAGCAGTATGTTATATTAGATTGTATTCTCACATTTTGACATACGAGACTATACTCTGCTTTACAGATTTTGCATTCCAAACCGGTAAGGGTGTAAGAAAATGAAAGTTAGGTACATTATGTCACACTGTCAAACTTATTTGGTATGCAAATATCTATAATCTGTAATATATATATATATATATATATATATATATATATATATATATATATATTACAGATTATAGATTTTTGCATACCAAATAAGTTTAAAAATGGCATAAGTAGCAGAATAAGTTACATTATGCTGCGTAAACATAATATGTCACATTGTTACATTATGCTACAATACAATAAACAATAAGTGCGTAAAGGAAAAAGACTTGTAAATACATTTTTGCTACCAAACAGATACCAAGTGTAAGTGTATGCGAATGTATGTTTTATTATAATACATTATGGTACAGAGTTACACTGCGTTGTTAAGTATGGTACTACAATGCGTAAGATTATGTTGCATTATGTTACTTAGTTTCATTATGTTATATAACTTTATATTATGTTACATTATGTCACATTGTCGCATTATGCGGCATTTCGCTACAATACAATAAATAGTTAGTGTGTAAAAGTAAAAAGCTTGTATATAGATTTCTGCATACCAAATAGGTACCAAAATGAAACATAATTGTACAGGAATGTACGATGTATTGTATTACATTGTTACATAATATAGTATTTTATATTACATTACGTTGTTACTCTCTCATATATTATGTTGTATTGCGTAAGATTAGGATGAGCTATTTTAATTTGTATTACATTGTTACATTATCCACCCGTGTTACATACTTACACGAGCATATGATTCTTAAACATATCATTTATTATGTATTACAATACCATGAATAATTAGTCCATTAAATCAATGTCTTATAGATGTTTGCACACTAAGTAGACACAAACACGTATAGATGTAACAGAATGTGTCACACATGTTATGTTACGTTAATTATATTGCGTTACGTTAAATTATGTTACGTTACCTGACATATTATAGTACTATACCGTAAATAATACTGCATACAGTAACAAAACTTTGTTAAAAATTGAACATATTAATTACGTGCAAAAATGGCATATGTCACATTGTTATGTTATGTTGCATTATGCTACAGTACAATAAATAATTAGTGCGGAAATGTAAAAAAAGATGTGTGTATATATATATATATATATATATATATATATATATATATATATATCATTGAATAGAACTAAGTATATTACATTCTTACGTTTCACTATATGGCAATATATTGAGTAAACTTATGTTCTTATGTTGCCTTGTATTAGACTATTACATTATAACGCATTTTGCACATTATGTTCACAGCGATGCATTATGTCATTTAATATTACTCTATGTTACATCATTACATTATGTCCCATGCTACATTTTGTCACTTTACGTTACTTAATGGATTATGCTACAATAACATATTATGTCACAAACAAAATACACCCACGTACCACACAATACTGTGTGGTACATGGGTGTATTTTGTTACAGATCCTGCCACAGTTCCAGTGTTCCAGATTTTTCATATTACATGTTAGATTATGCTGCATTATGCTAGAGTACAATAAATAATTAGTACGCGCAGTACAAAGAATCTTGTTGATAGGTTTTTGCTTACCATATAGGTACAAAATGTAAGTGCAAACGAATGTACATTTAGTACACTACATTATGTTACGTGTGTACATAATATCACATTATGTTGCATCTGTTACTTTGCGTTGTTACCTTTTATGTATGAAATTACATTGCGCAAGATTATGCTTCGTTATGTTACACTATGATACATTTTGTCACGTTATGTTCACTGCGTTACATTATGTGAGACCATGTTACATTTTGTTATGTTGTTACATGATATATTATGCTACTGTTTAATAATTAGTATATAAAATAAAAAATCCTTGTTTATAGACTTTACGTAGCAAATAAGTACAAAATTAGCATACATGTAAAAGAATTCATGTTGCATTGATATATACGCAGTGCTGCATTATACTACAAGATGATGAATAATTAGTGCATAAAGGAATAAAACACTGTTTATAGATATCAAAATATAAATGTAAGTATGCGATTTACTATATTACGTTATGTTAATATACATTGTTGCATAACATTACATTATACTGCACTATTTTACATTGTTAAATTACATAAAATTATGTTGCGTTATTTTCACTGCGGTACATGGTGTTACATTATTACACCGTGTTACATAGTTACACTATGATATAATTCCCAAAAATATAATTTACTTGTGACATAATATTTAGATCGTTTGTCTTATCTATTATTTTCACCTTTCTAGCTCCTGAAGAAGTTGAAAAAATAAACCAACGAAAGCTTCAGGAGCTAAACAGTCAATGACCAATCCCTGAAATTAAAAAATAATATTAAATATAATTTAGTATTACAACACCATAATTAATTAGTCAATAAAGTCTACGCTTTTGTTTTATAAATTTGTACATAGTAACTACACACAAAACGAACCAAATATGTAAGTGCAAGCGAATGCATGTTTTATTATATTACATTACGTTACAATACTATTATAAATATCATTACAATACTTAAGATTATGTTGCATTAGGTTACTTTGTGTTACATTATGATATTTTACTGTAAATTATGTTTCATTGTGTTACATTATGTTAGGTTACGTAACATTATGTATTATGCTACTATGCAATAAATAATTAATGCACAAAATAAATAAAATCTTGTTTAAAGATTTTTTTGCATACCGAATAAATTTAAAAACTGTATAAGTGTAACAGAATTAATGTTACGTTCACATATTACGTCGCATTGTTATATTGTGCTGCATTATACTACAATACTTACTATAAATAATTAGGGCGTAGAAGAAAAGCACCGGTTTATAAAATTTTGTATATCAAATAGGTACAAAGATAAAATGTAAAAGTACGACTGTACATTTTATTATGTTGCATTGAATTATTGCATTATGGTAGACATTACATTGCGTAAGATTATTTCCCTTATGTGGTTTCGTGTCACGTTGTGTTACATTGTTACATTATTTATTATTATGCATAGTCACACTACAATCACTTTTATACCTTCCTGGTTTAAATCAAACTATTTTTTTCATATTATCATGTCACATCGATTTACAAAAATAGATCCATCATAACCTCAAATAAATGACTTTACGACCGTGTTCATGACGAAGCACTTCTAACCCCCCCTTTTCAATCGTTGGTAAGGTCATAATTTTGGGGTTGTTTATGTAAAATCCAAAAGTCTTATTTATGTAATTGAAACTCGCAAATAGAGAAGATCGATTGTGTGAGTAATCCATTTACAACCTTAATGTTTTTAATTAAATTATTTTGTTGTGTACAATCCCTACATTTATAAACTCCTGCTAATTATAAAAGGAAAATTTCAGATATTTAGGGTCTTTAGTGAACCCTGTGTGTAAAAGGTTTTTTTTTAGTAAATAATAATGTTTAATCGGACGAAGCCGAGTTGAGCGCGTTACCTGAAAAAATAACGAGTTGAGCACATTTTGTCCTTTCTGTAATTCCGAATTGCGCGCGTGCCTGCTTAATCTGTACTTAGGATTAAGGGAAAAATTTGATGTACCTGCGTGAATAAAGTAGATAGTTTATAACCTCTCAAGAAGGTTCATCCTTTTTTTCTTTCACGCATTTTGATATTGAAGAGAAAACTGCAAACTGGTAGTCTTAGATAAACAATATATGTATGTAGGACTACTATTACTACAACTACTACCACTACTACTACTACTACCTCCAGTACTACTACGACTACATCGCTGAAAAGGTGATAAAAAATACTATTCGATAATGAAAAAATTCAAGATGGCGTCCATATGAAAAACAATAGTTAGTGTATGTATTTCAAAAACACATGACTGTAGATAAATTTTGGTACTTTTTTTAAAATTGTCTTTTAAAAGTGTCATAATAATGTACAAATCAAAATGTTGTCAGACTTCAAATAAAAGAGCTACAGGGGGTAGTAGAAAATGCACAATTTTTGTTTTCTTCAATTATTTCAAAAACAAAAAAAGTTACTTCAAATCTGACTTTACCATGATGATAGCCATAAAATTCTCTAAAACTTTCCCCATTTAACCGACATTCTATCTTCAATATTAACGAATATAGCAATACATGCATGCTAAATCTCGGACACACTGTATAAATTTTTGCATACGAATAGATATGTTATATTATGTTTCACTGTTATATTACGTTGCATTCCTGCATTTTGATATAGACATTATATTGAATAAGTTCATGTTTCGTTATGTTGCTTTGAGTTACCTGATGTATTATGCTACTATGCAATAAATAATTAGTGCGTAGAAAACGAAAACTTTGTAGCTACCAAATAGGTACAAAAATACAAATTTAAGCGTAAGCGAATGTACATTTTGTTATATTGCACTGGTACATAATGTTACGTTACGTTGCACTGTATCACGTTTGTTACATTTTGATATATTATATTACATTGCACAAGATTATATTGCGTTATGTTACATTATGATACATTACGTCACATTATGTTCACTATTACACCATGATATAGTTCTCAAAAACATAATTTTAAATGAGGTAAAACATAATTGTTTTAAAGTTTTGCATAGGAAGTACAAAGGAAAAGGAAAATCCCACGTATTTCATTACCTACCCAAGGGAGAAGGCGGGCTGCTCGAGCTTTCCGAGCTTCTTCAGCCACAATCATGGATTCCCAGCATACATACATACATTACGTATATATGCATGGTGGGATTAAGGATGGGTGTGGTCAGGATAGGATCGGAAGGAACAGAGTTAGGGTTCTGAGGGGGAAAATACTACCCCAGCATTCGCCTAAGCAGCCATACATGGTGTGCATATACGCAGTGACCATGCCGCTACATGTGTATGAGGAAAACCCCCTGAAAAAACCTCATACAAGGTAGACGGTAACGGGAATCGAACCCATTACCTCCCGAATGCTAGTCAGGTCGTGTCACCACTACGCTACCAGCTCGGTGGAAGTACAACAAGAAAAAACATGTATGTAAAATAATGCTATTTGTGTTATGTGATGTTAGTGCCACAGTCTATAATAATTCTTACGTAAACTAGAAAATAAGAAATAATAAGTTGGCACAAAATCGGTATAAGTGTAAAAGAATGTACATACACATGCATGTTACATTATTATACATTATATTATCTTACCTTACGTTACAGTGTGTGAGATTATGCTATATTATGTCACATGTTACTTCATGTTACATTGTGCAACAATATGTTATGCTACGTTACACGTGTAATATAATATACAGGGTGGGGGTCTACTGCGTGGCGGAAGATTTCTCCTTAACTATTAGAGATATCAAAACTAATTTTGGTGTGGTAATACCGATCATTGGACCTACATTCTAAAAATATTTAGGTATATACAGGGTGATTGACAAAAATATGCCAACCCAAACCTGTTTTTTTTTAATTGAACACCCTGTATATTTTTGTATGTTTGGATTCACCGTTACATTTAGAATAAAAGTGTAGAAATTTGTATCTGCATCACTAACCGTTCTGCTGATATCGTCACTTTAGTACCAAAATAGAGTTAACTTTGGAACCACGATTTTATAAATCTGTTTATACCATCGACTATTAATAATAGTGTACTAACAAACAAACTGGGAATTTTTTCGAAAACATGTAAAACTATACAGAATGATTAACTTATGCGAAATGTAATTTTTCTCAATGTAAAAATACGCGTCAACTTAACATCTAAGACCTTTGTTTTAAAAGAACCCTTTTATCATTTATTACAGAAGTCTTCGGTAGTAATCTTTAAATACATCGGCACTTTTCATTCTTATATTATTTTAATAATTTATATGGACATAATTAAAAAAGCCTATTTTACATGTCTGGGCCGATTGACCTCATAATACAGCGCTTGATTTTTTAAATTGAAATACAACGGTATATATATTTTAATCATCTTTTTAATATCAAAGGGCCTTATTGTTCTTCTTTTAATTGCATGATGCATTTACCTGTACATGACAAGGAGGTGTTTTAACAACCTTGCAATTAGGAACAGCTGATAACCTTATTGAAACGAAGTGTGAATAATTTTATATGTTCTAGCCATTAAATACATAAGCGGCCCCATTCAATAGTGTTATTAACTATTGGAGGTCTATATTAATTCGTGTATAAGTTGAAGGTTGTGTAGGTAGAAGGTTACAACAGGCAATTAAAAAGAAAGTGTAATAACACATATTACAACAAATAATACAATATATATATATATATATATATATATATATATATATATATTGAAACAATTACTTGAAATAACCGATAGACCGACTCTAATAATATTTTATTATGAAAACTTGTAATCTATCAGAATACAGATTTTAAGACAAGATCATCTTATAAGCTATCAGATTAGGTTAGGACTCGCATACAATTGTACCCTTCGTATGTTAAACAATCTGTAGATAGGAATTAAAATAAATGTAATAATTTTAATAACAATCTCATTTGATAAAAATACGCTAATAAAGTTATATGGGGAAATACAGTCAATTTTGTCGCGCACGTAATTATTACCTAATCAATCCTTTAAATGAGTTTTATATCATTCAAATATCTGATAAACAAGCTCTAATAAATGTTAATAGTAGACACAGATTAAGTAAACTATCTTTTACATCTAATGATTGTCTGCGCACCCTTATCAAAAATACAGATTTAAGATCATCTTATAGGGCAACAGATTAGGATCGAGAATTTCCCCGGGTTAAAAAATTATTAATAAAAAATGATCAACAAAAAACAACTCCTACAGGTAGGCATGAAAATCAAAAAGGCCTTAATCAGGGTTGAAATTAACATCAAGGGCTGAAAATGACCACCGAAAAGGAACCATAAAAAATAAGGGTGGAAAATACGGGCTCTCACGTGGGGCATCCTTGTGACGTCAAAATCCAAGATGGCGCATGGTGCCTCTCTTCTACTATTGTGAAAAGTTGCCTCATCCGTAAATAAAATGTTATTAACAAAATTGGCTTCTTCATTGACTGTAGTAGTTACCCATTGGCGGAAAGATTCACGATTTTGAAAATCTATTTCACTTAAAACTTGATGTTGTTCGATATGATAAGGATGCAATTTGTTTTTTTTTAATAAAGCTGCGAACTGCATTTCAATTTAGGTCTAGGTGTGTACTTAGCTCTCTGGTACTAATTTGCGGATTTTCTATAAGAGATGCCACAACTTGAAACTCAACTTCTTCATTTCGGATGGTGGTTACGCGCTTGGGATAACACACACTTCCAGAATTTATAAATCTCTCGGCTACATTTATAAACGATTCTTTCCGCGGCTGTCTTCTCTCTGGATATCGTTCACAGTACAAACGGGTAGCCAGCAAAGCATTTCTTTGAGCTTCGCCGTAAATAAAGATCATATCGACCATTTCTACTTGGGAAAAATTCATTTTATACAAAAATTGACAAAACGACAATCCAAAAACACACAAACTAATGGAACAATATTTTGATGATTATACAAACGTCCAAACAATAGATGCAATTGTTCCTCTTTATTACGAGCGGCTAACCTACCTGATTTGTTTTGTTGAATCTATTGCCATAGTAAATTTGTATTTTAGAATATTTTTACGTAAAAGCGTCAATAACTCAAGAAGAGTCCGTCTTATTGCTATGAAACCTATTATCAATTTTCACGCGGAATCGAAATGTGAAAAAATATACAGGGTGTTGCATTTTAAAAAATTACATTTCGCGTAAGTTAGTCATTCTGTACTGTTTTCGAAAAATTTCCCATTTTGTTTGTTAGTAGACTATTATTAATAGTCGGTGGCATAAACAGATTTACAAAATCGTGGTTCCAAAGTTAACTCTATTTTGGCACAAAAGTGACGATATCAGCAGAACGGTTAGTGATACAGACACAAATTTCTGTACTTTTATTCAAAATGTAACAGTGAATCCAAAAATGCAAAAATATACAGAGTGTTCCATTAAAAAACACAGGCTTGGGTTGTCATATTTTTGTCAATCACCCTGTATATACCTAAATATTTTAAGAATGTAGGTCCAATGATCGTGTATTACCACACCAAAATTGGTTTTGATATCTCTAATAGTTAAGGAGCAATCCTCTGTCCACGCAGTAACCCACCCTGAATAATAATATGTGTGTCAATTTATATGTTATATCCTAAGAAATAATAAAAGCTCGCAGTCTTGCCACATATTTCTTCATCAAAAGTTAAAGAACTATTATAATACCTAAGCCTCATTTTGTGTTGCATACAGTTGGTGACGTAGCAAATTAAAAAAATGTTATTTTTCATGTACCAGGTGACGACTCTACGCAAGTCCCTTTTTCTTATAATATAATAAGATAAAGATTCTTAAAACAAAAACTTTCACATCTGACGATCAAAATTAAAATACTAATCTTTTTTTGAGTAAAGTGGTTATAGTTAGCAATGATCGATAACTAAATCTTTAATAGACTCAACATTATAAAACTGTTTAAAAAATAACACTTCAAAACACACTCCACGAACGAAAGCCAACGACGAAAAACGCTATTATCAAAAATAAACTCAACAAAACTTAATCACATAACATCGGTGTAAAGTTGTGAAAAACTTCCTATAAAAGCATTTATAACTATAAACCTAGATATATCAATTAAAGACTTGGTAAACATTTTTCTAACTACTCCAACTGTATCAAAATACATTAAAAACAGGATGTTTACATTTAATTTTAACTAGGTATATAAAATGTTTGCAATGCGATGATGACCATACATATTTATTTGATAAAACATTTACTTCAAGGTCTAGGAAAAACAGCAAAAACATGTTATTTTTATGTTTATAATAGCTTTCTGTTGTAAATAATCGTAATTAGTTTGCTTTGCTTTAATCAAATTTCCATATTACCAAACGGAATGATCTAACTTAAATATTCAAGTGACTCGTGCCCTCCGGAAACTGACAGTGGATTTGAAAGATGATTATAAATGTTTTTGTAAGTTTAAAAACAGACCCGCCTAGCAGGTTAGTAGTACCTGAACACCTTGGCGAGCATCTTGAACTCTTAACTCCCGGTTTGTCGTTTTCCCTTCCGGCTCGTTTTCCACCCCTAATTCCAGTCATTTTCTTTTTGGGCCAATTTCTTCCATCTCCTCTTTTTATTTTCATTTGGGACAATTTTTCACCACCACCATATTTTATGTCGTCTTCAAATTTTCAACCCCTATTATGTCATCTTCCTTTTGGTTCATCTCCTATTTTTATCATCATTTTTGAATATCTCGGATTTTCAACCCCATTTCCTGTGATCTTCTTATTTTCTGGCGCCATCTTCAAATTTTCAAACCTTATTAAGTTCTCTTCTTTTTGGACCAGTTTATCTCTTATTTTTTTACCTTCTTTTTTCGTCCATTTTTGGATATCTTAGATTTTGAACCCCTATTTTCTGTCAACTAATTTGTGAACGAGTTTTTCAATCCCTATTATCTGTCATCTTTTTGTGCCAGTTTTGCATCTTCTTTTTCGGTCCATTTTTAGATACCTTAGATTTAAAAACCCTTATTTTTGTCAACTTCTTTTTGGGCCAATTTTTCATCAAAAATTTTCTGTCATTTTCTGATTTTCAACCCCTGTTACGTCATCTTCTTTTTCGTCTATTTCTGGATATCTTGGATTTTCAACCGCTATTTTCTGTCTACTTCTGCTTTTTGAACCAGTTTTTAAACTCCATTTTCTGTGATCTTTTTGGAGCAAATTTTCAACCCATATTAACTCATCTTTTTGGGCCAGTTTATGATTTCCATCTTTATCTTCTATTTTCGGATAACTTAGATTTTCAACCACTATTTTGTCAACTTTTTTTTTGGATTAGTTTTTCAACCCCTATTTTCTGTCATTTTCTTTTTGAGGCCACTTCTGCATCACCTAGTTTCTGTCATGTTCAAATTTTCAACCCTATTGTGACATTCTTTTGGACCAGTTCTTCATTTACTATTTTTATCTTTTGTCAGTCCATTTTCGTATATCTTGGAATTTTAAACCCCATTTCCTTCTTTTTAGGCAAGTTGTTCAACCCCCATTGCTTGCTTGGGTCAGTTTTTCATCACCTACCATCTGTATTATTCAAATTTTCAACGTCTATTATGACATCCTCTTTTTGGACCAGTTTTTCATCTCCTATTTTTATCTTGTTTCAGTCCATTTTCGGATATGTTGGGTTTTAACCCCTATTTTCTGTCAACTTCTATTTTGGTCGTTTTCAACTCCCATTTTCCTCCATCTTTTGGGCCAGTTTTTCATTACCTATTTTCTGTCGTCATCTTCAAATTTTCAGCCCTTGTTATGTCACCTTCTTTTTGGACTAGTTGTTCATCTCCTCTTTTCATCTTATTTTTCCGGCCATTTTTGGATATCTTGGATTTTCAACCCCTATTTTCTGTCACCTTTTTTGCCAGTTTTTAACCCCTATTTTCTGTCAACTTTTTGAGGCCACTTTGGCACCACCTATTTTCGGTTAGGTTCAATATTTCATTTATCTTTTGTTCCAGTTAATTTTTTGATATCTTGAATTTTTAACCCCTATTGTTTGTCAAATTCCTTTTTGAGACAGTTTTGCAATCCCCGTGTTCTGTGATTTTTTCGGGTCAGTTTTTCAACCTTTATTCTCTATCTTGTTCTTCTAGAGCCAGTTTTTCATCACCTATTTTCTGTCTTCTTCAAATTTTCAACTCATATGTCATTTTGGTGTTGGACGAGTTGTTCATCTCCTATTTTTATCTTCTTTTTTGTCTATTTTTTGATATCTTGAATTTTTATATCCTAATTTTTGTCAATTTATTTTTTGGGTTAGTTTTTTCATCACACAATTTTCTATCATCTTATTTGGGCCAGCTTTTCATCTCCTATTTTTATTTTTTTCCTCGACCTTTTTGGATATCTTGGAATTTCAACTTTTTTGAACCAGTTTTCAATCCCTTTGGCCCAGTTTTTCATCGCCTATTTTCTGCTATCTTTAAATTTTCAACGCCTATAGTGTCATCTTTTTATGCCAGTTCTTCATCTCCTACTTTTATCTGTTTTTCGTCCATTTTTGGATATCTTAGATTTTCAACCCTTATTTTCTGGCATCTTCATTTTGGTCCAATTTTTCATAACATATTTTCTGTCATCTTCAAGTTTTCAACCCTATTGTCTTCTTCCTTTTGGACACGTTTACCCCTATTTTTCTCAAATTCTTTTTAGACAGTTTTGCAGCCCCCATTTTATGTGGTCTTTTGGGTCAGTTTTTCAACCTTTACTCTATATTATGTTCTTTTTGCGCCAGTTTTTCATCGCCTATTTTCTGTCATCTTCGAATTTTCAACTTCTATTACGCCATTTTGTTTTTTGGACCAGTTCTTCATCTCCTACTTGTATCTTCTTTTCAGTCCATTTATGGATATCTTGCATTTTTAAGCCCTATTTTTGTCAACTTCTTTTTTGGGCTAGTTTTTCATCCCTAAATTTTCTATCATCCTCTTTTGGGGTTAGTTTTTCATTACGCATTTTGTCATCTTCAAATTTTCTACCCTTATTACGTCATTACGATCAGCTCTTCATCTCCTATTTTTATCTTTTTCCCGACCATTTTTGAATATCAACTCCTATTTTCTGTCAACTTTTTTGTACCAGTTTTTCATCTCCTATTTTTATCTTTTTTTTCGTCAATTTTTGGATATCTTGCATTTTCATCTCCTATTTTCTTCCAGTTTCTCTTTTGGAACAGTTTGTCTACTTATATTTTCTGTTATCTTCTTTGTGGGTGAGCTTTTCATCACCTATTTTCTGTGATCTTCAAATTTTCAACTCCTATTATGTTATCTAGGGTAGCGGATAGATACTTCTCTGTGAATCCCAAGAGAGAACACATCTATCTCAGGAATAGCAATCCTGCCCACGCAAGCTCATGCGTTCCCCTACCTCCTACTCCAGGGGAAACATGACCTTAACCTAGCCAACTCGCCAATCCATCGGGCCAGTGTGGTGTTTCAAGACCAAATTACCCCTTATGCATTTAGACACACAGAGAAGGCCACTAGTCGCAGGCGTAACCCCAGCCAAGACAGCGGTTGGACAGGGTCGCTGACAAGGGGTGCTAAGAATTACCGGAGGATATCAGACTGTCAAACTAAAACGACTTTGCAAATCGGAACGGTTCAAGTGAGAACACTGTTCGACAACACCAGCTTATTTGAGTTAGAACAGGAACTTCAGAAGGTGAAATGGGACATTGGATTATCCGAGGTAATACGTAAAGGAGAACAAGCTGTTACAATGGAATCAGGAGACCTATTCTATTATAAAGGACTCGACAGTGACAGTCAAAGTAGAGTTGGATTCATAATTAGTAAGACAAATCAAAGACAATATTCTCAGCCTAGAATAAGAATCAGACAGGGTAATCAGTATGACCCTGAAAATCTCCCCAAAATGTAAGATGAAAATAATACAATGCTATGCTCGAACATCAGCAAGCAGTACAGAAGAGGTAGGAGTAATACGACTTATACACTAATTATGGGAAACTTCAATTCAAAACTGGGCAAGAGACAAGAGGAAGGCGAAGAATTCTCAGGCAATTACAGCTTTGATGAAAGAAATGATAAAGGTACAATACTATTGGAATTTATCATTTAACATCACAAAAAGAAGTAACAGAGAAAGTGGACCTGGACATGGCTGAGCCCGAACGGATAGACAAAGAATGAGATTGATTACATGTTGTCATCAAATAAAAAAATTGTCCAAGATGTACCCTCGCTGAACTCATTTAACATAAACGGTGACCATCGATTAGTACGAGCCTCAATACATATTGACGCCAAAATGATAAGACCAAGATTCAAACCTTTCACCACAAAAGTATATATATATATATATATATATATATATATATATATATATATATATATATATATATATATATATATATATATATAAGTTATTCACGAAAATCTTGACAAACAGACTAGACTTGCAAACAAAATGGATAGTTACCAACCTATGGAACAAACTGGCTTCCGAAAAGATTACAGCACATATCAACACCTGCTTACAATGAGAGTACTCCTAGAAAAAGCAACGGAATATAACCTTAATCTATTCTTGGCATTGAGAATTTACTCAACAACGCCAGAATAGACCATACATATACACAACTTATGAGTTGTACTGTAGATGTTACGTATTGGTATATATATATATATATATATATATATATATATATATATATATATATATATATATACCAACACGCAACATCTACAGTACAACTCCACGACATAACCCAACCTATCAAAATAGAAAGAGGTATAGGGCAAGGTGACACTATGTCACCGAAGTTGTTCACACTTGCTCTGGACGATGCGTTTATGAAGTTACAATGAGAAAACAAAACTGTTCTGGTGAACGGCAGAAGACTAAACCACCTAAGGTATGCTGACGACATTGTTATAATTACCTACAATGTTGAACAACTCCAAAGAATAACAGACGTAGAAAGAAAGTAGTCTAAAATAGGTCTAAAGATGAATATACAAAAAAGTAAGACAATGTGTAACGAAAACCCACAATTATACAAGAAGAACTCGAAAACGTTGAAAATATGTTTATCTAGCACACGTGTTGACTCTCGGCGTGAAAATCAAACCATAGAGATCGAGAGACGAAGAAGATTGGCATGGGATTCGTTTGGTAGGCAGAGCCGAACCCTTAAAAGATCATATCCCCATAAGACAACGAAGTCAAATGTTCCAACAATGTGTTATTCCGGTGCTGACATATGGCTCTCAAACGTGGACTCTAACAAGGAAGACCATTGATAAACTTGAACTAACGCAAAGGGCCGTGGAGAGGCAGATGTTAGGCAAATCTTTGACGGATCGCAAAATAAATACTTAGATTCGCTTCATAACTAAGGCTAAAGATGTTGCTAAGGTGATAGTCCAGTTGAAATGGAATTATGCCGGCCATGTTGCCAGATACAGAGAAGAAAGATGGACCAGCAACATACTAAAATACCGCCCATATTTAGGAAAAAGATCCAGCGGACGTCCACTGATGCGCTGGATGGACGATCTTAAACGAACAGCGGGGCCCAACTAGATGGGTGAAGCTAGGAACAGAAGCAAGTGGCGAAACATAAGGGAAGCCTATATCCAGAAATAGACCGAAGAAACCTGAATTGAGAATTGTGAGATTGTTATCTTCTTTTTGGGCCAGTGTTACATCTTCTATTTTTATCTTCTTTTTTCAACCATTTTTTGGATACCTTGGATTTTCAAGCCGTATTTTATGCAACCAGTTTGTCAACTTCTATTTTCAGTCATCTTATGTTTCTCATAACCTATTTTCTGTCATTCAAATTTTCAACCCTTATTATGTCATTTTCTTTTTGGAACAATTTGTCATTTCCTGAAATGCAGCATCTTTGATTTGGCGGCGCTGTTTCTGATTGGGTTTTTTATTTCCCATTTGCTACGCGGGGTCAAAGGCCAATTAGCGGTTTCACCTGTCTAGTAAAAGGTAAATGAAATTAATGAGGGTCAACTAAGAGCACATTCCACATCTCCAAAAGATTCTTGGTTCGGACTCTTTGGTACGGATTAAGTCCCACATCTAGACCAAATACTTAAGTCCCCGAATCCTTGATCCTGATCTTAACACTGAATCTTGGTTCAGCATCGTAGATCTTTTGGTAGATTCATGAAACTGGTCTCAGCAATTTGATCTGTCATCTTGGCGCCCAAGTCAAGTGGATGAAGTAAGATGATTTTTGAGAATGCGGTGCACTATAACCAGTTTAGTCCTAGTTTTCAACGCTAACGTCAAGAGAGTTCTTGATGATCAAAAAAGAAATGATCTCCTATCGTGTTCATGAATGATACAAGACCCGTTGGTGTACCGGCTATGGTCATTCAATTGGTGATGATAAAAATTCAGCTGTACCCACGATTGGGCAAAGAAGACTAATGTAGAGGGTTCATATTTAGAGCAACACACAGGATTCGATCAAAGAGCACATTCTCTTCTATTCATAAACCTACAGTAAAAATTGCCACTTGGAATGACCATATTGTCCAATTTAGCACAAATCATTAAATCATAATAATTATAACACAACGCATAACCACACCTTCGTCTCCATTACAATTAATATATGATATAATAAACTACATATAAATAGGCGTGGCTAATGATAAATATTTTAATATACAGCGTGTGTTGGTGTCTACCGACATAATTATTGATTTTTTCTCTCAACTACAAACAAAAACAGTTCCAAATTAGACCAAAAGATGGCGCTCTAACATCTTGACTCTGTAATCAGACATTTTTCTATTAAATTGAAATTTCTGAATTTACGCGAATAAAATAGTATGAGTGTAAAATAGAAAAACATACCGTTCTAATTATACAATAAGCGCATAATCCAACGAATTAAAAAAAGGAATTAGAGCGTAAATCTTGACAATACTAATGATAGAATCCATATCAGTTTCGTTGTACATTCACGTAATTCAAATGGGATTAAAAAGTACGTATAGAACAACGCAACAGGAAACGATTGAATTATATTAATCAAGCATGAAGCAACCAAATTGATATTAAACGGTTAGATGAATTCTATAAATTTTTAACAAAAAGGTACATTCGCTTACGGTAAAACTTTTATCAATGAATAAGTTATTGTAAATTGTAACAACAAAAAAGGAAGATGTTTTGATATTCTCCAACAAGTTGTATAAATTTTTTTAAGAGATGTTGTCATCTTTCACAATTTTGATTCATCATTTAAATACTGTTCTAAAATGTTTAATCCCCATTTTTTAACGTTTGAGGACCTCCGAATTCAAAAACGCAAAACAAAATTGAAATGTTGGCCCATATACATGGTAATCCGAAAATGAGTTAGAGTTTATACAGCGTAATGTTAGAAGGGCTGAATTCCCTGTACATATTATTAATAATAATAAGATATATTCCAAAATTGGACTTTAATAAGAAATTAATTCATATTCAAAATAAACCAAATATTATCTTTCAATGAAGAAACTCGTAAAATAATAATAGCAACTTCAATGCAAAATGTATTTACATGAAACAAAGCAAAAAAAAAATTGTTTCGCCAGGACAATATAGTGCTTAACCTATAGAAAACTATCGTTAAAAAATATTCATAAAATGTACTTTAGCACCTTCTATAAAATATCTTTATTGGTGAATGTAACTTAAACAAAATTTGATAACGCAAACCCGCACAAGAACACTCGCGCACTTTAAATCACTCACATTCTCACACTTACTCACTTAGTCAAACTCACTACGCACGTTCGTACTCACCCAACTATTACCATACCACACACACACATGCTCACTAACCCAGCTCAACGTTGCAAAATTCGACCTTAATTAATTATACGTCAGAGACGTATTTCTTAAGTAATCGCGGCAATAGTCACACGCACGCATTTATGTTCTCCTACTCTCGCGCACAAGCACAGACGCGCACAATCACTCACTTACTCACACACAATCAATCAGTCACTCGAACTCACTACGAACGTTCGCATCCACCCAACTACCACCACCCCACACACATTTACTAACCCTCACGCATCACTCACGCATCACTCACGCATCACTCACTCATCACTCACTCATCACTCACTCATCACTCACTCATCACTCACTCATCACTCACTCATCACTCACTCATCACTCACTAATCACTCACTAATCACTCACTAATCACTCACTAATCACTCACTCATCACTCACTCATCACTCACTAATCAATCACGAGTCACTCACTCATCACTCACTCACTCACTCACTCACTCATCACTCACTCATCACTCAATCATCACTCACTAATCACTCACCCATCACTCACGAGTCACTCACTAATCACTCACGAGTCACTCACGAGTCACTCACTAATCACTCACTAATCACTCACTAATCACTTACTAATCACTCACTCACTCACTCACTCACTCACTCACTCACTCACTCAATCATCACTCACTAATCACTCACCCATCACCCACTCACTCACTCACTCACTCACTCACTCACTCACTCACTCACTCACTCACTCACTCACTCACTCACTCACTCACTCACTCACTCTCACTCACTCACTCACTCACTCACTCACTCACTCACTCACTCACTCACTCACTCACTCACTCACTCACTCACTCACTCACTCACTCACTCACTCACTCACTCACTCACTCACTCACTCACTCACTCACTCACTCACTCACTCACTCACTCACTCACTCACTCACTCACTCACTCACTCACTCACTCACTCACTCACTCACTCACTCACTCACTCACTCACTCACTCACTCACTCACTCACTCACTCACTCACTCACTCACTCACTCACTCACTCACTCACTCACTCACTCACTCACTCACTCACTCACTCACTCACTCACCACTCACTCACTCACTCACTCACTCACTCACTCACTCACTCACTCACTCACTCACTCACTCACTCACTCACTCACTCACTCACTCACTCACTCACTCACTCACTCACTCACTCACTCACTCACTCACTCACTCACTCATCCACGCACACACGCACGCACGCCCGCGCGCGCGCACCCACCCACCTACGGTTGTGAAGTAAGCCGTGCACACATTTACATCTCATTTATTACAAAAACAACTCAAAATGGCGCACCATTCACGCTTAATTACGCAATAAAAAAAAATTAAATTATGCAGAAACTCGCTGTTCCACGAGTAACTATTGCAGTACTTGTTTATTGCAAGGGTGCAAATTTGGATTTTAACGAGCGAAATGGTGCATAGCTAGTGACTATCGCACAAGAAAAGATTAATTTTCCTTTTTTTTCCATTTTATTTTTCATGATTTGATCATTTCCTTAGGCATTTGATTAAATCCCCAATTTTATCATTTCCCTGCGATGTAAAGTAACCAGTGTAGGTAAGACTTTTGACAATAACTCGTTTTTGATAGGAACGCCAAATTTATTTTCATGTGCGCATAATTGCCGCCTAACTATTGCACAAGAAAAGATTAGTTTATGTATGTAAACGAATAAATAGAATTTTTGCCATAACTTATTTCTTGTTGAAGCTCAAAATTTTATTCTATTGGGGCATAGTTACCGACTAATTACATATGCATTATTCGAAATTACATCGGATATTTTCTTACTTTTTCATGAACACAGTGTTGAAGATACCCAGGCATTTTTGACTAATGGGATTGAAACATTTTGCGCCGTTGACATAAAATTTTTCACCCCAGTAGAAAATAAATTAATATAAATAATCAATTCTATAAACACGGCTAACTTCACGGAGCCGTGAACTTAAATTATTTTCTACGCAGTAATTATGCGCCGTTTTATGACATTAAAATTAAATTTGCGCCCCTATAGAAAACAAGTTATTGTAAAAATTACATTGACACGGCTAACTTCATACACGCCTTAGCTGCTACATAAATCATTTTTGATATGCAGTAATTAGGCGCCAATTATGCGCCCTTAAAATAAAATTTTGCGCCCCCATAAGAAACAAGTTATTGCAAAAATTACATCGACAGAGTTAACTCCACAACCGTTAACTTGTGAATAAATTTTTTTGCGCGATAGTTAGGCGCCTATTATGCGCCGTTAGAATTAAATGTTGCGCCCATATAGGAATGAAGTTATGGTAAAAATTACATCCACACGGCCAATCTTACCAAGCCGTGAACACAAGCGTAAATCAATTTTTTATTATACGCTAATAGATTTATTAAAATGTGTTTACCTATTACTTAATGTACATTTTTCTTGTTTTTATGGTATTATTATTATTCTTCCATTATAAATATATTTATATCTAGTTACCTTTAACCTATTTTTTTACATTATGGCTCTACTAATTTTTTATTTAATATTACCTTAATTTGATACCATATTATTTTTTGTAATTTTAACCCTAAATGAAGTCCAACTCGTGCCTCTCTTTTAAATATGCTTATAAGTTACTTAGAAATATTTTAATATACAAATTTCTATTTAATTTTAAAGCTACCTACCTGCGTGCAATAATTATACACCAATTATCCGCCGTTTAACGCAAAACAACCCGTAATTAGCACCTAAGTTCACGACCCTTGTTTCTTATAGGGAAACAACACTTTATTTAAAGTATTGCAAAACGGTGCATAATTGGTGCCTAATTACCGCACAAAGAAAAAATATTTATGTCGCAGTTTTACTTGTTTCCTATATGGGCGCACAATTTAACTTCAACGGCGCATAATCTGTGTCTAATTATTGCGGAAGAAAAGATTAAATTATTTATACGGCTATGAAATTAGCTTTGTCTTATAACAATACAGATATTTAAAGTAGAACAACCGAGTTGGAGTCGAAGTAATTTTACAATAATTTATTTCATATGGAGACGCAACATTTTATTTTAACGGAGCAAAGCAGCGCATAATTGACGTCTAATTACTGCATAAGAAAAAATAATTTATCCAGCTATTAATGGCTCCGAAAGTTAGCCGTGTCGATGTAATTTTTACAATAATTCATTTCCTATATGGGCGCAAATTTAATTTTAACGGCGCGTAATGGGCGCTTAATTACAGCTTAGGAAAAATGATATATCTAGAAGTGTGCGGCTCCGTAAAGTTAGCTTGTGTTTATAAAATTTTTGCTAAAACTTATTTCCTATAGGGGCGCAAAATTTTTTTTAGCTGCGCAAAGTGGCGTATAATTGGCGCTTAGTGCAAACAAATTTAATTTTCTCTGTAACTTAAGCAAATAAATAGATTTTTGCTATAATTTAAGACCTCTTAAAGCCCAAAATTTTACTCTAGTGCCGCATAATTAGCGCCTAATTATGTATACATTATTCACAATTAGCTCGGCTATTTTCTCACACTTTCGTGAACACAGTAAATTTAGTGGGTGTTTGAAGATCACAGGGTCATTTATAAATAATCTGATTTAAACATGTGTATAATTAAGTGCGCCATGTTGTGCCGTTCAAATTACATTTTACGCCCTTATAGGAAACAAGTTATTGTAAAAATTACATCGACACGGCTAACTTCGCGGAGCCATTAATAGCAGGATAAAAATTTTTTTCTTATGCAGTAATTAGGCGTCAATTATGCGCCGCATTGCTCAGTTAAAATAAAATTTTGCGTCTCTATACGAAATAAATTATTGCAAAATTACTTCGACTCCAACTGGGGTGTTCAGCTTTAAATATGGGTATTGTTATAAGTTGCTTACGAAATAGTCTAATATACAAATTCCTATTTAATTTTTAAGCTATCGGGACACTTATGCAGTTCACGGCTGTGATGTAGTTTTACTTGTTACCCATAGGGGAGCAAAATTTAACTTTAACAGCGCAAAACGGCGCATAATGAGAAAAGATTAATTTATTTATGACTTATTTAAAAGAGTATAGGGGGCAAAACTTTATTTTAACGGCACAAAATGGCGCATAATTTGTGCCTAATTAGTGCACACAAAAATTTGTTTCTCTGTAAAGTTAGGCGAATAAATAGAATTTTTACCATCTCATTTCTTGATAAGGCCCAAGTTTTTCCAATGGCGCATAATTAGCGCCTAATTATATATACATTAGTCGATTACTTTCTCACTTTCTCACACTGTCATAAATACAGTAAATGCAGCAATAAAGTGATTTAAACATATGTATAATTAGGTCCTAATTATGTGCCAGTTTGCGCCGTTTAAATTAAATTTTGTGTCTCAATAGGAAATATGTTGTAGCAAAAATTCTACAAAAACGTATAATTTCACGGAGCCGCCAACTTCTAGATAAATAATTTATTTCCTGTTCGGTAATTGGGCGCCTGTTACGAGCGGTTAAAATAAATTTGCGCTCTTATAGGAAACAAGTTATTGTAAAAATTAAATTGACACGGCTAACTTCACACAGTTGTTAACTTTTGCATAAATCATTTTTTTCTTATTCTGTAGTTAAGCACCAATTATGCTCCTTTTTGCGCCGTTAAAGCAAAATTCTCTACTCCCATAAAAAATAAAGTTATTGCAAAAATTAAATCGACAAGTTTAACTCCACAGACGTGAACTTATAAATAAACTCATTTCTTCTTGCGCGGTAATTATGCGTCCATTATGCTTCGTTAAAATAAAATTTTGCGCCCATATAGGAATGAAATAACAATAACATGCACATCGCTAACCTTACCTGGTCGTGGATTTCTACGTAAATCCTTTTCATTATAGATAAATTTTTATTTAGTTATATTTAACCCACTTTATACATTACGGCTATAATTTTTTTTCTAATATTAACTTAATTATTTTAGTTTTACTAGTTTCCTATAGGAGCGCAAAATTTAACTTTAACGGCGCAAAATGAGTATGTAATTATTTCCTATCGAACACAAGATGTTTTTGTAACCACGCAAAACGGCGCATAATTGGCGCCTAGTTAGTGCACAAAAAAATTTTCTCTTTAAAGTTAAGCGAATAAATAAAATTTTAATCATAACTCACTTTCTGTTGAAGTCCAAAATTTTATTCTGACAGAACATAATGAGCGCCTAATAACATATACATTATTCGATAATGGTTCAACTATTTTCTAATTCTAAATGCAGTGGGTGTGTAAAGATAGTCGGGTCATTTTTAAAAAAAATTGCGATTTAAACATATTGATAATTAAGGGTTATTTTGTGACAAAATTAAGCTGAACCCCAATAGGATAACAGTTGTAACAAAAATTCTACAAACACGGCTAACTTCATGAAGCTGTGAAATTCTGAATAAATTGTGTTTTCTTATGTAGTAACTAGACGACCTTTATGCGCTATTTTGCGCCATTTAAATTAAATGTGTGTCCTTATAGGACACATGTTATTGTAAGAATTGTATCGATACGGCTAACTTCACATAGCCGTAAACTGCTGTATAAATAATTTTATTATGCAGTAATTCGGCGCCAATATGCGGCGGTTTGCGCCGTTAAATTAAATCATACAAATTTGGATTTTATTTTAAAGCTACCTACCTATGTGCCGTAATTGGACACCAATTATACACCGTTTAACGGAAAACGACCCATAATCAGTATCTAATTAAGACACAAGAAAAGTCTCATTTTCTACATAACTTTAAGATGTCGATGCAATTTTTGCATAATCTTGTTTCTTATAGGAGAGCAACATTCAACATTGTATTTAAAGGATGCAAAACGGTGTATAATTGGCGCCTAATTACTGCATAAGAAAAAATTATTATACAGGTCACGGCTGTGTAGTTAGCTGTGTCGAGTAGTTTCCTATTGGGGCGCAAAATTTCATTTTAATGAGGCAAAACGGCGCATAATGAGTGGCTAATTACTGCAAGAGAAAAGATTAACTTATTCATAATGCTATAAAGATAACCTTGTCGATGTAAATTTTGCAATATCTTATTTCCAATGGGAGTGCTAAATTTTATTTTAGCAACACAAAACGGCGCATAATTGGCACCTAATTACTGCATAAAAACAAATTGGTTTATGCAAACGTTTACAGTTGTGAAGCTAGCCGTGTCAATGTAACTTTACAATAACTTTCTTGATTTGATTTTATTGGCGCAAAATGACGTCTGTTTACAATAATTGGTTTCTTGTCCGGGCAAAAAAAATGAAATAATTGGCATAATTGGCTTCTAACTATCGCGTAAGTTGCAAGACTAGTTTATGCATGAGTTAACGATTGTGAAGTGTCGTGTAGATTTTAACATCTTATTTCTTATAGCGGTGAAACATTTAATTTCAACGGCGCAAAATGGCCCACAATTCACGCTTAATTACTGTATTCAAAAAAATTAAATTAGCCAGACACTCGCGGTTCCACGCGTAACTACTGAATTACTTAAGGTGCAAATTTAGATTTTAAGCGTGGAATGGCGCATAACTGGTAACTATAGCACAAAAAAAGATTAATTTAGGGGTAATCACTATTGTAAAGTAAGCCATGTAGATACTTGTTACAATAACTTGATTCTCATAGAAACAGCAAGATATAGCTTCATGTGCGCATAATTGACGCGTAACTATTTCACAAAAAAATTAGTTTATGTACAAAGTCACTAGTGTAAATTAATCCGTGCAGACTTCTCGCAATAGCTTCTTTCTGATAGAGAGTCAAATTTTAATTTCATAGGTGCATAATTGGCCACTAATTTTACAAACAAGATTGATTTATACATAAGGTGTGAAGTTAGACGTGTATATAGAAACTTGCAGGACTGAATTCGCGCCTAACTAGTGCATAAAAAAATTTCATTCTCTCTGTAAAGTTAGACTCATTTTCTGTTGACGCCCAAAATGTTATTTTAATGGCGCATAATTAGTGCCTAATTATACACATACATTATACCATTTTACGTCAATGAAAATAAATTTTGCGACCCAATAGAAAATAAGTTGTACCGCGCCTAATTTCACAGACCCGCCGTTAAAATAAAATATACAAATTTCTATGTAGTAATCGGACACCAATTAACCGCCGTTTTACGCAAAACGACTAATAGTTAGTACCTAATTAACACACCGCCCAACCGATATGATTCTTGCATTAACTTGTTTATTATAGGGGGCAACGTTTTATTTAAACTGTGCAAAACAGCGCATAATTTAGCCTAATTACTGCATAAGAAAGAAATATTTATGCAGTTCACGGAAGTTAGCTGTATCGATGTAGTTTTACTTGTTTTTAGAAGTGAATTTTTCACTTTAACCGTGCATAATGTCTATTGTGGAAGAAAAGATTAAATTATTCATAAGGCTATAAAAACAGCCTTATTGATGTAATTTTGGCAATAACTTATTTATTCTTATTAAACAATTTTATTTAGCGGCACAAAACGGGGCATAATTGGCGCCAAAGTACTGCAAAAGAAAAAGTTGATATATACAGAAGTTCACAGTTGTGAAGTTAACCGTGTCAATGTAATTTTCACTTTCCTAAAAGGGTACAAAATTTCAGCGCATAATGGGGTATAATAGGTGTCGCGTAAGGAAAGATGAATTTATTCATAAAGCTATATAGTTAGCCTTGTCGAACAAACTAATTTCCAATCGGGGCGCAATTTTCTTTTAGCGGCGCATACTTGGCGCCAAAACACTGCATACGAAAAATTGATTTTTGCAAAATTGGTGAAGTTATCCGTGTTAATATAATTTTACGATAGCCTCTTTTATATAAAGGTACAACATTTTATTTTAGCGCCGCAAAATTGTGCCTAAATAAGCAAAACATGATTTATCCAGAAGTTCGCGGCTCTGTGAAGTTACTTATTTCCTATTGAGGCGCAAAATTTAATTTCAACTGCGCCAAATTAGCGCCTAATTCTAAATATACACGTTTAAATGACGTTACTTAAAAAAGACCCGGCTATTTTCACACACGTCAGTGAAAGCACACATAGTGCAAAGACTATGTGTGTAGAGTAGTGGGGGAGGGCAGGGAGGAACAAAGTTGATACAATAATGCACCTATATCGTAATGCGTTAGGTTTAGAGTTATTTTCTTGTTATTTATAGTATAGGTATTGTAAGTATAATAATAATACATTATGATTCTATAAATAATATGAAAAAGTGAAAACGGAAGTGACCTGGGTTAACATTGTACCGAGCAAAATCATTTGCAAACTGTCAAGCATCGCTACGTTCAATTTGTGTATAATTTATAATAAACAAAAGCGAATATCGAGCAGCAATATTTTGACACATTTCATTATTTAAATTTAAACAAATAAAACAAAATGTAATTACACAACGCAAAGTCGTGTTTTTTTTACATCTTGAAGGGTTACTGCAATGGTCAAGGTCACGTAACTGCTTACAACGTAATATAAGAAAACAGTAGTCTAAAAATGAAATCTTTTTTGCCCTGGAAAATATTGATTAAATTGATTCTATTTTGAGAATATATTTAGCGAAATTGCTGTAAAAAGATGGGTATAGCTAAATAATTGTCATAAATCATAGGGGGCTGTGCCGGATTCCAAGTGTAAACGATGCCGCAAAATAACAATTGAAGTATAAGAATAGGTAAGTCATAATAAAAGGAAATATGATAAAAACGGCACGTGCCGTGTGTATTATTGACATAATATAAATACCTCGACATGACAACACAGCAAGTGTGCGCCGCTAATCGAAAATTTTAGCACACTAACCTGCAGAAATCCCAAAATCAGGTTTGTCCCTCCAAAGTCCAACACATAAAAAACACTAAAAAAAACAAAACACTTCACAATGCGAAATTTTTTTTGCCGGTAAATCTATAAATAAAGAGCGGGAGCCGAAAAATACGCAGAGAGCGCGAATTGTGTACTGACGGACACGGAGCTGCGAGTGCAGCCTATACTAAGGTAGGAGTCAGGCTGTGGGTCTTCTCTATATAAATTTCTCTTCTTCATAAATTTAAACGCGACTGCGCTAAAATGTTAAAAGCGAGGGTTCATTAAAATCATTGCGGATTAAGTAATACAAATACAACGTAGAGAAACGGAAATGATTATAAATATTTTATTTTAAATGAGAAACCATTTTCGTGTTATATCAGAAAATGGCGGATTCAGATATTTACACAGAAAATTCCACAAAATCATCCCCTTCGCTATACTACTGCGTGTTACCAAGGCGACGCTCCGATATAGCTCACCATCTTGTTTGCGGATTTATGTTAAAAATCGCAAAAGTTTTCATTATAATTGTTTCTTTGGAAGTACCTAATCTACTGCCCTCTAAAATTATTGATTTTTAACTTTCTAAGGTTACGGTACTCTTGATACTTCCCTGTAGGAAAATAATCCTAGATTTAATACAAAGATTCCTATTTTAAAAAATTTACAAAATGTCTTAACTTCGACATGAAAAATTAATAATTAATGCTCAAAATTAGTTTTTAGGTTTACCAGTAATTCGCTGCTTTATTCTAATAACGTGCCCTACACAGAAACAATTTTTACTTCATACGTACCTACCCTTATAAAGTTATACATCGTTTTCTAAAGATTAGAATATAAACAAAATATAATAGAATACAATGTAAACATTGCCAAAATAGTGTTATAAGCAAAAAACTTTAATAATCGTATTGTTCCGTTATTTTGTCGTGCTCGAGCATGTAACGTTAAAAACAATTGCTACTTGGTATCATGTGATTCCGTGAAAGGACCCATTTGTGAGACAAACAATTTAACAATTATTTGTGCTTGTTTATGATTCTATACTTATTGCAACGCCTAAACTTCCACACGAATTAAGTAATCTAAATTTTGCATCATAAACCTTTCAACCTACAAAGTGGAAATTAAAAGAAATGAAATAATTTTAAGAATAATTTTTTTTTGGATAATTATGTAACCTCTTTTTTATACATTCATAAAGAAAAATTGGCAACATTGTAAAAACAAAAACAATCATTTATGTCAGAATGACGTTTAAAACTTCATGTCAGATAGAGATTAATAGACATAAAACATGTTAACTTAAAAACAAACATTCCAAAGCCGCTTATACAATAATACAGTTTAACCATTTATTTCATACTGTACTGTAATAATGGGTTTTACGGTAGAGTGTAGTCGATAGTAAAACACATTTTTACGGTAGGGTAGGATTTTTACGGAACTCAACTCATAGCTGGCTTTATAAGAAACATTTATTTATTAACTATAGCATACTTATCAAAAATAAACCATGTTACAACCCCCAATTAGAACTAAGAATACTTTGTAATCTGAAAATTAATATTAATTGTACAATTTTGCATTGATTTTACCAACGAATGTTTGCTCCACAAAGAAGAACCGCGGTATTTTTTGGACTAGAAATGGAACAAATTGTACTAAAACTAAACGGAAAAACTACTCACCAAATCATATAAATATGCCAGCATAGCTTCCTCATCAATTATTTTCACTTCATGTTGCCGCCGCCATTGATTAAACTGTTTTGCTTTTTTCTAAGATTTCGTCAGAATTCTTCATATTTTCATGACACATTTTTACTCTTTTGACTGATCGCAAATTGTAAACAAACAACCCTAGCGTCCCTAGCAACTCCGCTAACCACTATCCATTTTTGCTTGACGCAGGTTTGAACAAATGCATTTTTGGTTCTTCTTAATTTTGAGTGAGTTTCAGTATGAAATAAAGTACGTTACGTTATTCGTCCGGTACCCGGATATTCTGTACTCATTACGCAAACAAATCCTGACTCGCCTTCGCCTCGTCCGAATTAATTACTTATTCATCCGTAATATCCGTTGTACCGGACTTATAACGTAAATAATTATTCCATTCATAATTTTTAGACTTACTTTGCGTTATATTAAAAAACTTTATACAGAGAAGTTATGCAAAGTTAAATATGTTCTTTAAAAAATATATACACACTTTTTCATATAAAATTAATCGTTATTGAGACATTTTAACTAACATATACATGAATATTTATATCTTTGAAATATATTGCTATTTCAAAAATATTTGATAAAAATCAAAAACAGACCCCCCCTCGGCGCCGCTTAATTTCTTTCAAAATATAAACAGCTCCAGGAGAAATGAAAACAACACTAAGTACGAAATTTAAAGTACGTACGTGTTTTCGTTCCGGAGTTATCGTGGATACTAGCATACATCCACACACTCACAAGCACATACACGCACACACCCTTCTCCACACACACACACACACACACACACACACCACACACACACGCACACGCACACGCACACGCACACGCACACGACACACACGCACACGCACACGCACACGCAAACACACACGAACACTCACACGCACGCACGCACGCACCACACACACACACACACACACTCACACATTCACACACCCACACAAACACACACACGAACACACACAAGCACACAAGCACACACGCACACACGGACACGCTCACGCACACGCACACGCACACGCACACGTAGACACAGACACAGGCACTGGTTCAGGCACAGTCACAGGCACAGATACAAACACAGACACAGATACAGACACACAGACAGACACAGACACAGACACAGACACAGACACAGACACAGACACAGACACAGACACAGACACAGACACAGACACAGACACAAACACAAACACAGACACAGCCACAGACACAGACACAGACACAGACACAGACACAGACACAGACACAAACACAGACACAGAGACAGACGCACAGACAGACACAGACACAGACACAGACACAGTCACAGACACAGACACAGACACAGACACAGACACAGACACAGACACAGACACAGACACAGACACAGACACAGACACAGACACAGACACAGACACAGACACAGACACAGACACAGACACAGACACAGACACAGACACAGACACAGACACAGACACAGACACCGACACAGACACAGACACAGACACAGACACAGACACAGACACAGACACAGACACAGACACAGACACAGACACAGACACAGACACAGACACAGACACAGACACAGACACAGACACAGACACAGACACAGACACAGACACAGACACAGACACAGACACAGACACAGACACAGACACAGACACAGACTAACTATCTATTTACAGTAGGTTATTAATTACGATGGAATAACATATTTAATTACTGTTAGTAATTAGCGGAAGTTTTAGTAAAATAGAATTGGTGGTGTTTACGAGTTATTGAACTCTTTGAAATTGAAAATGGATACTTTCGTATTGTATTCTGGGTGTGTGCACGCTTAAGGCGATGGGCGTTTAGTAGCTCCTTGCGCTTCTGGTTTCGACAGCGTCAATAGTAGCTCCCTGGGGTGGCTCTAACTCAGAGCCCTTTTTAATAATAACAATGATAAGGTATTTAAACCTCCCGGAACGATTTAGTTTAAAGATTTTCAGGTACAGGATAAACTAAACGTGTTACAGGTACGGTATATTTGAAGGAGAAATTCTTCTTCAAGTCATCGCGATAAGCGTTCAGCGTCGGATACAGGTTAAGGACCGTTAAGAAGTAAAGTTTTCTCTTAGTCTGGGACCTTTGTGTATCAGCGCTGCTAAATAAACAGGCTGACCTCCTTCAATAAATCAGGATGTTCCTACCCTCTGGAAATCTCGCGATAAGTGAACGGGTAGGAAAGCTGTTTATTACGTTTAGCGAGATTGAAATGTAATACTCACTGTTACGTACTGGGTTCGTAATTTACGAAACTGAGTGAACGAAATATGGTCTAATTGCGAGCGGCTTGTTGCTTTCAACGGTCGGCTTCATGCACTTCGATTTTTAATTATTTTGCCTGGTGTAGGCGTGTTTGGGTAGGTCGGTATGTGGTGTGTAGGCAGAGTATCAATTATATGAATCTGGGCAAATACCCGTTGCGCTGTTTAATTGATACCTCAGGGATTGCCAGAATTTAGGCGAGGACCTTTTTGTCCAATGGGTAAGTAAAAGACCACATCGGGTGTTTTGCCCGACGTGAAGTCGTTCACTGGTGTAAGTGTGGTGTTGTATGTTTAACTTAAATGTAGGTGACCTCAGAGGTAATAATAAACCCTAGTGTATAAGATAAGAGCAGGTGGATGAAAAAAACCAGCGGAAAGAGAGTGAACTGGAACAGACCTGAGTCTCCAAAAAGACCCAGAGGACGCGTATTTGGTTTTATTTAGAATCCGCGAAGGGCGGAGACGGCTTCTGGTGGGGATTCTAACGGCGTGATCGGTGGATAGACTGGCGGGGACTCTGACGTAACAAAACTCTCAACGTTTTGAAATTCACTTCGGAGGGATAAAAATTCATTATTTTATCATTTCTGTAAATCTTAATTAAACAGGATAATTGGCAAATAATTAACTAAAAAGAATTGGTAAAGGCGGCGGGCTCTTTATAACAAAAACAGGCACGCACACACAAACACGCACACACACACACAAACACGCTCGCAGTTACGCACGCACACACCCACACACATACACAGAGCGAGAGAAAAGAGAGAGAAGAGAGAGAGACATACACGCACAGGGACACTTACACACACACAAGGTTAACACTACCGTAGGCGGAAGTGCCTTTGGGACACTTTTGGGGATCTTTTCGTGTAAACCGGATTAAGATAGATCAGATATATTTACTACTATATATAGCTAAACTCTTTGGCTATATAATAACGTAGAAGAGAAAACTAAATATTAAAGTATAAACTAATTAAAATAATAATAATTGCCACAGTCTCACCTTGCGATGTGGGGTGACCTTGTGACGGTTTGGTTTTTCAATTAAAACTAGTATGTAAAGAAAACTGTCACAGTGTAACCTCACAAAGCTTTATTTTAACATCAGAATCAAGTAAAGAAACTTTAAAATGAATTTTAATTTACAAAAATTGCTTAACAAAAAATTTCTGGCATTGCAATTTAACAACTTAACCTTACTAATCTACACCAATCACTGAAATAAACTTCTGCTGCTTATTTGTTTGGAAGAGTTTATACGGTACACAACTTTTCTGCGTCAAAATAAATTGCATCAGGCTTTGATGACCATTTTCAACTCTTTCTCGATCGCTCCGTAACCGAAACAATGCACCCACCATCCATTACTCAACGACCTTTCCTGGATACAAATTACCCTCAGAGTTGACGACAACATAATCTTCCGCTGAAAAGTCTGTTTTAATACTTTTTCAACAGCAAACGACTCTTCATGTGCATTGCTTCTTCCTTCGAAATAGTAATCTTCATGGGGATCGCTTCAGATCAATTTAATCCGAATCCTGTAAAGAAAACGTGCCACTAACGTCATTTTCAGCGTCCGACTGATTTTTCTTGCTTTTTGCTGTTTTATTGTCTTTCCTTTTGTGGATTTGCTTGTGCAAGTTGTCAGATCTATATATATATATATATATATATATATATATATATATATATATATATATATATATATATATATATATATATATATATATATATATATATATATATATATATATATATATATATATATATATATATATATGAATTGATGTTCTTCGCTTGGTCTCGCGTAGATTCTCCTCCATGGTTCTTAAAGAACCGATGTTGAAATGACGACGTTTCGGCATAATCTCATCTGCCATTTCAAGTCTTCGTGTTCTGCTTCTGGTAACTCGACCACAGTTCAGTTCAGTTCGAGTTACCAGGAGCAGAATCGAATAACGAATGTCGTCAACTTCTTTAAGAACCATGGAAGAATCTACTCAACTTCATATCCAGCACTCGCGGAAACCTGAAAATTAACATATATATATATATATATATATATATATATATATATATATATATATATATATATATTCTCCTCATTTCACGCTACCGAAATTCTTTGGTTTTATGTAGTCATAAAGTTAGAATTCAAATCGACGTATTTTATTGATTGGTTTCCTTAAACTTTATAGTGGATTTCGAATTAATATTTTTTATTGAATTTAAAATGGATTTCTTTGGTAGGAATAGAAGTGGCATTCAAATGTTCCATGAGTTAGTTAATTGAGTATGTAGGTAGCGTACCGAGAAAATTTTATTACTGTAATAAGCATTTTCTCAAATCGCAATTGTTGCCGCAAACGAAACGATAATTAATGACTTCTTAATATCTTGATAATAAGTCGTGATTCGCTAATGTTTTCCGTGATATTTTATTTTATGTATTTTATGTAAGAAATGTGGGAATGTATGTCACTAATAGATGGCTAAGGGTTGAACAACATATGTTAGGAGAAGCCGTAACAAATCTTTGAAAGCGGCTGTTTGCACATTCTGGTGGCGAAAACTTCACAAATGTAACAATAAATTGTATCGGTACACGCCGCCATCATTGTTACTTTGAAATTTGTTATTAGATATAGGGTTTTCTACTGACGAGTGCATATTTTTAAAATTAAGATTTCGTTCAATAATGACTGTGAAAAATCTTTCCTCGTAATAATTCCTTATTTTTATTACTTTTGAAAAATGGGGGTTGATTTCGGGAGCACGTATAGGTAGTTGAAGTCGGAGGGGAAAGGCAGTTGTGATTAGTGTTTTGATTCAGCCGGATCGATTTGATTGTTTTAATTAGAAACTCTCATTGTAAACCGTTCTGTCTATAAAAATATTTGATCATGTATATATTAATAAAACAACTAAAGACGCGAATTCATCCTTTTCTTTTTGTTATATTTATATAAAGGAGTTGGCGTGGACAAACGCGTAAAAGGTAAATCCGGTTATAATTGTAAATAGGCAATATCAAAACTCCTCGAATTCCATTTTACTGTTTTTATTGTTTTGTATAGATGAATGTGTAAACTGAGAAAGGGGCGCTGTATTTTCTAACGCAGTCACTCAAGCTTGTGTATCGGTCACGTCGTTATGATTTATTTGCACATACCCTTATAATGCTTTGTTTTAATGAGGTTTTTTGTGTCTTTCATTCAGTATTTTTAATTAGAATTGTTTGCCTGCGAACTAATTTCTCTTTATATGTAATTTATTGTAATTGTACGTATGTATTTTGTGCTTTATTAGTCACTATACAATTGTGTATGTGTAAATTCCTTGCCTATTTTTTTGTTCTTGCAGTTACCTTATTATTACCTGTGCAATTTTACTGTTGTTATATTTTATATGTACCGTAATCTGTCTTATTGTTTTATTTGCTTATTTACTTAAAGACCGGCATGATTGGTTTTATAGGGCCACATGTTTGGTATTACAATTTTTATTCTGATTTATTTATGACACAATTGTGGGTGTGCTTACACTGTTTGTTTTTTATTGTGTTTATGTGTAGTCAAACTGCTTTTTATTTTGTTGTTCCTTAATGTTATAATTTTGTACGCACTTTAACCTGATCTAATGGTGTTTTGTTATATATTGAACCCTTTCATTGTTTTTTTGTTATTTGATTTATTAATGTACTTGTGCAATTACTTATTTATGAATAAAGTGGATTTTCTTGGTGGTTCTTTCCCAATATATTACATTAACGGGTTGAACCATCATTTACGCAAATCTCGTTAATTATTATTTGAGTAGTTTCAATGTTTACCTGTCCCACATGATCCAACACTTAACTTCTTCCAACCATATCTCATTAAAATAACACAGCGTAGCTACCATTAGACGGCGAATTCTTTTGATCAGATTTTAGATTTGTGAGTAATTAAATATCAGACTTCTACATAAATTTTAATGTTTTAATTATTGCCAGGAAAGTCGGAAGGTAACGCAATTAATTTGAGTAGTAGTAGCATTATTGTCAGCAAAGTCAAGATACATCCCTTAGAGATTGTTTTGTCTTGAATTTGCATTCTTGCGAATTAGTTCAAATTACACTTTTTAACATAGGGGCCGGGGCGCTACAAGTACAAATTGTTTTCCTGTACATTTTTATAATAGCGTTTTAAAAGTAAAACGTATTTGTTGATAAGAAAAGTTCAAATTTAAATTGGGGATTATGAGATCACCTTGTGAGTTGTTTGTTTGGATCATGTTTCTGTTGTCATTTGGAAAGCGTGCCGTATAGCTTGACGCCGTATTTTTGTCAAGATACAATATTTCAGTCCGTTTGAAGCTAATAAATTATCGTTACCGTTGATGCAATATTTTCTGGACTAGAGTTTGTTCTCAAATAAACGTTAAGGGCACATGTCCTTACACGTGGTAACGTAAGTTGGATACAGGGTGCGGTGTTAGCAGTTTCGTGTGAAAGTTGTATGGGAGAAAAAATATGATGCAATTTTCTTTAGAGAGGGAAAAGGTTGTTTTGCACGGTTAATTGGAGCAGGGACTCTAAAACTGACCGGGTTGTGTTAAAGATGTAAGCGGTTGCGCGGGGTGTGGGATAACGAAGGCCTGGGGAACCGAACGTATCGAGAAGGTTGCGTAGTACCAAAGCACCGTCTAGGTGGATATACAGTGGCTCATCTCTCCAGGGAGTATATACAATTTCCGGCAATTCGTGTCGTTTATGTACGTTTCATAAATGGAATTGTGTTTTCTCTTAAGTGCACCCTAGTAGTGAAGTATTTAAGGCAATTTTGCGGATTGACTTTATCGACTAAAAATTGTTGTGAAGGCACGCCATTTTTCACGTTTAATAGCGATCAGCCTTAACAGATGAAGGTCTCTTACATAAATTTGTAAATAATTACGCTAATAATAAACAGACTTGTAAATAAAGCTCCCTAATTAATTCAACATTGTGTAAATATTACCGTGTATAAAATATTCTGTGTACATAAACTTTATAACGTCGTTATTCAGTCAATTACGAACGCAACGTCATCGAATTAGCTCGGGGAGTTGCTACATTCTGTTGTCGCTTATAAATATTAAGAAATTTTCCTGTCGAGAACATCGCTGAGGAAGCCATTCCTGACCAGGTGGTTTTCGCTGTAGCCTGGAGGAGAAAGTTCAAAGTATATTTTTAATAAGTTAATCTAACTTTGTATATTTATGGTGTTTGTGTTAGTTTTAGAATTAGTGTTTTGCCAAATTATACGGAAATATGCAGAAGAACGTAACCGTCTTTGTTGAAGCGTTAGCTTATTTATGTTATTTTCATTAAGTTTGACGAACTACTTTCATTTGCGCATTTAATATTTTAAGATTGATTATTGGAATGTACTTCAGATTGATGTGTATAAATATTTCGCGTTGTAGAATTGGTAACTTTGAGTGAACAATTTGTTTTCGTAAATGTGTTGAATTTTGACAGTTCTTAGGTAACATTAACTTAGAAAAATTAATCTAAGATTAGAGGAATAGCTTGCAAGTTAGGACCGTTTAAGAAATAGGGGCAGTACATTCTCCCTAACCCAAATTTGAAGATAACCGGCCAACAGATTGGTGCAGCTTACGGTTATGCGTATGTATCGTTTTTTACGTTTTATTGGTGTTCATTCAATAGATGGATAATTAATTAGATTTACTAGCATTATTTTTAATCTTCTCCCGAACAACAAAAGCATTAATTTAACGAAAATTGGTATTTTAGAGATTTAAGGTTGATTTGGTGTATTTAATTTCATGTAGTTTTTTTATATCAAATAGTTTTTTTTAACGTAACAAACTACAGAATTTTGAACGATATTTGTTTAGTTCATGTCTAATTACCTTTGAGTGCAACTAATGATAGAATTTTAATAGATGACCAGCATTAGGATTTTGACTTTTCAGTAAATAAGCGAAATATTTAGCGTTATTTTTGTTTGAGTATTTAGTTTACAAGCGTTGGGAGTAAAATAACGAAAAAATAAGTTAAGGAAAGCCGTTGAACCTCAACAGCTGATTTGCTCACACGATTCATTATTATTTGAAAGCGTGTGAATATTTTGAGATTTGTTTTAGAGCTAGAGCTTCCAGAGCACATCTACGTGCATCTAGAGGTAGCTAGCGTAAATATAATTGATACTCTTGTCTGTTTGGGGCTGATTTACCTACGTATGCACACGTGTATTCTTACCGATTTTGTTTTAACAACAGACAGGCGCCCTGTACACGACTTTATCACGATTGCGGCTCACCCTTATTGATAACTTTCGACAATATGACAACTACCCGTAGTAGCTAATTCAGAAACACGCCCACGGCCCTTTGTCCCACCGAGCTAGACTGGTGTACATTAATTATTTGTTATTTTCCGTGCCAATTGCATTTTCGACTGTAACAAAAGTACAAACATTTTGATATAATAATACGTCGTTTATGCTAAATTTGGTATATAATATCAGTCTAAAGTTGTGCCTAAATTCAGTATCCTGCATTTTTATCATTAGGTGACAACTTCCTTGATCATAAAAACAACACATTGTTTTATGACATAATCTTTCGTTTGTGCCTTAGGTTTGTAGTTTAGTTACCAGTCTATGCAAAGTTCCGATTGTTTGAGCATTATATTAAACGATCTAAGGTTGGAACTTAATCTAAGCATTGTGGATTTCAGTTGTTTCCCCTACGTAAAGCATAAACGTTTTGATAATAATACATCATTTGTAGTTGATTTGATTTATACTGTAAAGTCTAGATTTGCACCCAAATTGAGTTACGAGAATTATATCGTTAGATGCCAACTTCCATGCATCATAAAAATATGACAATCTTCCGTTTGTGCCTTAAATTTGTAGCTTAATTATCCGTCTGTGAATAGTTTCCTATCGTGTGTGCTTTTATTAAATGGTCAACTGCCGCAATGCAATCTTTTTCAAATCGTACTTCTCCCACGTGAATCGCAAACATTTTGATAATAATGCATCGTTTGTGTTTGATTTAGTTTATACTGCAGTCTAGACTTGCACCCAAATTGAGCTACGTGAATTATTATCGTTAGGTGCCAACCTTATTGCACCATAAAGAATAACTCTACATAAATTCATGAACTAATCACCCGTTTGTGCCTTAAATTATAGCTTAGTGACCAGCCTGCGCATAGTTTCTGATTGTTTGTGCTTTATATCACACGGTCAAAGCTTGGAACCTTATCTAAACATTGCTAATTTTATATTAATACGTTCAGGTGCCAACCTCCTGGGGTCACCACATAAATATATGAGATAATCATCCGTTTGGGCCTTAAATTTGTAGCTTACTTATTCAGGTTATACTTCCCACGGTGAAGCACATTCGTTTTGATCGTAGTACAACGTTTGCTCTAGATTTGGTTTATACTGAAAAGTCTAAACTTGAACGCAAATTAAGTAATCTGAATTTGTATCGTTAGGTGCCAATTCCTTTGCAGCATAAAAATAATACTACATAAATGTTTCTCATCGTGAAGCACACGTTTTTTATAATAATACATTGTTTGTGCTTCATTTGGTTTACACTGTTAAGTCTAAATTTTCACCCAAATTAAGTAATCCGAACCTTTATCGTTGCGTTAGGTGCCAACTAGCTTGTATCATAAAAATAAATCCACAAAGATTTATGAGATACGTTTGTGCCTAATATTTATAGATTACTTAACTCTTTGTGCATAGTCTTCGATTAGATATTAAATGGTCAAATGTTGATTTGGTTATACTGTAAAGTCTACACTTGCATCCAAATTGAGTATCCTGAACTTTAACCGTTAGGTGCCAACTTCCTTGCATCACAGGTATAACTACGAGGGCAGTTTAATAAGTCAGTGACTTTTGATTAAAAGATATTTTTCGGCAAATAAGCAGTTTATTTTTCTATATAGTCTCCTTTTCGCTCTCTATACATTTAGTTCAGGGTTTTCCAATTTTTTATTCCTTCCAAATAATATGTTTTCTCGAAGCTCTAAAAATAGCAGTTTGTTTCAGTTATGGCCTCTTCATTTGACCCAAATCTTTTACCGCCCAGCCATTTCTTCAGGTTTGAAAACAACAAGGGCTAAATCTGGAGAACATGCAGGATGGTGCAACAGTTCGTACAATTATGAAATTTTGCCATGGTGACTACACGTATGCACCCGTGCATTGTCTTGATGGTACAGCACATTTTTCTTCGCCAAATGCCGCCTTTTCTGCTTCAAATCAATATCTATACAAATCTACCCAAAGCTGTAAATAATATTCACCGCTGATCGTTTTACCCATTTTAGGGTAATCGATGTGAATGACACCATGTGCATTACTCAAAACTGTGGCTATGACCTTGTCGGTCGACAGGCCCACCTTGGCCTTCTTTGGTGCACGTTCACCCGGAGAAACCCACTATCTTGATTGTTCCTTGGTCTCTGGTGTGCTGTGATGGATCCATGTTTTGTCCACGGTAACGAAACGGCCCAAAAACTCGTTCGGATTGCTTCTCAACATCCCCAAACACCCCTTTGAAGTGGTAAGACGGTTGCGCATATGGTTGAGTGTGAGCAATCGCGACGCCCATTGCGCGGATAGCTTTTCCATGTCCAAATATTCATCTAAAATGTGATGTACCCGCTGAGTTCAGATGCCCACAGCCTCAGCCACCTCATGTACTTTCATTTTCCGATCGTCCAATATCATTTCATGGATTTTATCGACGATCTCTGGCGTGACAACCTCTTTTGCTCAATCTGAACGTTCGGTGTCACTTGTGCTGGTACGATCACAACGGAACACAGTAAACCAGTTCTTAACCATTGAAATTGATGTTACAGGGTCCCCACAGTGTTTATCAAACCTTGGTTACAGTAATGGTTTTTTTTACTCAAAAAATAATGCTTAATCAGCACACGAAACTTACTTTTTTACATTTTCGTTAAAATGCACGAGGTTGTCTGATTTCAATGGCTGTCAAACACAAACTAAGTGACGCAGCTTACTCAAAATTTGACAGTAGTCTATTAATAGATTTGTGCGTTACATTAAACAGTTAAGACTTGCACCCATTTGAAGCATTGTCAACTTCAAGTTATTATTCCTCCCACATATTGCACACATACCCTGATAATAATACAACGTTTGTGTTTGATTTGGTTGATACTGTTAAATCTACCATCAGATACCAACTTTCACGCATCAAAAAAAACGTTACATAAATGTATGAGAGAATAGTAGCAAGGGGTGAGAATGGGGACGCAACATCCGCGCATGCGCCCGGTGTAGTTTTTAACTCCAGCCCCTGGAGTGTAGGCACACTCAAGCACGTTTAATGCATCTTAATTGGCGGCTTCTTTTCAGGTGCCATTCTCAACCCCTTGATGTATTTGTAGTCCTCACCTTGTAATTAGGGTCCTTTTGGCAGTATTAAGAGCTTTTTTAAAATCCGTAATCATGACGCCATAATTAAAAGTGATGGGAGTGAAGGAGAGATTCATCTTAATTCATCTGGCACTAGGTCATGCTCCATGCTTTCTGATTGGTCCATAGGCCCCGCCTAGACTCCGTGCTCTGATCAATCGATCAAACCCTTTTCAATCAAATCAATCTCAAGCAAATCTATCAATCAAAGCAATTAACCAAATCATTCAAATCAATCAATGTCCTTCAAATCAAACAAGAAGTTGATCTAACAGTTCTTCATAACCTTCAGGTAACGATTCCCCCAATGTGTATACCTAGCTCCTATGAGCGATCGCTTACTTTGTAGATAAGTCTTAGTGAGATTCAGAGCTGGTACTCTCCCTAAACGTAAGAACACCAGCGTGGAAAAACAGTCGATCATCCGAAAATCAATCTCAATCAATTCAATCTCAATCAAATTAATCAACCAAATCAATCTCAATCAAATCATAACTTACAGCTTGCAAAAACCAGCGTTCAATTCAAATATACTGGTTTGGCTTAACTTACAGCTTGCTAAAACCAACTTTCAATTAAAAAATACCAAATTGATTTAACTTACAGCTTGCGAAACCAACATTCAATTAAAAAAATAGAGGTTTGGTTTAACTTACAGCTTATTTTAATTATAATTCTACAATTAAGATACCAAACATCTAACTTGTCTACTTTATTACAAAAATGTGAAAATTTAATGTTGCTTTGTGAAGTCAGAAGGTGATTATTTACTATTAAACGTTTGGCATAATTTGATTTGTCTGTGTGTTTATATTTCTAACGTCTAATGTGTTCTTTGTATCTAAGATCAAAATTCCCTAATGTTTCTCCAATATAAACAGAATTACAGGATGTACAGATCTAATATTTTTTTACGACAGTGGACCTAAACAGGCTAAATTTGGCCTGTCATGCTAAAGCACTCAGGAACACTTAGGAGAATGGATAATGAATTGCCAATAGATGCCTATGAACAGCTACCTTAAATTTTCTCATATCATAAGTGAGAGGAAAGCGGGAACTAGGGAGATCATTCCAGAGTTTAGAAGCCGTGTAAAAAAATGTGGATTTCGCCCGTTTGGTACGACAAGTGGAGATTTGTACTGCATACTGATGATGTGAATGAGCGAACCGAGTGCTTCTCGCAAAGACAGCCGAGATGGTATCAAAGCATATAATTCAGCAGTACAATAGCCGTTGTAATAACAATAATATAAAGAAAAACTGAAACCATCCTTCTATGCTCAAGAGACTGTATGTGAGAAGTTAAGGACGGGTCATTTATAAGCCTAATCGCTCTCTTTTGAATACGATCAACGATATCGAGAGCGTATTAGCACTAACAGAGGTGAGAATTATATTCCAGATGGGACCGAATTTGGGCCTTATACAGCAGAAGGAGTTGTCGAGAGGTAAAGTACTGCTTAGATCTGTACAAAAGCCTATTTTACGAGCAGCTATTTTGGTAGCTGACAGAAGATGGTCAACCCATAAGAGATTTGAAGATACAGTCATACCCAACAGAGTAATAGAGTCTGAAAACTTAAGAACTGAGCCATTCATACTTACAACAGGAAATGATCGATCTTTTGGCGGGCACAAAACAACACTGAGTTTTTATTCGTTACGCCATCTTGCTAAATTGCTTTACGATCTTTAATCTACATTTAAATTTAAGCTTTTAAAATGAAGGCCGTAGCAATTATTTTGTCGATGTAGGTTTGTTTACGACTACTTGGCGGATTAAAATCAAAACGGGGTAATTATTTATCGATATAAGTTTGTTTACACGACTACTTCGCGGATTAAAATCAAAACGGGGTAATTATTTATCGATATAAGTTTGTTTACTTACATTAAAACCAACAAAAAAAAAACAAAAGGACAAATTCACGTTTTTAAGTTCTTTAATAAAACAGAAACGATAATATATTTATGACCACAACAGTAAGTTATAAAGTAATAAACAAAGATCCATCTTTTTTATTTTGCCCTATCTTCCAGTTTCATTAATTTCCAACCGGCGACATTCTACACAATTTCGTGCGTATAAACATTCTAAGCGATTTGTCACGGTCTATTCGAATAACGTAGTTTCGAATGATCAAATTACGACTTATGGACGAGATATTAAAACCATTTAATTAATTTTTTTCGCGATTTTCTGCTATTACAAGAATAAAAGTTTCTCGGTCCACTACTTACACTGTGGATAACGATAATGATATTAAATGTGTTTAATGTATACATTATTTTATTGTTTGATATGGTAGCAAATATTTTCTGCATTAAGTTTTATCTTCTGCTCTGAGCAACTCAAACCAAATGATGAATATACCTCAGAATGTAATGTAGAGCATACGAAGATTCTTATCTATAAAACTCATTACTTTTTGTTATTAATTGATAAAAAGTGCTATTTAAGGAAAATGAAAGGACGCACTGGCTGATTAATTTAGTTTTGGTTAATTATGCTAATGAATTTTAAGCGAGAGGGTCAAGAAGGCAAAAAACATTAATGATTACGTTTTTAATTACTTTTAATTTGCAATTTTTTACACAATGGCTCACTCACATTTATATCTATACATTTTCTTTATCTGTTTAATGTTACGTGACGCATTTTAATAGTTAAGTATAATTTTATTATCAAATATAAAGGATATCAACAGTCTAAAATTATACATACTTGGATTAATACAATTTACAAGTGTAAGTAATTTGCATCAACCAGAATATTCCATAACAAGATGTGCGATTAGAGCTATCCAATTGGTGCTTATCAAATTATGTAAACATGTTGAGCAACACTTTGTGTAATTGTGCTGAGCAACAAAAATGTTGCCTCCAATAACCACCAGAAGGCACTACAAACCGCAGGTCCAAATTGACCGATAATGGTATCACTGAATTTATAATTTTCAATCCTATAACTTTATAGCTACTTGTAGTTAAATTATTATGGCTTCCAAATAAATTTGTTTACTTAGCTATTTCTATTGTTCCTGTCAGAATTTAATTACAAAGGTTTTTTGCTTGAAGTCAAAAGTGAAATTTTCTTGAGCGGACATACAAAATTTAAATTACGAGGAAATTAAAAATTTGATACAGTTAATTACAAAGTAAATTTTATGTTTTCCTTGGTTTCATTTAAATCTATGTGGCGCCCAACTTAAAAAGGATAGATTCAGAATTTTTATCAAAATGATTGCATTTATTGACCACTAACGGTACGCTAAATTGTACTTATTAAATCATAACACATTAAAACAAAGTTTTAAACTAAAAAGTATGATTATTTACTTACACTGCACATAACCTATATACAGTGTGTCCCCGGATTGATTGGACGACTCTTATAAAAGGCAAAACATTTTTGATTTGAAATTTGAGCTTCTGAGGTCCAACCCTGCTTAGTTTGAAACTAATTTGTGACAGAATTTTAGATTCGAAAAATCATGTGTGCCTTGGAAATTTTGAAAAAAATGATTTTTCACACCAGCAACAGTCCTTTTCTCTAAGAGATACGATAAAATGTTACCAAAAAAAGTTGTTCAGAATGAAAAATTACATATGTATATGCAAAATTTCAAATCTCTAGGCCAGCTTTAGATTTTTTTTAACCAAGTTTGATCAGAATTGAAAGTTATGTTAATGTAGAACATTTCCCATCCCAGATCCCACTAAACAGACCCATATAGAAAATAAAACAAGCTTTTTTTTATTGTTGGATAATCATCCTTCAACAATAACAAAGCAATTAAACAAAATTACCTGTCTACTGCGACTTATGCCGCTTAGTTTATTCAAGTTTGCACAATGTTCAATACGTAATCTAAATTCTTCATTAAAATTTTGTACCTGTTCCAAAGTCATTGTTGCGCTATCGTTTTGAATCCTATTTTTAACTTTTCAACATCATTTGGAATTCTTTCAGCGTAAACTAATTGTTTTAATCTGTCCCACACAAAAAATCCATAATAGTAAGATCAGGTGACCTTGGAGGCCAAAAAAACCTCCTACTCTTTCTCCCAATTCCATCTTTCGGCAAACTGTTCATTTAACCAGCTGGAAACAAGACGAATAGAATGGGTCGTCATGCTGAAATTAACTGGTCTGGCGTAATTGTAAGGGAAGTCATCACAAACTTTTCCAGAACCATAATGTACGTATTCTGATTAAGGTTTCCTTCAATAAAGAATGGCCCAGTAAGACAAAGTCTACGTGAAACTGCACACCATACATTTATTCTTTAAAGTATTGGCTTCTGGAATTAATTTGGTATTGTAGATTTTCTTAGATTCTATTTTTACCTTTTATTTTGTTTTTAGTTTTTTTCTGTCTTGCTTTACTTTGTAGACCGAAGTTTAGGATAAAGCCATATATATATATATATATATATATATATATATATATATATATATATATATATATATATATATATATATATATATATATATAATGCAAACTCGATGGCCAAAACGAAAACAGCTGATTCCTCTGGCCAAAAGTGTGTACTCTAGAGAAAACTCTCCTTTCTGGATGAATTCTTCTTGGGAAAGCAGCTGCATACAGCCTAGCAGCCTCACTTGCATTCCCTTGGGCAACACCATAATAATAATTTATATCGGCATATTCTTCATTTGAAAACTTGACTCAGGATGGAAAACACGAACACGAACAAGAACAATAATAATAACAAGAACAAGAACGACTCAAAAACTAAATTACAATATCAGTACAACAGAAAGAACTCGTTTTGAAATCAGCAAAACTGTAATAGCAAACAAATTTTGACAACTAACTTACGTTATGGTGATGAAAAGATATCAGTAAAGGAGACGTATTTCTTGCCGTAAATGTACAGATTGATTGAAAAGTGAGGACAAATCGTCAATTCTCATCTACTCTACCATATTTTTGAAGGTAATTTTATGCTCTAAAAGTTTTTCCTGAGGTGTATTCCTGTAACAATTCAGTAATTAGTACGTCAACCATAAGTTTTTTCATATCGTTGTGAAGCTTATGAAAAAGGAAGTTTTCCTTTATCGGCCATGTATCAAATCCATCTCTATTGGAAAAATATTCCTCTTGGAAATTTGTCTTGGGGTTTGAAAAAATCATTTCTGAATTCATTATGTCATTAAAATTGTTGAATGAAGAGTTTGTCTCGAATGAATTCAATATTCTTCAAGGCAATTTCATCTTCTACAAATTTCTCCTAATGTGTTTTCTTGAACTCTTCTAGTTTGGAAGATATAGCGTGATTTAAAAATAAGTCCACGAAATATAAAAATTTAAAAAGTTAACATCTTGAAACCATCAACAATAGACACACCCTGTATTAACAATTTTTTGTTCCTTTTGGCCAGAGGAATCAGCTGTTTTCGTTTTGCCATCGAGTTTGTCACCTATATATATATATATATATATATATATATATATATATATATATATATATATATATATATATATATATATATATATATATATATATATATATATACAGGTCCGCAACAAGAGCTTCTTCTATATCTTCCGTTTTATATATGCTAAATTAATAAAATTTGGAATGCAGTTATAGTTTAGTTGTGTGCATATTTTAAAATTATTCACGAATACAGGTTGTTTATTTAAAGAGGACCAAATTATTATAAAAAATTTAAATGGAACACCTGTATATTATTGCTTTTTGAATTCTACACATTGTTGCTAACAAATTCAATATATTTCCCTATCCTAAATATAGCCGTTTTGAGTTATTTCGATTTTCTAAAAAATTGAAATTTCAGAGTTACTTTGAAAATGTACCTCCTTAACTGTTGAAAAATAAAAGTTATCTAATTTATATGAGAATAAGTACACAGATAGAGCTTCCTTTTAATGTGAACAAAATGACATAATTGCATACAGGGTGCTTACAATTGACTTTCCAATCAACCGTTATTCGAACTAGTAAAAGTGTACTTTTACAAATAAAACACCCTGCATATTATTACATTTTTGGTTTCTACATATTAACCCTTATCAGTTCGCCATACAACTCCCTATCCCTAAATATAGCCGTTTCCGAATTATTTTCAATTTTTCAAAATGTATAAGATTATTGAGACATTTTTAAATCTAATCTAATTTAAATCTAATAAAACTGTAGTTAACCATTTACGAGTGTTATTGTTAGTAATCAAGATTTTTATAAAATAAATTTTACACAAAATGAGTTAGTTGATATGATATTCGTGTTGGGTGCTACAGAAAGAAACTGTTTATTAACCAGCAGAATTTATGCAGAAAAATATGCAGATGACATCCAAACGCAAGATCGTTTCAGAAAGTTGAGTAGATTTATTGCAACTTCATGAGCCAATTACTCCAAACATGAACGTGTTAAACCTTCTACAAATGAAGATAGTGAATTGAGGGTTCTTCTCGCCATCGAAGAGGATTATCACAGAAGCCAAAAGGACATAAGTGAAATCGGTGGTATAAGTGAGAGATCAGTAGGTCGTCTTTTAAAGAAGAATCACTTACATCCCTATCATATTCAGTTACACTAAGAATTGAGCGATGCAGACTTCGATCATCGAGTAAGATTTTGTAATTGGGCCAGAGAAAAAATTACTCAAAACCCAAATTTTTTTTATAATATTTTATGGACAGACGAATCAACATTTCATAAGAATGGATTTGTTAATACACATAATTTTCATTATTATTCCTCAGAAAATCCACATTTATTAAGACAAGTTGATAATCAACATAAGTAGTCTTTAAGTGGCTGGGGTACCATCGTTGGGGATTATGTCATTGGTTCATTCTTTTTTGATGGACACTTGAATGGTGAGAAGTACCTTAACTTTTTGCGTAACGATTTACCGGGCTTATTAGAAAATATTACTCTAGATATTAGAGCCACAATGTGGTATCAACATAATGGCGCTCCTGCTCACTACTCTGCAAATGTAAGAGATTATCTCAATAGTCTTTCCAAATAAATAGATTGGGCGAAATGGACCTGTGAGGTGGCCAGCTTGGTCCCCTGCTCTGACAAGAATAGATTTCTTTTTATGGGGATACATAAAAAGTATTGTCTATAGGGAACCACCAACCACTGCCGAAGATGTGCGTAATCGTATAACACAGGCTTTTCATAGCATTACTCCTGAGTTGTTGCGTAGAGAAAAACGGACAACATTTTGAACAATTATTATAAATCATTATCGCTAATGATTAGCCTTAAATTATTTTTTTTTTATTTTATTAGTTTTGTATTTTTAGAAATAATTTTAATAATTATAGTGTATTAGTTTCTGTTGCGTTTTTTAATTTGCAATACAATTGTTTTCCACTGGTTTTTTTTTATTTATACGAGGCCATGGTTTTAAAAAAATGTTCCAATAATCTTATACATTTTGAAAAATTGAAAATAATTCGGAAACGGCTATAATTAGAGATAAGAAATTGTATATCGAATTGATAAGGGTTAATATGTAGAAACCAAAAACGGAATAATATACAGGGTGTTCTGTTTGAAAAAGTAAACTTTTACTAGTTGGAATAATGTCTGATTGGCAAGTCAATTGTAAACACCCTGTATGCAATTATGACATTTTCTTTGCATTATAAGAAAGCTCTATCTGTGTACTTGTTCTGATATAAATTAGATAACTTTTGTTTTTCAACGGTTAAGGAGGTACATTTTCAAAGCTATCTCTGTAATTTCAATTTTTTTATAAAAATCGACATAACTCAAAAACGGCTATATTTAGGGATAAGGAAACATATTGCGAATTTGTTAGGAACAATGTGTAGAATTTAAAAAAGTAATAATATGTTCCATTTAAATTTTTTTTATTATAATATTTAAATAAACAACCTGTATACACGTGAATAATTTTAAAATATGCACAAAACTAAACTATAACCTAATTCCAAATTTTATTAATCTAGCTTATATAAAACGGAAGATATAGAAGGCGCTCTTGTTGCCGGACCCTGTACACACATATATATATATATATATATATATATATATATATATACATACAGGGGGTCCCAATAGTGCATATTCGGTCGATAGCTCCTTAGTCATTAAACTTAGGAGAAGTTTAAATACGAAAGTTGTCTATTTTTATAAGCTGCATAATCTGAAAATAGTTTGGTTTCTACAGGGTGTAATATAAAAGCGGTATAATATCGAACTTTTGATTTTTAAGTAGAACACCCTATATATTATTTTATTTTTCGATTCTCCTTTATAATTTTACATTTTTTTATAAGAATTACTTATAATCTAAATCTTACAGTTTTTGAGATATTTACAAAGTTTAAAAACTGACATTTTTATGTAGTAATTCAAGTAGGCTTATCTCAATTATTTTTAAAGATAAAAAAAAATCTTTGGTATAGAATTTATTCATACATGAGCTTACTTTAATCTATTGTCAAAATTGGATTTCCATATACACGGTGATCACAAAAATTAATTCAATAACATAAATTTGAAAATGCTATATCTTCATTTTTTCAAATGGCACACCCTATATTTTTTGAATGCCTTGTCTTCGTCTATTAGTCGGCTTTCATTTCTGTTAAATATGTTCTATACGTACCTCTAATAGTTTCGGAGATAATTAAGTTTGTTCAATTTTGTTCGTTGATAACACTGAAAAAGAGTAACATTAGTCGGTCAAAGCAAGCTATGCATACATAAGAGACTAAAAAACACTTAAAATTAAAATAAGTTGTTCAATGTGACCACCATTTTGTTGTTGGCAAACATGAAGTCTTTGAATAAACGACAAATTTACTTTTCGTAATGTGGAAACATTTATATTTTGAATGACGTCTCTAATTCTTACCTTCATATCACCTACAGTCGTTGGAGGAGTGTAATAAACTTTTTCTTTAATCCAACCCCAAAGAAAAAAGTCCAGCTTTGTCAAGTCAAATGATCTTGTAGGCCCGGAGATAGGCCCTCCTCTTCCAATTCATTTGTTTTGAAACTAAATATTTAAATAATTTCTAACGTTTCTGCTAAAATGCGGAGGAGCGCCATCTAACTGCAGCCACATTTGTCTAAGGGTTTGTAAAGGTAAATCTTCAATAAAAGTTTCAAATTCGTTGCGCAACAAGTTTAAAAATGAACCTCCATTGACCGTGTTTTCACAAAAATATGGTCCTATAATTCTTTCCCCAATAATTCCGGCCCAAACATTAAATGACCAGCGGTGTTGATGATCAACAGGAATTATAAATCTGAGATTCTCAGTATCGTAATAATGGAAATGATGTCTATTAACGTATCCATTTTTGTGGAAAGTAGCTTCATCAGTAAATAAGATCGTGCTAAAATAGTAGTAGTAAAATGGTTTTTCTAAATTTTTATTTATGGCCCAATTATAAAAATTTAGTCATCCTCGTCTAATTCTTGGGCAAGTTGGACATGGTATGGATGAGATTTATATTTTTTTATAATTCTATTAACCGATATTTTTGAAACTCCAACTTCTAATTCCAATTGTCGGCAAGAAACGAGAGGATTTTCAATCACGGATTGAAGAACTAGATGTTCATTACCTTCGTTAATTGCGGTTCTTTCTCGTTCTAAATTGTCTTCGTAATGAATACTGCCTGTTTGCTCGAAACGCTCTTTCAATCTTGCAAGTGCTGAAACTTGCGATTGTCGTGCATTTGGAAATGTTTGCTTATAAATTCGATGAGTTAAAAGACAATTTTTATCGCTTTCACCAAGGACGTAAATCATATTAACAAGTTCTTCTTTCGAAAAATTCATGTTATAATTTAGGAAGTAAGTATACAATACTACACAAATATTAGCACTGTTTGACAAGTTTGATTTCTTCATTTGTTTTCGTTCATCTTTTGTTTTACTCTCTTTTGATTAAATTGTTTAATTTTAGGATGAATCGTTTAAAAACATCTCAAATATCTCTTAAAAATGGTGGTTTCGTACAATATTTATTATAATTACAAATTATGTATTGCAGTTAATATTTTTTAGTTTATGTATCGACAGCTTGCTTTGACC
>JARFJB010000602.1:4117500-4355000 GCA_036346205.1 Vesta saturnalis
ATATTTTCACAAAGGGTTGCCATCATAAAAATCTAAGTGTGCAAAACATACCTATTTCATCAAGGACGTGGACAGCGAGGTATCTCTCTCATTACATAATCTTGTTTAAGAACCTACGTGACAGAACTCAGATACAGCATTTAGCAAGACAGATTTCACCTGACAACTCGAAATTTTTAGAGGCTGCGTACCAGGATACAGGCTCTGTCTTATCAGAAATACCTCTGTCAAAAAGGGCCTTACATTTTATAATCAAGTTAAGTATGCTGGCCGCTTATTTGAATACTATTTTTAAATTTTGCAGTCTTTACCCAGAAGGGGTTGCCATATTATCACATAAGACAGTTTTTCATACAAGTTCTGCCTTAGCAGAAATACCTCTGTCAAAAAGGAGATTAGATTTATAAACATGGCCATAGGGAAGATAATAGAATGTGCTTACAGAAACAAGAAGCGTCCACTATGCATAAACCTGTGTGACCGTTTTACTAAGTCTGATGTAAATGCTATTAATAAACTTAAGAACAAGCCAACGGCTGGTCCGGATCAAATTCCCAGCTTCATTGTTAGAGACTGTTGTGAAATATTAGTTAAGCCACTGATATTTAATCTTTCTTTACGAACTAGTACATTTCCCGAGGTATGGAAACAAGTCTGGATATGTCCAGTAATAAAATCGGGGGAATCAATGCTAATTAATAATAATAGACCTATTAGTATTTTATCAAATTGCTCTAAGGTTTTTGATAAAGCTGTTTATAATTGTTTACAGCCTCATGTAAGCGAATATATTCCCCAAGCTCAACATGGTTTTATGGCTAATCGATCTAGTCACTAACCTAGCATGTTTTACTCAATATACCATGGAAGTCCTAGATAACCATGGTTAAGTTGATACAGATTTCGCCAAAGCATTTGATCAGATTAATCACTCGTAATTATCTCAAAGTTAAAAAATTTTGGGTTTCACGATTCACTAGTTTCTTTCTTCTCTTCGTATTTACGAAACCGCATTCAATATGTACCTATCATATAACAATCATAATTCTGATCCTATCATTGCAACGTCAGGTGTTCCTCAAGGGTCTAACCTTGGGCCACTTTTATTTCTTATAAGGTAAATTCGGGATAGATGGACCACCGGGTTAGACGGACCACTTCAATAATTTACAGATTTGTCACAGCAGCGCTGCAGCCGATTGTGCACTTGTGCAACTGTATGAGTTATTATCGTGTAAAAAGTTTTGTGTTCAGTATTTTACGTAGTTCTTTAGAAAAGTGGATTGTTGACTTTGGGTCAGTTGAAAAATTTATTACACTAGACTAGCTTTAAACATATTTCAGTTAGTTTAAACGATTTCGGTGTAATATCAATGATATAACTTGAGCAACAGTTTATGTAAAACTAACGTGGCATTAAGCCACGTGTTCTCGATCAGTGAGTTGGTCCATCTATCCCTGACAAATGGGATAGATGGACCACTTTCTTTGGGATAGTTGGACCAGTTGAAAAACATGGAATGGTCGGACCTAGTGAATTTAAAATCGAGAAATATTCCCAAGGAATTTTAAGGAAATATTTCAAAATCATAAATTCCGGGAATTTATGTTATACACGCAAAATAACTCAAACATACCTTTTTGTTACTCTAAGTTAAAACACTTCTTAAATAAGAGTTATATATAATAATGATTAGGATAAATAACAAAAAATTCGTAAGTTCATCAAATAAACAATAATTAAAAAATTACCCAGAAAATGTAAATTAATATACCTATTGCTAATAAGTCTGTTTATTTTCTGTTTAAAACTACATTGAAACGCCGTCTTAAATCTAAAAACTTTAGTAAGGGCTCTTTCGTTAAATGTTCACTATTGGGCACTGCAAATGAGAAAAATAGTTGGGCATATAAAAACTACAATCACGTGGGTTAAGTCCTACTAGAGACTCGGTTCGTTCTATGGTTTATTATTTGGCAGAACATAAAACACAATCTTAATAAGGAAACCAAACAAGCAGGCTATGACTGGCTTTCGTTGTTTCTTGCTCGAAACACAGAACTTAGTATTCGTCAATCTGAAGGAGTATTAAATGCGAGAGCTAAACGGCTAAATAAAAGAGTTGTCAATTTTAAACTGTTAGGGGTTGTTTTGAAGGAAAACGGACTCATTGACAAACCTGGAAATGTCTTTAATATGGACGAAACAGGTTTACAATTAAATAACAAGCCTGGTAAAGTTGTTTCAATCAAAGGTTCCAAGAATGTGACATCTGTTACTTCTGGAGAAAAAGGTGAAACGATTTCAGTGTTAACCTGTGTAAGTGGGGAGGGAACGTTCTTATCTCCTTTTTCTATAATGAAAAGAAAAAATTTGAAACGAGAGTTTTCTGAGAGTATGCCACGACCCTGAAGTGAGAATGTCGCAAACGTCTGGCTATGTTAATACTGAACTATTTTTCGATTGGTTAAAAAATCATTTCACCCCAAGAAAACCAGCTGGAAAAGTTCTTCTCCTTCTTGACGGTCATACATCGCAGACTAGTTGCATTGAAATGCTGGAGTTTGGAGAAAAGAATGATATCATTTTAATGAGTATTCCTCCCCATACGAGTCACTGGCTACAGCCATTAGATCGTGCTTTCTTCAAGTCTTTAAAGAGTAACTACTACTCTGCCTGCAACAGTTATGTGACGAATAATCCCTCTAGGAAAATTACTCGACTACAGTTTGGTATGTTACTAAGCTCTTCTTGGGGAAAGTCAGCAAACGTTGATAATAGTGTTACTGGTTTTAGAACATGTGAAATAATTCCTTTTGAACCCAAAGCAATACCAGACTATGCTTTTCTATCAGAAACCACTGACTCTACAGAAGTTATTCGCGATAAAAGTGTCCAGGCGACTGAAACCCTTGAATCTAATGACTATTCGGTGAACAATGTCCCAGCAAATGATCAACCAGCTAAAGCTAGGTCTAGCCATCAGTTAAATGAATTACTTGCTGTTGCTGGCCCTAGTTCAAGCAGTGACATGGAAGCTGTTCTAGTGCCTGAATCGCCTAAATCGTCAAAAGAAAACAATTAATTGCCGGAAAAAGACACACCCTCAAAGTTATTGGACAAAATACACCCAGTGCCATGTGTTAGTAAAGTACTGACACTAAAGAGAAGAGCGCAAACTGTATCGACAGTTTTAAGTTCGCCAGCAAACATTCAATCTTTAGAGAAGGAAAGGGGGGAAAAGAGTTAAAAATTAAGATTAAAGAGGAGAAAAAGATAGAAATGGAGAAGAAAGAACTACAGAAGAATAATAATAAATATTGACGAAATTTCTAACGACAAGCTTTATGAAAGTGACTGGGAAGAAAATGAATGTGTTTACTGTGGGGAGAACGACAATGAAACAAGAACAAGTAGACGATTGGATTAAGTGTATAACATGCTCCCGTTGGACTCAGGAAGGCTGCACACAATTTAAAAACCTATGTGATCACTGTGTAAAGCGGGAATAGAAAAAAAAAGTTTTAATGCAATATTATAAAACCAAGTAATTCACAAATACACTTAATCAACTTAAATAGGTACAATAATTTCTTTTGTTAAACATATTTTTAGATTTGTTTTTAAATATCATGTAGACATACTATAATGCTCCCCTACTTTTGGGTGCTATACTTATATTGCGCCCTTCTGGTTTGGTAACCCAACGCGGTTTTACTTTGCCTCGGCTTTGCTCAATCGGGTTTATTTTATAAACGGGGTGTGGTTCGTAGTAAGTACTGGATGGGCTTAACACTGTAACCTTAAATAAAACCGTAAAGCATTTTTAAAATGTATATTAAAGAAATATCAACAATAAATAAAATAAAAAGGTAATTAACAAAATGTATGGGGAACTTCTGTCCGGGTCTGGCGGCTGGTTCTCCTGGTTGGCGGCCGTCACTGTGTGCGAAGTCGCTTCTGTGAACAAAGATAGTCTTTTAATCTATTCCTTACCTAAGAGGTAAAATTTAGATTACGGTCCTGCATGTACAGTAGCGAGAGCGTTACCCTTGATACCGTTGTTGGTCGGGCGCCAGCGCAATGAACTCGAGTCGTTTTGAGAAAATCGATATCGTTTAGACTTTAGTAACTCTGGAGCGCTGAAGCAAGGATGTCCTCCTCTCGGGAAATAATACACGCGAAAGGCGCGTCTGCAAACGCGAGATCTCGACGGTCTTTCTCTAATTATAACCGGTTTAATGTAGGTAATTAGATTATTTATCTAACTAAATTAATTACTGATCTCTATACTAAGTTTAATTATTTATAATTAATCAAGGGATCAAAATACTTAATATTAAAACTACTCTAATCGGTTTACGTAAAGATAGAAAATCTACGTACTCTCTAATTTATTTACAAACGTTCGTGCACCAGGTATTTACGATGGACGACAAATTTATTATACTAAGGTTATGGAGGTACTCTTCTGCGATTCACAGACACTGTGTATGGTTATTGTGTTTGTCTGTAGGTAGTGTGAGTTTCGAGCGGGATTTCAGTAATGCCCAGAAGACGTAGGCGACGGCCTGTCTTTACTGGATATACTAAGAGAAAGGTCGTAGGTCTTTACAGCCCTGTAACAACCCTTCACCCTCAAGTATTTGCGAGATACGGCGGGGCTACCCTGCGTACTCTAGGTGTACTTTGTAGTGGCGAGTGACGACGGATCTACCCTTCGTGGCACTCCAGGTGTTAGTGTACTTGGTATTACGTCGGGGTTACCCTGCGTGCTACTCTAGGTGCTAGTGTACTTTGTATCTGCGAGTTACGTCGGGATCTACCCTGCGTGACTCTAGGTGTATTGGTATAACTCCTGGAGCTCAGCCCGGAATTATTTACGGTCTGTAGTGTTTGAGTGTAAATTGTTAGATTGTATAACTTTACAACTTACGTGTCTATCAATAGCAGTACAGAATTGAACTTTAGGTTGCCCGGTGCGTCGTGATGCGCGTTATCGCCAGATCGCGAAGGACTCTTCGTCGGTGAACAACAGGTCGGTGCTTACACTAAGCAAACGGAGCGGCTGCGGCTACTGGTTTCTGGAACGGCTTGACTTGAATCTACGGAGATTCATTCATTCATTCATTCATTGCTTATTATGCGCGTCGTGAGTTTATAAACGTGCATCTGTGGGCGGCTTCGCGGCTACCGTGCGGGGAAGGCCGTTATGTGATTGGTTAAAATCGTTCTGACGTGCAGAAACTTACGGTTTCTTAGAAATACACGTCAGCGGTGATGAATAAATTATTCGTTGTGCAATATCGCGTAAACTTATGAAATCTTACATACAGGATGGTCCGCACCTAATTTATTCTAAAACACATACGTACAGGACGCTGGTTCTTTACAATACTGTAAATAGTTTCATTTAATATTATGCTTTGTTTTCTCATTTTACCTTAATTTCGTGTAGAAGATTAGTGGTCCATCTAACCCGGATACTATGGGGATAGATGGACCGTGTAACAGTTTAAAAAAAATTGTTTGGCTTTTACATTTTCGATGTATGGATAAAAAAGGTGAACATTATTGTTCCATAATATGTAGTGATGGTTAAATAAAATTTTTATGAAACCTTGAACCAGTTCGGAAAGAAAATGACTTCAAAAAAATGTGGTCCAACTATCCAAGACTTACCCTATTTATTAACGATTTGTCGCTTGTAATATCGTGTAATCACTTATTATTTGTAGAGGACCTCAAGATATTTTCTTGTGTTTCTAATATTACGTACTTCAACCAATGTAGACCTAGGTGTCACATTTGATGTTAAACTTTGTTTTATGGTCCATATAAACAATATTTGTAGGTTTGCAATGAAAATACTGTGGTTTATAATTCGTAACACAAAATTTTTTTTTAATATTTCTAACATTAAAAACGTTTCGATTTATTCAAAACTTCAATTTCAATTAATTCAGAAATATCTATACAAATTTAGACATTAGTTTCAAAGGTGTCAAAAGTGTACGTGTACATTTGACGTGGACAGTAGGACAGATGTTTAGCTATCAATCAAGCAACCTTAGATAAGCCAAGTCCAGCTGTACATTTAATGAAGGCTTCAAAAGATAAATATGTAAAGCTTCCTCTATGGTCAATATATTTGCGTTTTCAGCTCTATCCGAAATTGAGAAGTCTTCTTTTTTAATAACGTGGTCCTCATCTGTTGTGTCGAAAAATAGCCGAGTCAGGTATTTTTATTGAACGTTTCTCGAATTGTGGAGTAATTCCCAAGTGCTCAAATCGGCGAACCGCATAGTGACGTTCGGTTTTTCCGATGTAGGGTAGAAATTCCGGCCTCTGGGGTAATTCCGGCCGTTTAGTATCTCATAGTTTATAAATATTTTGTGTTTGTGACTATTGCTGCCACCTCCTTGAATGTTATGGAAATACTGTACAAAACTGTAATCAGCTGTTACGAGCCGACACGTTTTATAACGAAATATATGATTTGTGTTTAACTGCTATAATTATTTTGTGTTGTTAAAAGGTATGTATTATCTCATAGAACTGTCTAAAATATATTCTATATACGCAAGTAAGTGGCACATACATAGTTTGTTTCGGTATAAGTAAGAACATGTATTAAGTGCATTAGGGGTAATTCCGGACAAAGTACTGGGGTAATTCCAGCCGGCCGTATTTGCTCAATCTCCATTCTCTTACTAGGAATTAAGTATGAATGTTTTGTTTATTTTCAGATGCCTCGTAATTACATTAGAAAGGGTAATAAAGCGTCTGGGACGTCCGATGCCTTGAATTCTGCATTAGATGCAATAAATGGAGGTGTTGCACGGAGGGAAGTGTCACGGCGCTTCAATATTCCGCGAAGTATATTACAAGATTATCGCAAGAATGCAGTTCCTCTAGGTCGAAAGGCAGTGTTTTCTGCCCAAGAAGAAGAAGATTGGCTTACACATTATTAAACTTTCTAAAGTTTTCTTTGGAATTACTCCCAATCAAATTAAATAGTGTGCATTTGCTTATGCCAGCAAAAATAATTTGAAACATCCCTTTACAATAAAGAATGAAGCAGCAGGAAGGGATTGGCTTGCAGGTTTTCTGCGCAGCAATCCTGGCATTTCATTAAGAAAACCGGAAGCTACTAGTATTAATCGCATTACTGCCTTTAATAGAACGGAAGTGTCATTATTTTACAAAAACCTCGGAAGTTTGATGGAAAGATTTCAATTTCCACAAGCCAAAATATTTAACGCGGATGAAACTGGAATCACGACGGTCCAGAGACCAAATAAAATTTATGCGGAGACAGGTCAAAAGAGAGTCGGATTTGTAACGAGTTGGGAAAGAGGAAAGACAACAACTGCTATGTGCGCTTTTGGTGCTTCAGGTATCTATGTGCCTCCGATGTTTATTTAGGCACGTAAAAGAATGGCACAAAATTAAAAAAAAAATGGTCCACCAGGAGCTATCTACGTATGCTCTGACAACGGATGGATAAACGAAAATTTATTTCTGGACTGGTGAAACCATTTCCAGAATTTTGTCAAGTCTTCTCAAGAAGATCCGATATTACTAATTTTAGACAACCATGTAAGCCACTGCACCTTGAAAGTTTACAATTATTGCAAAGAAAATTTCATAAGCCTCTTAACAATACCACCCCATACTTCACACCGTACTCAACCTTTGGCTGTCTCTTTTATGCTGCACTAAAAGTGCTTACAATTCTGAGTGTGACAAATATATGAGAAGCCATCCTGGTGAAAAAATTACACCAAATGAAATTGCGGAACTCTTTAACAAAGCATATGGGCGGATTGCTACGCCCGAAAAAGCCATAAATGGGTTCAAAGCAACAGGAATTTTCCCATTAAATCCTGATATATTCACAGACGATGACTTCATAGCTGCTGAAAATTTAAATGTTGTTAGGAAAAACTCCTGAACCCGGAACTGCCGTTGTTAAATCCAATGAAGAAGCCGTATCTTTCAGTGAGATCATTCCCATCCCTGGCCCTTCAAAATCTGGTGATCACGGACTACAAAAAAACAATAAAAGGATTCCGATGAAAGACATCCTAGCGGAGAAAGAAATGAATAAAGGCAAGCGACTTCAAACGAAACAATTAAGTGTGGAAAAGTCAAAGAGAAATCTTTATCATAATCCTGGACCGTCTGATGCCAACAAAGAAAACTCACACAAAAGAATTAAAGTACAAAGGGAAAAAGCTAAGAAAGTGCAATACAAGGAACATCAAGATGATGATTTTGAAGGTTCTGATAATGAAGTTACCGAAGATATTTGCATAATATGTGGTGAATTTGGTAAAACAATGAAATGTGGATAAGGTGCGTAATGTGTGGTCAATGGGCACACCAAGCTTGTTCTATAGACGGAAAAGCAACATATGTGCGATTTTTGCATTTGAGTTCTTTGTGGAGGTAATACCGACTCGGTCGGAATTACCCCACGTTGCGCAATTCGGACAAATGAATTGTAACAAAAATGTTTGTAATTTGTTATTGTATTTTTTTAAATTAAAATAAAGGTTTTTTTGGTAGTTTAATAGTTGGTCTAAATTTTTACATAGTTATTGAATCCACAATGTAACATATAACACCATAATTACAGAAATGGCTTAAGGGCCGGAATTTCTACCCTACGTGGCGTTACAGCTACTACGTTGGAATTTGTAAATGATATTCGACGATATGTCGTCAGGAATATATCCTTAATTCGAAAATGAGATCCTAATCTTTCAAGAGTAGTGAAGACTTTATTGTAGGAAAGCTTTTTAATTAATCGCCTTATAACTCGGTGTATGTAAAGCCAGCCAGCGAAAGGAAGTTTTATGTAAGTAAATAATGCGTTTTCTTCCTTTCTTCTTGTAGTGGTGTTGATATGTATTTATTCGGAGAAAATGTCATATGTAATTCTCAATGAATTCTAAACAGAAACCATTCTTTTGAAGTATATTTTTAATTTTTCAAATTCTAGATGAAAAGTTGGTAGGTTGAGCATATAGCATGTAAGCACGATGTAGTAGGATATTAATTAAAGTTGTTTTATATTTGTTGACTTCAATTTCGCAAATAAATTTCATGTTTTGATGTTGACTGTTTAAGTAAGTCAAAAGGTTGAACGTGATCCTCTTTTCAAAGATTAAAATTTATCATCAACATAGCATCAATAAAATAAAGGTTTGATATTGGTAGGGCAATGTCCCTGACAATGTTTTTCATAGTAAACTAAGAAAATATTAATTGAAAATGATTTAAGTATTGAATAAATCGAAACGTTTGTATTGTGTTTATATTTATCATTAAGTTCAATGGAAAATCTTTATCAACATATATAAATAATTGTTATGGTTGTCCTTTCTTACAAGACTCAAGACGAATAGAAGGTGAGCTTATTAAACATAGACGCTACTTATTAGATATCCAATTTCTTTCAACTTGTTTAGAAGAAAACATCATTCCCAAATTTTTGAATTTCAAAGTTTCAAATAAACCTTCATGAATCCTCGACAAGAAGACAACCAAACTTATTACGCCAAGAAATCGTCTCCAACGTCGTTTTAACCATTAACAAAAGGGAAGCTTTAGCTAAAATAAGCAAATTTAATATTTATTGATTTCATTTGGATTTCTTCAAAATGGAATAAAGCAATTAACAGGAAATTAAACAAAATTTTGACAGTTCATACAAAGAAAATTAAATTAAAAAACATGCTTCCATATTAACACCTGATGAGGTAATTTTTAACATATTGTCTCATCAACTTTCTTCGATTGAAAAACAAGTTCTATCTAAAAGTCTCAACTTGGTTTTGACCCCAGTTTGTGTTAATTTTTTCTTGACATTGCTGTATCAATGGAATCTACTGCTAGACAACTATTTAATTTTTCTAAAAATAATCCTCTTTCTTGTTTACAACCTGATAACTTAGAACAGAATTACTTCACGTCTTAAAGATATTGCTTTAAATTCATTAAAATTTTTTCGACCACCAACTCCTAACATGACAAAAGAAGAATTTATTGCTTTACGTAATCTTCAAAAAAGAAATGACCTGGTAATCATTTACCCTGATAAAGAAAATGGCGTAGTAGTAATGGACCCTACACAATATAATGGATAGTTAACATGTATTATTTCAGACCAATCCAAATTTAGAATAGTATTTTTTAAAAAGACGTTATCATTAGAAGATCCTTTTCGCCAGAAACTTAAGACTATCAGTAAAACAATATATAAAGAAACTGCAACCACTGGATCCCACCAGGTAAAATTTATGGTTTACCAAAAATACATAAAAATAATACACCCCTTCGACCAATAGTTAGTTCGATTGGTACTGCAAACTACCTACTTGCCAATTTTCTATTTTCACAATTATCAAATTTAATAAGTGACCTAGTTACAAAAGATTGCTATTCTTTCGCCAAAGAAATACTAGAACATAATGAATTTAAAGATAAAATCATCGTTTGTTTCGACATTGACGACACCATATTGATGATGCATTTCTAATCTTTGAAAAAGATCACATTCAACCTTTTTTGACTTACTTAAACAGTCAACATCAAAACATGAAATTTATTTGCGAAATTGAAGTTGACAAGTATCTACCTTTTTTGGGAATGAACAATATAGTTCAAATTACGGAATATCAACATCTTTATACAGAAAACCAACCTTTACAGGATTATAGGTATTCAAACGCCGATAGTTTCGTTCCAAACCAATATAAAACTAGTTTAATTAATGTCCTACTACATCATGCTTACATGCTATATGCTCAATGTAGGTACCAACTTTTTCATCTAGAAAAATTAAAAAATATAATTCAAAAGAATGGTTGCTGTTTAGATTCATTGAGAATTGCATTGGAAGTTTTCTCCGAAAAAAATTCATACCAACACCACTACAAGAAAAGAAAGAAAACATACCAATTATGTAAAACTTCCTTTCACTGGTCCGCATAGTCTTTACATAGGTCGAGTTATAAGACGATTAATTAAAAAAGCCTTTCCTACGATAAATTTACAAATAGTCTTCACTACTCTTGAATGATTAGGATCTCATTTTCGAATTAAGGATATAATCCCTGGTGACATATTGTCAAATATCATTTATAAATTCCAGTGTAGTATCTGTAACTCCACGTACGTCGGAAAAACCGAACGTCACTATGCTGTTTGCCAATTTGAATACTTGGGAATCACTTCACAAATCGAGAAACGTTCAATAAAAATACCTGGCTCGGCTAGTTTTCGACACCTTTTAAACTAATATCGATATTATGTTTTGAATAAATAGAAACGTTTTTAATGTTATTATGATAGTTTCATTTTAAAGTTTATATTTATCGTTAATATCTCTGTTCTAAAATTATTATACTTTAGCTTTGTTCATTCAAAATTAGAATATTGTGCGAGTGTGTGGTCTCCTTATTACAGTTTTCAAAAACACCACTTGGAATCCATTTAAAGAAAATTTTTGAAATATTTATCATTCAAATGTGATGGTACGTATCCTCCACAAGGTTGCGATCATGTGGATCTCGTGTCAAGATTTCATGTAGTCACATTAGACCTCTTTTTTTTATCATTATTATTTACTTAACATAGATTATACACATTTTTGATTTTTGTATTATTGTTTTTTAGTATTAGGTTGCACAGTATAACTAAATCTTAAATTTTGTAACATAACTGTAATTATTACAAATTGTCCTGTAAGTGGGTGTTTATTTCTGTTCGGCAATATAATTATTATCAACCGAAAAACTTAGTAAGTATTAAGCGATAGAGTTCTAGTTAAACAATTTGATTTTTGTCGGGCCATCTGAAGGTGAAAACCTCTCAACAACTCTTCAGAAGATTTAATACTTGGTAGCTTACAAAAATAAAAGAACGACTTTCACATACAATTCCTGTACTGAATATTGGCAATGCAGCCATGTAAAAAAATGATTTCAATTCCTTTACGCGAAAACTATATGGGACAAACAAAAATCAATACACTAGATTGCTCAAAAATGAGTGATTATTTTGATACGAATCGTTATTTTAAGTAAAACAAGTTGCATACTAATTTATACATAAGAAAATCCGCCTTGTTAATAGAAAGTGTGTATCGGATATTGCCTGTTTTTTTTTCTTAAAATGCACCTAAAAAACCCAACCTTAATATTAGCATATCATTATGTACCACTCTGTGTATTGATATAATCATATCTTAAACACTCTGCTATCATGTAAGAAAAATTTAATGAGCTGCAAAAATGATAACTGGCAGTATTAATTAAACGTAATGTACAGGGTGGTTTTTTTTTCGTTAATATTATACGGTATAGGCTAAATGGTAAGAGATACAAAAAAACTAAGATACGTGTCCCGTTCTCTTTTTTAGTGTTTAGTTTAATGGCGCAATCGGATCTACGCTAACTAAATTGGTTTCGAAGATACAGAGTGATTCTCAAAATCTGTCGGTTTTATTATCTCTTATGACTCCGTTATTTATGGAGATAAAAAAGCTTTGGATACGAAAGTTTTATGACTTTTACGTTGAATCCAGTGGCGTTCTTAAAAAAATATAGATGTTTTATTTTTGAGATATTATCAAAAGTAGCATTTTCTTAAATGGGACACCCTGTATCTGATAATCTCAAAAATTGCATTTTTCTTGAGATTGCAACAATATATAACACTTAATATTTTGCATTGTCCTAAATAGCTAAAATACTAAAAAACATTTTTTTAGTTGGCCATGTATTTAATCAATTCTTTATTTTATAATAGGCATAATAAAATTGCAAATAATAACAATAATAAAACATTAATAAACTAAAACAACAACTACAAAAACAAGAAAAGATTTAGAACAACTCAACAGTAATTATTTCAAATACTTATATATAACAATAAGCATAGGTGGTTAATCACAAAAGGTGCTCAAATTGTCTTCCATTCTGCTCGATGCATTTTTGGGCTCTCCTTGTAACTGAACGAGTGGCGTTATAGTTTTGAATATTTGGCACTCTTCTAATGCAATTAATAAAATTTGCTCTGAGTTCTTCTACAGTATTACTTGGTTTTATAGACTTCATTTTGATAGATCCCCAAAATAAAAGTCGAGTGGCGTCAGGTCGGGGAACGCGGAGGTCATCTGTTTGGTCCATATGTACCAAGCCAATTTTCGCCAAAATTGACATTTAGTAAGTCCCTTACCATGTGGCTATTATGTGCTGGAGCACCGTCTTGTTGTAAATAAACATTATTTCTTACAGCTAATGGCATGTTATCCAACTCCATTATTACACATTCTTCCAAAATTTGGATGTATCCTTGAGCATTCAAATTTTCATTAAAATTCTGTAGTTAAGGACTCTGTTTTGATATAGCGCCACCCATACATGGAACCCAAACCGTCCTTGTTGTATCCTGGCGACCGTCTGATGAGGATTTATGTTTGACCAATATCGATTATTATGTCGATTAAAAATTCCTTCGCTAGATATAAAAGCCTCGTCGGTCCATATTATATTTTGAAAAAATTGGGATTCGATTAATCTGCTTGAATACCAATGACAAAATGTTAAACGCCGCTCTTCATCTCCAGGATGTAAGTTATGAACCTTTCTTATTTTATATGGTTTATACTTATGCTTTCTTAACGTTTTTAAAACTTTAGATTTACTTGTGCCAATATCTTTCTTAATATTACGGTTAGATATCGTCGGATCAGCAGCAACACAAGCTAATGTATTTATTTCATCTCTTGCTCTATTTGCCTTATTGTAAATCTTACTTCTTGGTTTTCCAAATGGTCCATACTCACTTAAATTGTGATATAATCTTTCAAATATTTGTTGTTCTGGATGTCGTCGTCCGGATAATGCTCAAAATATAAGTCTAGAGCTGCATCTTTATTTTATTACTCTCAATGTAGCACTCAAGCATATTTAATTTTTCATAATTTTGAAAATTATTCATTTTAATCACCTTTTTAAAAATATAATCGGAAACGAAATAAGAATACCAATACATAATTGTTACTGAATTTTATGACATGTAAACAAACAAAACAATTGCTTAAAATATTCAATTAATGGCCAACTAAAAAAATGTTTTTTAGTATTTTAGCTATTTAGGACAATGCAAAATATTAAGTTATATATTGTTGCAATCTCAAGAAAAATGCAATTTTTGAGATTATCAGATATAGGGTGTCCCATTTAAGAAAATGCTACTTTTGATGATATCTCAAAAATCAAACATCTATATTTTTTAAGAACGCCACTGGATTCAACGTAAAGTCATAAAACTTTCGTATCTAAAGCTTTTTATCTCCATAAATAACCGAGTCATAAGAGATAATAAAACCGGCAGATTTTGAGAATCACTCTGTATCTTCGAAACCAATTTAGTTATCGTAGATCCGATTGCGTCATTAAACTAAACACTAAAAAGAGAACGGATACGTATCTTAGTTTTTTTGTATCTCTTACCGTTTAGCCTATACCCTATAATATTAACGAAAAAAAACCACCCTGTACAGAAAAAAACCCTTAGTAGTTTCTCTATAAGATTTTAAAAATTAAGAGACTAAGCATTGCTTTAAAATATAGAACTTACTTTAAACTTTAATTTTTGAACACTACCTTTACTCTTTATAGTTCAAACACTGAAACTGGTGCATTAATCAGACCTACATCCTCTGAGAACTAGAAGACTAAATCAATTTATGACAAGTTCATTCTTGCGCGAAAAGTAACTATGTTCGTTTATAAACTACGAATACACGTATTTGATAATTGGGATTCGAATACTGGGATTCTGGTATCCTATATACGAGTTTTTTACAATTTGAATACTCGAATATAAAAACAGTAATTAAATTGTATTCGAATACTGATATGAATACTGGAAAAAATAGTTTGAATAAGATTCAAGTTACTCAGTAATTGAATACTACCCAAGTCTGTATAAGCCACAGTTTATTTAACATGAGTTTTGAATCTTTCGTTACCTTAATCCGATCCAATTTACAAAAAAAAAATAAACAGTTTTATTGTAAAACTACAAAAAACAACAATTTTAATAAAGAATGTAATAAAATAACAGTAAATTTATAAGAATTTTTATTAAACATTATCTTTTTAATTTTTTTTCATCCATCCATTTCCTTATTTCGTCTGCTAACTCACTATTTGGAATGACTTGGTCCATTGATAATGGTGCACGATTAAATGGATCGGTCTGATCACTAAGTAAATGCCTGAAACAAAACATGCACCATTTCTCACCAAAATTCAAGTGTACAAACCGTGCAATTGTTGATCGATCAACAGTTTGTTTTGAGCTCGGTAAAATAACTGGATCTAACATTAATGTAGACATAATCGGATCTAAAAAATGATCAGGGGCTTCAGCAACAGCAATTTCATTCGTTTTATATTCTGCAGCTTTCTGTGCAACTTTATTAGCAACATCTTGAAGCTCACTTATTAATGTACCACCACCGATTTTCATTAATACACCTTCGGCTAATTCAAATAAATGTGGACTATAAGAACGTCCATCCTGCGAAATAGCCAGGCAAAATGAATCGCTCTCTTTTAAATTTACATATATTTTACAAATGTCTAAAACATTAGCTGCTGGATCGAAATGATATTCTTTATTATCTTTAACCTAAAATGGTACTAATAATTGAGTAAGCAAATATAATGTCATTACCTTAAAATTTTTTTGATTTGGTCCAACTAGGTTCAATAAAAAGTAATTCAGCATTGCTGCAACACGATCGACCATCGTACTGTGCGTGAATACGATTGTTATATTAGAAGTTAAATATTCGAGTGTTCGTATTGTATCTCTACCTAAAATATTATCAAATCGTGCCAACATTCCTACGTGTTGAAAATGCCCCATATTCTGGGCACGTTCTTGTACAGGTAAAATATCCCAAGTGCCAGCTTGCCTGGAAGTAAACAAGTTATTGAACGAGACGTGACAGTGATCTAGACAATAGCCACCTACCTTGCTGTTTGCATTTCTCGCAGTTTAGCCATATTAGCCAAAGCTTCGTCTAATAAAAATATGGCATCATTAATTAGCAAATTTACAAAGCGTAAAAACAAAGGTGGCGAAACAGCCTCCATATTAAGTTCAGCTTGTTTTGCAAGTGTACTAAAACCTCTCATAACATTTACACAACCAAATCTTAACATATACGTACATAAACTGCTCTCTATACTCGTCCATTCCCCACACATAATCCATCACCAAATACATCGGCCTACGATAATTAAATTTCTGCTCAAATTGCACATTTTGCCCTGTCATTTCAATGCCAATAAAAACATCTAACAATATTTCGACAATCTACAATGATAAACCATTATCACAAATTTATTTATACCCATATACGAGTACCATTCCTCGATGCGGATGCTCTTTAAAAAGCCTCTGCCGTTGAATACCTCCTAATGTATTTAAACCAACCGGTTCATCTTTATGATAAGGCAATAGCGTCTCCAAAGCTTCTGCTAAATGAGCTCGTAAGTGTGGATTTTTTGTATATTGCGAAGAACCCATATACACCAAAATAAATGTTAGAATTGGACTTAAACGATCATATCCTTGCTCCTCAAACATTTTCGGATTAAAACGTCTTAAGAATACTAAAAAGCACACAATATTTTCTAATACAAATTCAGGAATGCATCTAAAATTAGTACATAAGTAACTACAGTTGTATAAAATCACGAAATACTTTAAAGTATCAGGAACTTCTTCAGGAAGTGGAAAATTTATTTCTCTAATATTCAGTGGAGCATTTGTAGTGGCATCTGATTTAGTATTAATATTAATGGAAACTTGACTCAACCACAATGCGGATGAGGACATAAAGTTAAACAGCGATTCTTGAAGGTTGGGTTCGAACATTGCACACTTTAATGATAAATATCTGCAAGTAAAATTCGGATTACACTTATCATTTGAAAAAAAATAAACAGAAAATGGCTTTCATTACTTAGTTTAAACATTTATAATTAATTTTGAATTACTTAGTTTAAACATTTATAATTAATTTTGAATCACTTTACCAACTAATAAGACTTCATCTTTTGTTTTGTTTTAACCACTTGTTACGTATGTTCAAAATATACCGAAGATTCATTGTTTTCTTCGAACTTTAGGATACTCACTAGTATACAACATCGTGAACGGTGTATAGATTATTAAAATTTGATATTGTAGGATATAAATTTTGGAAGCATAAATTTAATTACAACTTGTCATCTTGTTTGACAATATGGATTCATTACAAGTAGAAGTAGAATGAGTGAATGAGTATCAATTGGGATTCGAACCCGCACCAACAGCGTGGAAAACGACTCCTACCACTACACCACCAGTGCTGTAGCAGTTTGACATTGAAAGTGATATTTAGTTGATAATTATAAAAATGCTATTTATGTAGATAAGGCACGCGCAATTTGTCATCAAGACCTTCCTATGTTCCGTTGTTTACCGCCTCATTTCTGCATTAACCCATTCGAATGAGATGAGGCGGTAAACAAAGGAATATAGGACATGAAGTAAGACATAGTAAGGTGCTACCGACAACAAATTGCGCATGCGTTATCTACATAAATAGGTATCTTTATAAATGATTTAAATATCTCTTTCAATGCCAAACTGCTAGAGCGCTGGTGGTGAAGCGGTAGGAAGGGGTCATTCACGCTTTTGGTGTGGGTTCGATCCCCGGCTCGTGCCTTTTTTTTCTCTTAGATTACCGTAGTTTTGTTGATCTAATCTACTTTTGTTAGGTTATTGAGTTTTGTTTATCTAATCTAATTATGTTAGGTTAAAGTAGTTTTGTTTTTCTTATCTAAAATAGATGACATCACACATCGGCACCATCCTCATCCTTCATCCTACATTCCTTTGTTTACAGTCTCCTGCAAATGAGTAGCCATTGGATTTTACTTTAGAACGGACTTGCGCATTTGCCGAGATTCGGTCATCAATTGTCATTGCGGAATTTCGACATAAATACATAGCAAAATTAAATTAGATAAACAAAACAACTCTAACCTAAAATAAAAAATGTTGCATTGGAACGAAATATTCGTAGTAAATTGAGCCAATGTTAAAGTAATTTTATATGACATTAAAAGTTTATTATGTTAAGGAAGGGCTAAATTGTCCTAAAGGTTGCGAGAAACTTTTAAGAGGCAACCAAACGTGTACAGTTTATTACGGGTTTATTGAGTAATAACCGCGTATAGTTGAACTAATCGCGAGTACCGAAAGGAATAAGTGTTTGTGGAATTGTTAAGTACTTGTTATGTGCCTTCAGGCAATTTAAGTATACAAATAGACTACAAATAATTGGTTTACGGGAAGAGTGAAGAAAGAAAAGCGTAGGATGAATGGACAGTCTTTAAGTAAGAATTACATTTAAGAACTTTGAAAACTCACTTTTGGTTAGTGTTATTTGCGTATTGTTGTGTAATTTTTATTTAATTAATTAGTGTTGAAGGAAAAAGGTAATCGATCGCGAGTTATGTTGTATTGGCTGTTTTAGTAGTAAGAAGTTTTGCAGAAACGCAAATTTGTATTGACAGTGGTTTTTCAACCACGCTGTCGTAGTGTATGTAAATATTTGTTTATTATTTTGTGCAGAACAATATATATTTATCGTTGACTTTTATTTTGTTGTTTATTTAACCAGTTATGAGATACATTTGTGACGTTTACTTAATTGGTGACCTAGTTTTTGACATGTTAAATGTAGACTTTGCATATTTTGGTTTTAAGATTAATGAACAACCTGAAAGGTTATATTTCCCAGGTTAATTTCAAAAAGAAAATTTTCATGTTAGTTTTGCAGTACACTAATGACGGATCAGCTATTGATTTAAAAATTTCATTAAGTACAACTAAGAGATGGAGTTTTAAGAACTTACGTATTTACGAATGTCACATACGATTCAGAGGTATCATAAAGGAACAATTATTAAGCCAATGACATTGCCTTTCTTTTGATTAGGAGTTTTAAAAATTAATTATCGATCATTGAATGAAAAACTATTTATTCATTAATAAGTAGAAATTTAACTTTATATGTATACGAGGGATACGTAGAAAATATTCAGTTAACGTGTTATAACTGTGGTATTTTGGATGTACGGGGTACAATCAGGAAGTTTGTGACGACCCGTGTATTTCAGTTTTTATGTATAACTGTTGGTTACGTGAATGCAGTTAAATTTGAGTGATAAATTTTGTTGTGGAAATTTTGGTATACGAGGTGTATTCAAAAAGTTTCTAATAACCTGGGTAGTACTAAATATATTTGAGTTTGAGTTGAATTGTTTGGGACGAGTGCTTGTTTTAGGACCCTCGTGTAAGAGTTTACTGAGTAAGCACAATCCTACTTTCCACAATCAAGTAGGGTTAAGACAATTATTTTAGCAAAGTTTCGATTGTGGTGACGCCTGGAGACATATTTTCCCGGACTGAGCTGTTTGAATATCGGTGTAAGGTGTTTGAGCGTATTAATCATTCATTTTACTTATTATTTCGACCACGCCCATCTCCCTGTTAGCTGGTTGGCAACCCGCTTACATTAGTAAGCATACACGACGCCTAGTGCGGTTTGGACATGTAACAAGGTGTCGAAATTCGTTTTGTTAGCAATAAAAGACTTGGCGGCCATGACAATGAACCCCGATCTCCTGATTTAACAAATGAAATAAATAGTTTCTCCCAACAGACTATTGGCAATGAGAACAGCCTATCCAATTTCAACCTAGAAAAGAAGAACCTTCATTTGAATTCTATGAAAATGCTGATTTGAGTTTTCATATCCCCATTTCCAGATGCCAATTATTCATACTACAGTGAAATGGATCCAGTGGAATTACTTGAATGTTTTTTTTCGGATGAATTACTACTAAATATTATAAAGGAAACCACCAAATATGCTCTATTTATAAATTGTCCGAATCCTTCATTTTCTTTAGATGAAATTCGAGTGGTTTTGGGAATATTATTGTTATCGGGGTACAATGAACTACCCTCTAAACGCAGTTATTGAGCATCTTTTCGGATATGAGAAATAATATGGTGGTTGAAGCAATGAGACGTGACCGGTTTCTTCAGATATTCCGACTTATTTATTTTGCCGACAACGTCATAGATAAAGCAGACAAAATGTATAAATTAAGATCTTTGACGGATTATTTAAAAGAAAAGCTTTTGCTCCATTTCGTACCTGAAAGAAATTTGTGCTATGATGAGTCAATGATAAGATGTTACGGCAAACACGGTTGTAAACAATTTATACGAGGAAAGCCTATTCGTTTGGTACAAAGTCTGAGCCTCAATACACCGGCAGGATACATGATTAATATTGAAGTATACCAGGAAAAATCCTAGAGCAAATATACAGTATGAACAAATATTCGAAAAATATGCAGCCCTCTAGTACAAATGATCAACCCGTCTCAAATGAAAGCACACAAAATATGCCTTATTATCTTGGGGACAAAAACTTTACTAGGAAGGAACGTTAGATCTAAAATTTTAAACATGGCGAAAAAGCTAAATATTTTCGATCATTCTCAACTGTACACCGATATCAGCTACCAAGAACAGATTTCAGTATGTATCAGATTCGTCAATTTAAATAATTCGGAATTAACACTTCCCAACTTTTTGTTCTGTTACTGATGTTACGGTGAGGGTTTAATAAATTTTTGTCATCGACGTTAGAAAATTATGGATTAGATATTTTAATTTATGCGGTCAAGGCTACGACAACGGGGCAAACATGAAGGGTAAGCATAATGGTTTACAGAAAAAATTTAAATATCAATCCAAGAGCATTCTTTGTACCCTGTGGTAACCATAGTTTGAACCTTGTCGTTAACGATGGCAAAGTCAATTATATTATTTATAAATTTTTTTCTATAGTTCAAGAAGTTTATAACTTCTTCTTTGCTTCAACCCATCGATGGGCGCTTTTAAAAAACATATATCAAATTTGGCTATAAGCGTTGTCAGACACCAGATGGTCGATCCGAATTGATGCTATAACACCTTTAATGTAGCAACTAGACGAAATATATGATGCTCTTTTGAAATTGCTTCTACGCAAAATTTTGATAATGCTGTAAAGAAGCTATGGCACTTGATAAAAGTTACAAAAATTTGAATTTGTATGTTGATGATTTTATGGTTTAATATATTAAACAAAGTTAATATAGTGTCCAAAATTTTACAAACTAAAATTATAATATTGTGCAAGCATGTGCTGGTTTAAGCAATTTAATTGATTTTTAAAAACTGTCGTTCAGATAACAGTTTTAATGATTTATTAGAAGAAGCTAGGAAAGTCGCAATTTTATTAGCGTCGATCCCAAAATTTAAAGATGAAAGCGTTTTAAAACCTCGAAAAGTTACAAAACAATTTAGTTACGAAGATGACGATTAACCAATACAAAATGAAGAATTAAAATGTAAAGTACATTGTTTTTCTAATTTGATAGATATTACTGCAACATTTTGTAATGATAGATTTGAACTGTTATCTGCCCATGCGGCAATATCCAAATTTTTATGGAATATTTCGGAATTTAAGAGTCGCTCTGAATTGGAATGGCTAGAGTTTCGTACAAAACTTGAGGGTATATTAAGTGATAAAAATCGAAATGAATTTGATATAAATGGGATAGAACTTATGCAAGAATTTGAGAAAAGTGTCACTTATTCGCCAATTACTGCCCTAAATTACATTGTAACCAATAATTTACATTACTCTTACCAAACATTTTGTGGCATTACAAATTTTATTGACAATGCCGGTTTCCATAGCCACAACCGAAAAATCGTTTTCCAAATTAAAAATCATTAAAACTATTTACGTTCTACTATGGTACAAGAATGATTGGAAAATCTTGCCATCATTTCAATCGAGTCTACTTTAATTTAAGAGTTAGACAATGAAACGTTAATACAACAATTTTCAAAAAACAAAGCACATAAAGTCCAGTTCTGTTAAAATATGTTCAATGTTCTAATAATTCTGTTTAAAATTTAAAATTACTGTATAATGTTATTTTAAAAATAATTTTATACAGTATCCAACATCCCATGATAATTCATTTCTATCAACAGTTTTGATGATTTTGGTAAGTATTCGTATGATTTTAACTTGAAAATTCTAAGTTGATGTGTGCAAGATAGAAGTTAAAACAAAAAAATTCTATTATTTTATAACAAGGTTTGTAAATTTTTTTATAACAACGTATAGAGTTTTTGCACGACGGCACAAAATATAGTGATAGTATCACATGAAACAACAAAATATTACAATCTACATACCAATTTGCAGTGTTGCAGAACATATTTCAATATTGTTTCCACATCCTGCGACATTGTTGGACTTTATTGTGGATTTCCGTTTCACCTACATATTAATTGTTCAGTCTACTCAAAAATATATAACTATGTAAAATTTTTTGTATTACTTTCAATACTAATAATTTAGTGTCGTGAAACACTTCTTTAACTATGCTCATTTTAACAAGACGACCCATACATTTCAAGAAATGTCTAAACATAAAGGGAAATCGTTACGTTTAACAACAAAGACAAATTCAATTGTTTACAGAAACTTCCACCAGAATCTTTGATTAATCTGAGGAACATGAAATACACATCTAGACCAAAAATTCTTTCAAAAAATTGCACGAAATTATCACCATCTAGTGGTCACTTTTAGTACTACAGTATACCACATTGCACGATAACAAAATCAAATAAAATTTAACAAACAACGCACTACATATTTGCAATATATGTGAAAGAAACAAAAATTTTACTTTGATAATTCAGAAGCCATCCGTTGTTTAATACTATCGACAATTTCACCCATAGATCCTTGTGTTAATGCATCTTGGTATGCTCTTTCAATTCTAGACATCTCCTAAATAAAATATAATCTTCAATCAAATCGTTTAACAAAATCTACAAACCTGATTAAGTTGAACCAATCTATCATTTGTAACCCGAAAACTTAAATCAAAAGCTCTATGTGCCATAAAAAAACATTCTGTTACAAAATTATAGCTAGAACTTGTTGGTCGTTGCTCACTTTCGGATTCGTGCGGAATTAAGCATGTCTCTTTCGACATATCGAGTAAATGAATATCCTTCATAACACAATCTTCATTCTGCAAATAATATTTATTTATTGTGCCTTACATTTGTATTTACTTACAGAAACAGCACAATATGTAGGATCTACTTTAAGAACCTTTCCGTCATTAATATTCATGCAGAAGGGACCACACAGCCTTAATAAAACATCCGTAAAATTCATCATATACCCATCACTAACTGCGTTAAAATTCGATGGATTAAAGTCGGGAATGTGAGCATTCCATAACTTTCCTCGATCAACATTCGCTTTTAAACAATTACCTAGCCATGTAAGCGTACGGATGCGAACATCTCGTGAGCATTTCAATAAATGAATAATTAATGTATGCATGTCTTGGCAGATACGATTTGAGCTTGTCCATAAAACACCTTCCACACTTGCATTACTTGCCTACAAATTTCAAAATTAAATCATATAAATTATAAAATGTTCTTCCGTCTCCGTCGGTTCTTGATATATGTACATTAAATAACAGTCACATTGTTACGGCATTTGTGAAACTTAGCAAATTACAAGCTCACATTTCATATGTACAATAAAGTCGACTGTGATTTAATTAAACCTATTCTACGTATATAAAGACTAAGTTTACATTGAGTAGGTCTTGCAACTCAATGGTTCAGTTGATAGAGCCGTACTCTAGCAAAGTACAGACATGGGTTCAAATCCCACTTGAGGTAATCTTTTTTTCATGTATTTAAAATTTTTTAATTACATAGTAGACTTCCGATAGTCCAGCATCCAGTGGTCCGGACTACCCGATGGTCCGGCACAAACACATGTAGACCTGCCACATAATAAATTTATTTTACGGGAAATGGTTTGGGAAGTGCTCAGCCAGCTTCGGGTTTCATCGCTTGAGGTCTGCTTCGTTCTTTATTGTAACCGTCAGTTTGTCATTTTCTAGTGTTTGTGCGTTGCATCACTTACTTGGTCACTAAACATTTAATTGCTGTTGTGATTTAGCTGTACAGCAGTTGAAAGTTGCATGTGTAGCAGTAATTTTACAGTTCGTAATCTGTACAAGTTAATCCATTGAATACACAACCAAACATTCACCTTGAACATGGTTCCACCCGATGATCTGGTATTTCCAATAATCCGATTCAACAAAGTCCTGAACATGCCGGATTATCGGAAGTCTTACTTATCATTAATGTTCAATAATATCCCAGCATAATCCACTTAACCTCAACATATCATATGAACAGAAATGTAAGGTAAAAAGTAAACTTTCCTATTAACAAACAAGATTTCCTTGGCTAATACACCAATAAAAACAAATTAATGGACAATTAAAATAATCCTAACGCATTGACGGAGAGTAATTAACAATTACAAAATTATGTGTTTGTAAATATTTGATCGGAAGGTTAATCAAAGCATCGTAGAACAGACCACTACGCACTACATTTATGAAAGAGCATTTGAGGTTAATTTTTGATTTATTTAATTAAACAACGTGCCAGGTACGAAAAGCACATTAAATCTTAACAACTTTAACAAACAAACTCACATACTTGATCAAGTGGATCTTGAAAAAATTCGTAACTTCCATTTAAAACCTTTGGTAGCACAGAAATACTAAATATAGCACCCAGTAATGTATTTGCATATTCTAGTCCAATGTTAATACTCTTTGGTTGTGAATAGTCTAATAAAATTGTTGCTAAATTTTCTTTACTTGCAAAAAAATTTAAAATTTCAAACGCATATATAGGAAAAGTTGTAGCTGTTGCTTTTGCAATATCCATATGCAGCATTTGCAAAAGCAATGTAAAAGGCTCCACCATTGCATCTTTATTTTCTGCAATTTAATTAGTAAAGTATAAAAAAGCAAATGTAAAACTTACCATCATCACGAAATCGCAAATAAATTCTATTAAAAAAATCATTTGCAAACATCTCAAGCGATTTTAAAATATTATATAACTGACTGATCAAATCTTGATCACCACATAACTCTCGTTGAGTTAAGACAGTTGTAACATTACGTAGTATTAATTCTTCCAGTTTTGTTTTGAACGTATCATCTTTAAGTTCACCTGCTTTCTTAAAGCAATTAAATAAGTAAACAATCACTTGAGCTTCACATCCCTCAGTAACCTCTTCGACATAATTTTGTGGATTTCGTAATAATATACGCTCAAACAATGCATGTTCTAATATATCAATATTTAATAAAGTACTTGAAAATGAATTAAATAAATCTTCTAAATATACCAAGGATTTACTTTTATCTCTGTTAAGAGTAAATCCAAATATACGTTCAATAGTTACAGTTTCTTCGTCAACATTAATATGTGTATCAACAGTTTTGTTTTCAAGTAAAGCGGCAAAGGGGTTTTCCATGTTACTATCACATAAATGTTTTTTTAATAACTAAAATTTTTATAAATATATACAAATTACTTGGAAAATTATGTTGAAATTCTGTATAAAACATAACCTTTATTTAAGTGTATGAAAAATAATTTATTGAATTTGGTAGCAAAATTTACACACGGCACTTTTTATACTAACTCGCTTGTTATATACAATTTTTTTGGTATGTACATGCTCTCTGGTTTCATTATTTTTTTTTTTATATTTCTCGACGTTTTGTGGCCTAAGCAATACGAAAAACACATTTTTATAAAAGAAAATCTGGTCTGATTGTGAGTGTGCGCGATATCTTTTGAAACATTAATCTTGTAACAACCTTTTTGTGGTTGTATTAAAAATACGTTAATCTAAGATCATTAATTTATTTGGCGTAAAATTAGAGGAGTTTTTAATTATTTACATGTAAAATTGAGAAAGGCAACTTAAATTGCATTTCATAGAACATATATTTTGGGTGTAATATTACATAAATAGTTATAGTTCCCTTTCTTTTAAAAATTGGACTCCGATCATTGTATTTCGCGCAATGCGTGACCACTTCTTGAGGGGGGGCACTTACAGACGCAATTCTGAAAGCCTCTATTTTTTACTTCACTTGCTGCTGAATGTTAAAGCAGAAGACATTGTTATAATGGTTTTTACTTAATTTTTATATTTGGTGCCATCAGAATTTTGGTGGTAAGTTATTTTTCAATTCATTATATTTTAAACTTAAGCATTTGCTCTTTCCAGGCACTCACATACACTCAAGTACACTCATTATAGTACTTACATTATTCCCTTATACTCACTTAAGGCACTTACTTACTTACTTACTTACTCATACTTATATTTATATTTTAAATGGCTCTTAAGTTACTTATTTACGCAAGTTTCTCTTCATTCAAATAATATCATCTTAAAATGCAATTTTAATACAATAAAACATCAAGAATACAATAAGTTTAGTGGATCGAAAATCCCTTCAAATACATAATTGATCGCGTTGTTACAAGTATACGCAAGGAAGATGTAGAAACGCTTTCATACTGGTTGACCGTTCCGCATCCATAATTAAACACTGGAAGCTGTCTATGAGAAAATCATTATACTGAGGTATTTATGTGGTGATTTTATATTTTTTAAGCTTAGCTTTAAAACCTTTTCTTTCCTCTCCTTAACCATCCATATATTGGGTAAATAAACTTAATTGCACATTGTTAATTTTTGATATTTATAGAAAGTTTTTATTGTTCATTATTTAGGTTTTGTTATTCCTTGACAAAGATAACATGGCGCTCGAGAATACATTTAATTATATATTTTTTTATAATTTTTTACATTGTTTTTTTATTAATTAGAGAAAGGAAAATAATTAAGCAGGTGAGAAACAAGCCGCATTTCATGTGTGTTAGCGAGTCAATATAGTAGAACCCACCCTATATTTCATCTACCGATTGTGGACGAGACGGCATATAATTAGTGGTGAAAGGTTAGTATTTCAATTTGTTTAAAATTTGTAGTTAGAGATTACATTTGGCGTTTAATCAATGTAGAAATTACATCACCACTTTATTATTTTTATTGTTATTATAATCTATCGACAAAAACAAGCTTTTAGAAAAATAAATTTCGGGTCTGTCCGTGTATCTGCTTGTATCTATGCGGCTCTGCCGGATATCTTTTGAACCATTAAAGCTATCGATATAAAATTCGGTACAAAAATTTTTTGCCATAAAATCTAGGTCAAGTTCGTTAATGAGCAAACAATCCAACCAGTGGCTGGACATTTTTAGAGGATTAGAAAATTAAAAAAATTTATTGCTTTAACTAATACTTTTTCATATAATTTCAAAATAAAAATAGTGTATTGAGTATCAAGAACAGTAAGGGACGTTTACCAGTCGGCGGCCATGTTTGGAGGCTGAGCGATAGCAACAAGTAGACTTATTTACTAACTTAAACTAGGAGCTAACGTGTGACTATTAACTGCATACTTATAGTTATACTCTGTTAACTGTTTCTTAAGGTTTTCCTTTTATACTTTGAAATATGAATAAAGTCTATTCATGTATGTAAATGCTCTTATTTAGTATATCTGTATAATTAAATGGCTTCCTATATTTTGAGGGTGGGGTCGACTTCTTTTCGGGGGCCATTTTCAACCCTTCGACGGAGTTGAACACCTAATTTGGTTGTATTAAGTCTTTTTGGCTGTATACCCCTTGGAGGTTAGGCATTTGCGCGTACATGCAGTATTCTGATTGGAGGGTTTAAAACTAGGCCACGTCTCACTTTTAATCGATTGGTCGTGCGTGCACCCGCCTCTCTGGCTTCTGATTCGTCCTTAGCCCCACCACTCAGACGCTGTGCTCTGATTGGAGGACTAAGTCTCTGCATTCTGATTGGTTATGGCGGGAAATTTGAAATAAAGGAGCCCTAATTATAACTTGGAAGACAAGTGTAGATCTTCAAAACTTGTTCTCGGGCCTTCGCCCCTGTCGCTGCCCCCTGGTTGGAAATGGTATGGGGCCCTAACCTTATAAGACAAGAGGAGAAACTAGCTTTTGGGACTTGGGCCCTATCGTGGCCCCCTTGGTGCAATTGTATGTGGGTTCTAACCTAAACTTACAGGTGTAGGCCTTCGTCCCCGTCATAAAAATTTGTATTCGAATAAGGCGGCCCTAATGCTAACTTTAAAACAGGACTTGTGTTAGGTCAGCGCCCTGGCCGCCTTTGAGTTAAAATTGTTTTTTAGCGCCATCTAGTTGTTTATAGACTAACGAGTGTTTTCTGTAATAGAGGTTGATCATTTACGTCTCTCATGTTACAGAACTCTTAATTATAACAATTAAACTACTAAAAACGCTATTATTTACCAGAGTAGAATGGTAGAAAAACAAGCATTATACAGTAACTGGATTATCTCATCATTTCTAACTAAACATGCAGTGAAAAACTTATTTACAAAATCAAGCATTGATAAATTATTTATTCTAAAATACAAAAACATTATCGTATATAGTGCACATACATTCGAATGGTAATCCTGCAGTATTGTTTTGTTGTAGCGGAACCATCTAGAATTCTTCTCAAAGAAACGTAAATGGTAAGCTAGCGGGGGTCGTCCAAAGGAATCAAAATATTCCCCATTACCATCCTCGTCAATGTAGATAGCAGTCCAATGCTGACCTGGTTTGTTTGCTGGATCCGTTTTTACAATAATTGTACAAGGTCTAGGTGCGTGTCGTGTCAGCTGATTAGAAGCACATACAAGTCGAAACACATTCTTGTGGCTGGGGATCGATTTCAAACATTTCAGCACTTGTATCGCGTACATCTTTGGAGTTGGTGGTGGTAATGCGTTTTCCAGAGCGCACATAATCTCCTCGATCTTATGGTTTAAGCAGCTGTACGCCTTCGCTTCCTTTTTCAATTTTTTAAACGGGGGGCAACCAATCTCCTCCAAGCTTAGTTTTGGTTTGATCAGGAATCTTAAAAACTGTTGGTTTTCGCTACCCCTAACGTGAAATTTGTTGAGCGGTAGCAGAGTTCTTATCAGCTCCTCTTGGAAATCGTTGTACGGCACATACCCTGACCGCCATTGCAAGCCGTGGTATTTGCCCTCTAAGTACCTTATCTGTCTTGACATGGGTTTTGATATAAAATAATCTCGATGTGACTTTATCAGCATCAGCAGTACCGAGCCATGATCTGTAAACACGTTTCGGTATGAATTCGTTATCAACACCTCTAAACCCTTATACGTCCAAGTATGCGTCCATCTTCTTTTCACTTGCTGCTGTATACTGAAGTTTGTGATCTACAGCTGTCACTTTTAATAAGCGAATTCCACGACCACATTCCGATGTTTATCGATCTTAATCACGTTATCGAATTCGTCGTACACCAAATAGTTAACGGTTTCTACGAGAGCTTCTTCAAACCCGAGTTCTAGGCGAAGGGAACCGTTTCTAACTAAATTCCAGTGTGTGCTAGCGTTTGCAGAGAAGTCAGGGGTTAGGTCAAAGGCCATTAAACAGTAGCCGTTGGGGTAATCGCTTCTCGATATATCGTTTCCCTCATTCAAAAAATGAATACCCGTACCGGAGAATAAGGTGCGATATGCCCTTACATATAAACCATTTTAGCTGTAAAGTCCGGTTGTAAGGCCTTCGAAGGAATTTGTTGGCCGTCAGTATATAACGACATTTAATTAATATTCCTGTGATGAAAATTGAATGGATTTTAGGTGTAATCACCGTTGAAGGCTCTATTTGCGACAAAACCTACGATACATCGTTTAGGTAACTGACCAAGGAAGATATTATCCAGTGATTTTCGCTATATGCCTGTAGGTATAGTTAACACTTTTACGTCGGTCCTTGTAACACGATATTTTGCTGCAGTTCTTTCTAAAACTTTAGCGTGTGCGATTAGAATGGTGGGGTTGATTCGCATACGTCTCACTAGTAAACTAGCGTCCATAATTCGAGTCTTGTAAGTTGAAGCGTGAGCAGCCATTAGACTAAAAGTATCTCTTGATCGTACAAATTTAGCCTTTAATTCAACACCACCTATGAGAAACTTTTCCTGATTAAACAAATCCGAGTGCACGTGACCAATCATCTCGATTTGTTTGCTGGTCGCTGCAAGTACTTGACGTTTCGAGAAACCGTTATTTCCGTTTCCTAGTGCATTCATCTGCCCAGCTGTATCATTGTACCATAAGGTACAACCTAGATGTGAACTCTTGGCCTCCTTTCCATAATTTAGCAACGTTTCGATATATGAGCGGTAGGTGTAGGTGTTGTTTGGTTGTGACACCACCTTCTGATTTAAGTAAACCTCCACTTGTGAGAAAAGCGAATGCATCCAATTGTTTACCGGTGCTACAACATCCGCATCAGCAAGTGCTGTATCATATCTTGCTTCAGAACTTTAGCTGTGATGTACAACATGGTTTGACTTAAATCTATTTAATAGTTTCCATTTCCGGGCACTACAAATTTTATTGGAGGATCATCACTAAGAGCTGATAAGGATTTATAAAATATCAATTTACTACGATACTTGTCTGCGTCGACGATAAAGCGAACAGATCCAATTCGGACTTGACGCATTCACATGATTGAGCATGTAAGAAAGCCATTATCTTGAAAATATATCGTCGTAAGTAGGTTTCTTCTTGTTAGGGGCAACAGCTCTCGGTAGAGACTGGTTATTATCGGCCAGATGTACTCTTTTATAGCCCGATTTTCTCATCGGCTTTACGTTTAAGATTTCTACCTGCCTCGTGGAATCTTTCATGAAACGATTCCTTAACAGGTCGATCCTCTATGACGTCACCAAGAATATTAGCATCCGTCCTGAGAGCTTCTTTTCCAATGGCCTTTGCACCAGACTTAAATAACGGTATTATACTTCTAGATATACCACCTAGCCAGCTTCCTATTCCGTGACCACGTTGATATGGTGCGCCTCTGTAGATGGATCCAATCCCGTTACCGGCCTGATTCATATAATATTGTTGATAAGTCCCAAACTCGAATGCATTGCCGCACCCGTATCTGTTTTTATATTAATCTCGATGTTTTCAAATTTCCGTGTCGTCACGAGCATGTAGTGTGCAGGCGAAAAAAACATATCTTTATGACCTCCATAAGCGTACTTTTCAAAAGTAACATTTATTATACGCATAAGCGGAGATAAAACATCGTCCACAATTTGCGGTTCAACGATATCGCAATAAACATTTGCGTTGGTAATGCTATCCATATACCAACGAGGTGCGGTGGTATTTGTTCAACAGCTATGTTTTGATACAGCTGTGAAGCTAAACGTTGTGGGAATCCGAATAGCGATAGGGAGGTTTTTAATTTCGTAGTGACGCGCTTAGTTAGATTATGGTATTCGATTGTTAGCAATTTACTTATTAGCTCGTGATTATTTAGCTCACTGGCAATTTCTTCTATGTTGGCATAATTCCCTGCGGCAAAACGTAACACATGCTCTCTGTCCTCGGTATAAATGGCTTTCTCGTTGTCGTTTTGGAAATGTGATGCAGACTTTTTTAATATCGTCTGCAACACATCCCCTTCTCCTGGGGGTGGATCAGTACTATCATAAATTAAATTATCTGTCGCACTTACAGCGGCAAAAGCACAAGGGTACTGAATTTCCGAAATGCCTACAACCCATGACCCTGTTAACCTTATTCGTTTCGGCAGTTGTGTAATAAAACTTGACGTCACATTGTCGGGAAAATACGCCATGGAAATATTACTTAATAAGGTAAGATCAAACTCCATTTTATATATCTCTCAGCTGCGAAGCTAATACCCAGCTATTAAATTCGTCACTGTATCCACGAGTTTTAAGAACTCTTGCCCAGGCCCTCTTGCTAAACACAACAGTTAGTATGTAGTTGTATCCACTATTGTGTTTGCTTAAAGTTCGCACATCGCAAAGATTCGCTTTCGACAGCTCGTAAATGTTGCTGGCAATGTATTTATTTCGTGCAAATTATTTTCTGACATGTTTATGAACCGTATAACCCTTCTGAGCCTGCAGTCATTTTTTCACTTCACCATATCTACCCTTTACAGCATTAACTAAAGGTGTTATACCCGCAAACCCGGCAGAATGCTCTGGATTATAGTATACAGCATCCATGTTACGTTACGTTCTCCACGTATCCCAATCTAGTGAAAGTCTTCTTCTTCGAAAGTATCTTTGTGGGGTTTCCCTCCATTCACTATCAGCATCGTAATTCTTACTTATAGTTATGAGGCTCGGTTCAATGTTAGGTGATACAGTAACATCACGTCTTCGAGTATTTCCGATAAACTCTCGTGGTATATTTATTTCTTTAATGTACGTCGCAAACTGTCGCCAGCCGTGTGGGTTTGTAGTTTTTCGCTGTCTTAACGTTTCGTGAACCAGATCGATAATGTTAGAAAGAAGGATGATCTCACTTTTTATTGTGACAGTACCCCTTTTATTCCAAAATACATCACCGCCCACATTCAGTACACGCAAGAAAGCCTCACCTTTCTTCCTGTATGAAACAGGCAGTGTTGATACGATCTCGTCGTCTGCCAGACCTTTGCGTTTCGCGAATCCCTAATATCATCTTCATCACCGCTGATTGTTATTCTAGCGTTCTGACGTAACTGATTGGAAAAATGTAGATATTTTTGAAGAACCTGATTGTACTGCTGCCATTTGTCATGGTCGGTCATTTTGGTTTTTAATACTTTACCCATGTGGTTACCCAACTGCGTTAATATGTTGTTTTGCGTGACATCTGGCGCTTGCAGCCGTTGTATAAAATCCATAGGTAGAAAAATCATCTTCTTCAGATTGTGGTTCGTGGTTATTGAAACAAATTACCCAGAATTCCGCCAAGTAATGGTCCTAATAGGAGCGCCTTTCTGTACGAGAAACTGTTTCTTCTTTTTTATAGATTCACCTCTCTGTGCCAGTCGACTTAAACTGTGTTGAGAGAGTCGCTGGTTCTGATCAGCTGACAGACGTACACGACCTTTTAAAATATTATGTGTACACTCGCAAATGCATTCCACCTGCTTACTATTCAGATATTTCAATAAAGCGTCACGTTGACTTTTACGTAATCTGGCTAATGCGCGCAGGATATCGGTGTTTTCGATTAAAACGTCATCATATATGATGTAATCTTTATGACTGTGAGGATTAAACCTTTTTTTCGCTATATATATATATATATATATATATATATATATATATATATATATATATATATATATATATATATATATATACTTGGCAAATACCTTGAGGCTCGAATATGTTTGTTCTATATCGTAGCACGTCCGGTGTATTCTGTTTCGAACAATAAATATCGGTGCGGATTAGAAGTAGCATCTTGGTAGATATTTTTTTCAAAAGCTGTATCGCAGACAGCATCGATATTTTTTAGAAAATCAACGATAAAATATGATTTCCCACAACCAGATGGCCCCGCTACTATTGCAGAAAAGGGATGCTTAAACTGACCTTCCATCTCGAAACGCTAATCGATACTAAAGAGTATTCTGTTATCATCACAACTTAAATACTAGCTGTGTGTGTGTGAATAATTGAACATACATATAAATCAGGTATAATTTCGAATGTAAAGGTGATGACCGTTTAGATAGAGAATCTGCTTGTATAAAACGCTAGGGTAGAAAATGATTATTATTTCACCTAATACTGGACCTTAATGTTTTTTGCAAACAGCAATTTTTTTAAATATTTGTAAACACATTAACTAACACGACGTCACTTTCCAATCATAATAAAGTTATATAACTGTTAAATAACAAATGCATTCCATAAAAGCAGTTTTATCATATATGTGAAATCTTTTAAATGTATGTTGTAAATAACCAACGTTTTGTATATAAATTTATATAAGTTCGCTCTAAGTAGTTAGCGAATGGAAAGAGTAAAATACGAATTGCAGTAAGGTGATATAGATAATTATGTTTATATATTTTACATTCTAAATTATTTAATGATGGGAAAGCCAATAGCCAGTTTTATATCAACTATCCATAAGTAAAAACACAAAACGGTTTAGTGAACTGTATAAAATATTTCGATATGTAGTTTAGTTCCCCAACGCCGTTATTATTCGAACAGTTGAAAGAAAAAACACATCTGAAGGTAAGAGTATTATTTTTTAATATATATTTTACTTGATATTGTTCACAAATATGCCAATAAAGATTTTAATGTGTTATTATAGGGGGAAGCTGTCATAAAACCAACCAACTCTGCATCAGCTCTTATTCTACCCAGTTAGCATTAGGCCGCCTTATTAGAATACAAATTTTTATGACGGGGGTGAAGGCCTACACCTGTCTTATAAGATTAGGTTAGAACCCACATAAAATTGCACTAAGGGGGCCAAGTCCTAAGAGCTAGTTTCTGCACTTGCCTTATAAGGTTAGGGCCCCATACCATTTCAAGCCAGACGGCCGCGAGAGGGTCGAGAACAAGTTTTGAAGATCTACACTTGTCTTACAAGTTAGGATTAGGGTCCCCTTATTTCAAATTTCCCGCCATAACCAATCAGAATGCAGAGACTTGGTCCTCCAATCAGAGCACAGCGGCTGGGTGGTGGGACTAAGGACCAATCAGAAGCTAGAGGGGGGGGGGTGCACGCACGACCAATCGGTTGAAAGTGGCCTAGTTGTAATCCCTCCAATCAGAATACTGCATGTACGCGCAATTACGTAACCTCCAAGGGGTATACAGCCAAAAAGACTCTTAATACAACCAAATTAGGGGCTCAACTCCGCCTAAGGGTTGAAAATGGCCCCTGAAAAGAAGCTGACCCCACCCCCAAAATATACGCCTACCACGTGGGCGAGCACAAAAAAGTGGAGGGGAAGGTGTTCTAAGGGGCGGGGATTGTGGCGTAAAAAAGGGGAGGGGAGGGCGTCACGGTTCTACTGCTATCCGTTTTTAAGGTGCAAAATTTTTTTGAAAGTCGGGTATTGGGGATTTTTAAGATCGCTAAGAATAATTATTTGTCGAAATTTAAACATTCAAAATGGCGGGTCAAAAATGAGGAATTATCGTGTTAAAAACCGATATGACTCAAATTCGGATATCGTGGGCTTTGAGTTATTTATTTACTTATATAAGAAAGTATGGCAGATAATTTGGCAGTGGTTTTTTTATTAGATCTGCTCATATACTTACGTATAAAGAGAAAGCTATGTAATCGGTTCAAATTTTCACATTTTTTTTGCATTGCATGACGTTTTATGGCCTTTTATTAACATGAAACACATTTTTAGAGAAAAAATTTCGTGCCTGTGTGTGTGCGTGTGCGCGCGCGCGCGCGCGTGATATCTTTTGAACGATTCAAGCTATCGATATGAAATTTGGTACAAAAATTCTTTGCCATAAAATCTAGGTCAAGTTTGTTAATAAGCAATATCCAAACAGTGGCGGGGCATTTGTAGGAGCTTAGAAAATTTAAAAAAATCGTTTCTTCAAATTTAAAAAAACAAAGTAATATTTTTTTATATAATTTCAAAATAAAAAAAAGTAATAATAACCAGTAGCTCGCCGTTTTTAAGGTGCAAAATTGTGAATGTTTTAATTTATAAAACGATTTTCTTGAAGTACCCCAAAATATTTTTGTAATAAGAATAAGTAAAATGGTCAAAGTAGTAATAGTAATTTACCTCTAATACATTATTATCTTCATTCTAAAATAATTTTTCACGTAAAACTTCATCTTTAATACTAATAATGGTCATGATTTTTGTCTCCAAATTGACGTTCAATCACTAATTGTTTCACTTTTTTTTTTAATTGTGTTGTAAAAAAATTGTAACGCCCGCACGTTGAATGTATCTTTGGTGTGAAGTATTCGTCTTTTTTTTAGTTTATTATCTTGTTAATTTCATTTTCATTTAATACGAAAGTATATATATTAGTGTAAACTTCTCCCAGGCAATGTAACAGTTGAGCAGATTGTGACTTTTCAGGTTTAAATCTAATTCTGTTGCCGTTGAAAAATTAAAATTTCCAATTTTCAGCAATATTACCTTATAGATTTAATTGTTGATCCTTTTGATTGCGTTCTTAATTTACTTGTTACGCCTTAATTTAAATTCGTTTTTTTATTTATTTCACTTTAGTTAAGGTACAGACTGTGCCATGTGGTCTTAAATGTAATTGTATCAACAAGCTCATGATGTGAACTGTTTATTGTACCTATATTATTAAAGCTGGTATTACACAACTGTGTACAACTTATATGCAAAGGAGCAACACTCCCACAATTCTATTCTTAATAGCTTACTATGGTCATTCGTATTTGTATTTGATTTAGACAATATTAAATTGAGTAAATCACCAATACACTTAAAAAAAAAAACAATTAAGGTTTGGTTCCGATAAAATAATATGCAAATTGCTTTATTTATATTTTAGCTAATCTCGCACTCAAACATCATTTTTAATTTATATTTTGTAACAAGTGTGTACCTAAATAAATTATTCCTTTTGTTTGTTTTTTCTGTATACAATAACTGTTAAAATATATTTTTTTGTGTGCTTTTGTATATAATTTGTATAAATATTAACTATTGAATATAACTGTTTATGTCTATTGCACTATATTTGTATATAAACTCCGTTAGTTCCTGGCTTGATATTAAGTTCACCTTGAAAGTTCATTTTTAAATCGCCCATGAAATTTTTCTGTTAAGTGTTACACTTTTAAGTATTTGACATTTTTATTCATTCACAGGGTTAATGATTGTTATTCTTGTATCACATTGCAATATTTCAACAGTTTATTCAATCCCACCTTTTCATTTTGTGTAAAAATACTTCCAGAAGTGTTAGTTATATTTCTATTTTTATACACAGACACCCAATTACGATATTTTATCCCCATTTAACCGTTGCTCCATCTTTTATTGTTTACATTATCTTGAACACATTAAATTGATGATTCAAAACCAAGATAATTCATTGATAAATATTTATTATTTACTTCATTTAATATAAAACGTTACAAAAATATAAAAATTTAACTAAACATTACATAATCAATACCTTCGGTTAGGTTTAACGACTTTAAATTCTGTTCAAAAACTCCATCAGTCATATCCTAAAATGTTATTAAGTACAAAAACAGAACACAGCAACTTAAACATACCATTTTAACACATATTACTAATGGAGGACGAGCTTCTTTAAAATGAATGATCGGAACACCATTTCCTGCCATTCGAGATTTAACACAGTACGGAATATAATCTTTTCCAATCAAATTAACGTTAACATCGCATAATGCAACAACCTTTTGCTGATTTTCCAAACTTAACAAATTGTAAAATTTTCTACCTTGTTTCCCAGCATTCCAAATCGTAAACTTGGTCCAATTACATAAAACTTTACATTGTAATCGTTCTATTCGTAATTTCCAAATTGAATCTCTAGAAAATTTAACTTAAGTGGGTGTTGATTGGAGTAAAATGATTACTCATGAATTGTAAATGTTGCAGCATTCGGATGATAGTAATAGGTTAAAAGGTATTCATTGACTCTACATAATCGTCCACCTAAGTCTAAGTGTTTGTAGAAAAATATTAAGTCCTCCGGTGTACCTTTACCTTCCTCCGAAAATCCACAAATTCTAAAAATATGTTAGTTTATAGAATTATTAATTGGTTCAAATTTTGTACCGATCAAATACAGAACGATGGCAAAACCAAGTTGGCATTATAACGGAAGGTCCATGAGATGTGTAGACCTGTACATTTAATTTGTCTTCTTCAATATTATTTGCCCAATACGTGTATCTTGGTGTAGAATTCAAAGGTTCCCGTACAAATTTACTTCCTAAAATCTAACAATTTTTTTCATTTCATATGAAGGTGTTAAGAGACACTTACTGTATTAATGGGTTCTTGCACTGCGCGAGAATACTGAGTGTAAATGCGATCAGGTGACATGACATCATCCTATAAGAATCCAATACATTAGTTTATACTTTAATTTACTGGTTTCGATACAGGTTTAAACACTCAAAATATATTTATGTTAAATATTATGGGTTGCTGGAACACTTTCAAATTAAGTAAATACTGAAAATATTTATAAGCTTCATTAAAAAAACATAAAATCAAAAAAATTTTAACTCTCAAAAGCAGAACACTATAAAGTCACAACCCCAAAAATGGATTACTTAATATTGGTGTATATTTTATAACCTGATTAAATGAAATCTTCAAGGTAATTTAAGTAAAAGCGGACAAAAGCATAATTCACAAAATACTTACGATATCTTGAAAACATAAGTATTCCCCCTTACTTATTGACACTGCTTTATTTCGGGCATAACCAACTGTAAAATGAATAGCCTAGCTAAGTTACTAAATGTATATGTGATCACTACCTCCACAAGGTTTACCAGTGGAATTTTCAACCACGAAGAATGGTATTTCATTATGTTTGAAAGTATAAGACCATTCAGTCAATAATGTACATGTATTATCTGTGCTAGCATCATTACACACACATACCTCAAGTCGAATTTTGCTTAAAGCAGTTTGTGAAAGGATTGATTCGAAGCACCTTTCAATCCAATGTTCACCATTGTGTATCGGAATAATAATAGACTAAAATATAAGCTTAATAGTGGATGGTAATTGACATAAATGCAATAGTCTTACAACATGTGTTTGCATTATTAATTAACATTATTTCATGTAGTTATAACTTTTTAAGAGTGTTACATGGAACATTTAAATTATTTGAGTATTGTTGGGTTAAAATAGTATCGAGTTAAATACGTTTATAACCTAATATTCTATACAATACCTATATTATTTAGATATTCTAGCACTAGTATGAAATGTGTGTTGCCTAACCGTCCTGCTTTTTTATTCATGCAAAGAAAAAATAAAGCCAGTTGCTTCTTTCCATCCCCAACGTGAAGGGAAAAACTATTTGATCTTGTTTAATGGCTCTTTCGCTCTTCTGGTGAGGGTAGACTTATTTTGGTAACTACTTAAAACGGTTAGTTTTAAATAAATCCGAAAAAAAAAATAAAGTATGTACTAACAGGAGTTTGTAGGCGAGAGATTTTAATCGTTATTCAACATCTTTAATCAGTAATTTTTAACATGCTGAATATGATTCAATGTTGCAATTCATACGATTACATTAACATAGTAGTTAATAAACTTATGCCTAGTGGCCCAGTCTACATCGGACATAAGGCCGGTAAAATACAACCTAGGTAGGGGAAAGGCGTGTACTTTGGGACGGTTTTACCTTGGGACAATTGCTATTACGATTTTTGAAGTTTAGTGGGAAATCTAGGAACTACATCATTATATTGGCAGCAGTTTTGTGAGTAAACGAACGCACCCGCTTGCTTGTCAGAATTAATTCTTGATGACAAATGGTGAGAGTGTGTTTTCGATACTGTGAAGTAAAATTTACGTACGTTTTGAAGACGTGCAGAACACCGTAGTAAGTACTATTACTCATATATATTCACACCGCATGATTGCTATATGATTTCTGTACACAATATGAAACAGTTTTTATGAAAATCTCTGCAGTTGTGATTTTGAGGTTAAATGTTGTAAGATATGTGCATGTTTGTACCTTGGGACACTGTTTTGGTTGCACCGTGGGACGTGTCCCGAGGTACAACCAGATATACACCAACAATCCGTCTCGCTGCTAATTACTTTATTGCAGCTAGGGAGGAGTGCTACAGGAAATAAGATTAAAACCAGATGCAGAAGGGTTAGAGGCCGCTGCTAACGAAATTCTTCTAAAAAGAGGAACGTTACGACAAGTTGCCAGCGCCCACGGAGTTTCCAAAAGCACGCTCGCTAGACACATCCAAAAACATAAATTATCTGGAGAAGCAAACTTCAAGTATACTGCAAACAATGCGACATATAAAGTATTCACCACTGAGCAAGAGGAGGAATTGTTTTCATATATTATAAAAGCAGCACAATGGAACTATGGTGTTACCGTCGAAGAAATGAAAAAGTTAGCTTTGCAATATGTGAAAGCTAACAACATTAAGATCCCCGACTCGTGGATTTTTAATGAAGCTGCGGGTCGACAGTGGTACAGGCACTTCAGAAAATCCTACGAAAGAAGAATATCTCTGCGCAAACCTGAAGCCACCAGTCTGTTTCAACAAGGCAAACGTGACAGTTTTTTTTTTTTTTGATAAACTGAGGGATATCTATTCAAGATATAAACTCACACCTCATAATGTGTGGAATCTCGACGAAACCGGTTGTTCCATTGTTCACAAGCCCGCTCGTGTGCTAAGCGACATTAAGGCGAAGCAAATAGGAGCGGCCGCTTCTGGCGAAAGAGGGCTAAATGTCACCATGATAGCCTGCGTTAATGCTGCAGCTACATTCATCCCACCAACACTCATTTTCCTGCGGGTCCACTTTCAGGACTATATGATTAATAATGCGCTTCCTAGAGCCCTTGGTATGGGGACTTCAAGCGGATAGTCTAATGCGAAGTTGTTCGTGCAATATCTGCGGCATTTTATTTCCATCGTAAAGCCATCGGTGGACAAGAAAGTGTTACTTATAATGGACAACCATAAGAGCCACCTTTAAATAGGTGACATTACTCTAGCAAGGGAAAATGGAATCATATTCTTCACTTTTTCCCCCACACACGAGCCATAAGCTGCAGCCGCTCGACAGATCAACCTTCGGACCTTTCAAAACCTACTACAATAGGGCCAGCAAAGACTGGATGCTCAATCATGTTGGTAAACCCATTTCAATTCACGATGTATCGGCATTGGTAGGACAAGCATTTCCATTGGCTTTCACACCGAACAACATCTCAGCGGGATTCAAAGTATCTGGTATATGGCCATTCAATGCAGACTTGGTTGAAGACCATGAATTCTTGCCAGCATAATTCAAGAGAAGGAAACGAACGTAGAAACGCCATCAACAAGCAGTGCACCTATCACAGCAAAGACTCCATTTCCTAAAGCATGGAAAATGTATGATTGCAACCGACTCACCATACTTTCAAGATATCAAGCTGCAGAAAATGAAAAATAATAAACCTTTTGTTCGGGCGAAACAGCACGTTAAGAGAGTTTTAGTTCAGTCGCCATCTGAAGATGAGGTCGAATCCGAATCCGAACTTCAAGACAGCTCCGATGGAAGCCGTTTTGCTGACAGCTCTGATGATGAAGAAGGCGAATCGGGTTTCTTCTATGCCGCTCCACTCAACTATTCCAAGGGCAGTTGGGTGTTAGTCAGGTTTGATCTCTTTGGGAAACCTTCGTCGAACAGTGTCTACTATGTCGAAAAGTTCACTTCGCTTTTCCTGACGTTGAAGATGTCGCTGTCGTTAGTAAGTCCTGGATAGTGAAGATATTGCCTGAGCCTACCATACGTCGAGGACAGCATTCCTTCAACACCAAATTTCCTGCGAATATTTACCTTAAATGATGTATGAATTTCATTAGGTATTTCCGCGGAGCAAATCCCGAATACATTCAGAGTATTTTTGCATGCGCACTTCAACGTTTCCGTTCACGGCCTACGTTAATATTACAGATGCGCATGCGAAAATGCTCTGAATGCATTCGAGATATACTCCGCGAAAGTACTTATTATAAACATTTACGTACACTTAGTTTTTATTATTAAAATGCATTCAGTACTACTCATATTCACTTATACAATATGATTCTATCCCTGTCCCAATGTACAACCAACTCTGTCCCAAGGTACAAGACCTGTTTATACCTTGGGACAAATTGCACTGCATTGTTATATGGTGAGTACCGACTACTTCACTGATCTATTGGAAAATGGGTATTGACCATTCTTTCACGGGGATTAATTGCAATTCAATTTCATTCAAATACCAAAAAATAAAAAAATGAAAAGCAAATTCTGTCCCAAGGTACACGCCTTTCCCCAATACCTTACAACATTAACCTAAAAAAACGGGAATGGGTAACAAAGGAACCCACCTTCAAGGGAGGCTCCACATAGTGATACATGTGGATCGGTAAAAACCAAGCGATGGCAAAACAGAGATACGGACGAGCGGGTCTAATTTCCGGAACTCCTAATCACTGGGCAAAAGTGCCATCATCTTTAAAGCCTATGCCTATGTCATAAACCTCTGCACTGACAACAATCTAAAAATGGGTAAAAGAAGGACAACGATTAATATTCTCACATTATAAGCTTTCACTTCGAGTACTGAACGAATAAAAAATAATTGATAAAGATACCAATTTATAGGTTTTTTTGCTCTAAACTAAACCGAGTCGTAGTGAGCGAGAGAACTTGTATACAGTAGTACCAAACAATTAACTTAACAGCTAATTATTCTAAATAAAATATAAAATAAGTTTTGCCTTTATGTATGTAGAACAAAATTTACATCGATTGGGGCTTGTCTCTCGATAGCTCAGTTGGTTAGATCGGTACTCTAAGCAAAGTACATGCCGTAGGTTCAAATCCTACTCGAGGTAAACCTTTTATTTATGTATTTCATAAAATTAATAATTTTTAATTCATTTTTTTACAATTTTCATTGATTTGCAGGAAATTAATAAAAGTAGTATTATCAATACAAAAATATCTGGTGTGGAACACCACACGACCTTCCAACCTACAAAGTGGAAATTAAAAGAAATGAAATAATTTTTTCCTACGACCATGTACGAAAGTGATTCATATCGCACAATTAACCGTACACAAAATAATACTTTCGCACACTAGTGCGTTTCACTTTCTCATTGTACCCAGTACGAAAGTAAAAAACACGTGTGCCTTTTACTTTCGCATTGATCAGTTACCGTAGCAACTACCTATTCATATAAATAATATGAGCAACCTGATGGCAGTAACACAGTGATTTCAAATTATTTGGCAAGTTTAAATATTCAGGTAACCTTCTTTAAGTTGCAACGGAAGTTACAATTGTTACAATTTCAGGTTCGTGGTAAGATCCAATACTTCCTTGTTTCCAATTTTCCAGGTAGTACGCTTGGACTTAACCTTTCGTACTATTTTTCTTACCAAACTAGCTCAGGTTAATAGGTTTAATTTGGGAAAGGTTTTAGAAAAAACTCCCCTTTTACCAAATTTAAGTTCATAATCATAAATTTTTTTTTCATCAATTAATTTGGAGAAATGATTTAATATCTAAGTGTAAGCTTATCATTTATTTGATACCTCAGCAGGTTTGAAGAGGTTACTCACGTTCAAATAGAATGGTTTTAAAACAAATTACGTATTCTTTTACTCTTCTTACAGTTCGTTATAAATTTGATAAGAATTTCAAACTTTCAGTTTTAATTTTATACGTTTATTACATTTACTTCCAAATTAAACAAAAGTTTTATAGTTAATAAGTAAACAGAAACTTAATCCCCCACTAAGCATAAAAAACTTTACCGGCCAGTTTGTTATCTCTAGCAAAATATGAAACCACAAAAAAAAACAATCCTACAAAAAAATTCATTTCTACTTAATATATATAAAATGCAATTTATACCCATAAAAATGAATATCCACAATACCTTTTCTTTTCACTGTTAATTCAGATTACATAATAAAAAAACAAAAAACACAGTTCCTGTTGCTGTCCATCCAGGCTAAATACACCGCAGGTTCGTGCACCAAGTCAGCGATCTCCTGTCGACGATGTTCATAGCGTTCGGCTCCTTCTCCGTCGGATTAACGCAATTTTCATTCACAAGTAGATGTGAAATTCACATATAAATTCCGAACAACTTTATACAAAGCGTCTCTTTTACAATACATGAGGTATTGTTTCCTTTTTCTTTACAACCATATTAGCGGTTATAACGACCAAAGTCACTTGATATCAACTAGCAAGATTAATGTTGTTAAGGTATCTCTCTTATTTCTGTAATTACAGGTCAGCACTTCAATGGAATTGTTTCAGCATCACTCTATTTCGTCACACTTATACAACCACTAATCTACCTTCACCAAGTCGATAAATTCTTGCTATCACACTAAAGTTCACTAACTTCCTCTTTATTAACAAATTTGATCCCTAATTGTATATGATTTGTTAATTTCCGCTTTACTAAACAAATTAGGTCCGGATTCGCATAGGGCCTTTCTTTATAAGTATTTAACCTCGACTGACTTATTCGTTCAACTCACGGTCAAATATAAATGCGTATCCTAGAAAATGTGCAAGTGTCTGTAGATAACGTCCAACTTACAATGTAATTCCCTTTATATGTTTCACAAAGTCACTTCTTTTAGCTTATAATAAACCTACACAATCTCTACAATAACATTTCAACTTATATATATATATATATATATATATATATATATATATATATATATATATATTAATGAGAGTAAAAAAAATTTAATTTTTCTTGATTTGAAATAAATAACGCCTGTTACAAAGTTCATAATAATTACGAACTACACTATTTGTTAGGATGTGATTATGATTTCTTAATAAAAATTTGAAATATTAAATTAAGTATATTGTATAATTGTTTAATTTGTGATCAATAAAACATTAAGGAAATTGCTTTTTTTCATGGTCGTAGGAAAAATAGTGTACATTATTGTTCTGTTTTGTGATGAAAACAGAACGATAATAATGCATAACGCAAACTTTATTTTACAGTTTTTGGCGCATTTCGATTTATGGCATTGGCTACCCTGGATTTGGAGGTTTTCCATATAGCTGTTTGCCCTAACCTCTAAAAATTGAGGAGACGGTAAACAAAGGAACATAGGATGAACGATGAGGATGGTGCCGATGTGTGACGTCATCTATTTTAGATAAGAAAAACAAAACTAGTGTAACCTAACATAATTAGATAAGATAAACAAAACTACTGTAACCTAACGTAATTAGATTAGATAAACAAAACTACAATAACCTAACAAAAGTAGATTAAATAAACAAAACTACTGTAAACTAAGAGAAAAAAAAAAGTGCACGAGGCGAGAATCGAACTTACACCAAAAGCGTGGAAGACGACTCCTACCACTACACCCCCTCCGCTCTCGGAGTTCGACATTGAAAGTGATATTTAAACCATTTATAAAAATACCTATTTACATAGATACCGCATGCACAATTTGTCATCGGTAGCACATTACTATGTCTTCCTTCATTTTCTATGTTCCTTTGTTTACTTAGATAAACAAAACTACTGTAACCTCTCACAAAAGTAGATTAGATAAACAAAACTACATTAACCCAAAAAAAAAATGTATGGCCGAATTCGAACCCGCACCAACAACGTGGAAGACAACTCCTACCACTACACCACCAGCGCTCTTTAAACTATTTATAAAAATTCCTATTTATGTAGATAACGCATGCGCAATTTGTCATCGGCACCACATCGTATGTCTTCCTATGTTCCTCTGTTTACCGCCTTCTTATTTCTGTCCATTTCTAAATGCCAGTTTACTATCAGTGTAGCCAACATATAAAAATTCAATCTGACAATAATGCAAATTGCAATTTCTAAAATTGTTATATAACAACCAGAATTAGAAAAAAATGTATAAAACACACGTTTCATAATGTGTATTGCATAATAACATTTTTTTAGGATAATTATGCATCTTTTATAATAAGTTCATTGCGAAAATACACAACACTGTAAAAACAAAAATCTATGTCAAACAGACGTTTAAAACTTCATGTCAGACAGAGGTTAATAGGCATTCTAAATGCTATGTAACTTAAAAAATTAAAAGAAATGAAATAAATTTTAATTATAACTAGCCTTTTCTCCTCAAAAATTTTGTTTAAAATTAAATTTAATGATAATAAATTAAATACAAACATATATATGTAAATGGGCAACAATATTAGCGGCGGCTGCTAGACTTTTTCAAAAAAATTAAAACCATAAAATAAAATTCTGGCTCCGTTATTTATTTCTATGCAAAATTACCTTCATATCAAAAAAAAAATCATCGAAATCCGTCAATCGGTTGTCTGGCAATCTGCGTAAGCTAAATAACCCGATTATTTTATAGTATATTGAGTATCAAGAACAGTAAGGGACGTTTACCGGTCGACTGCCATGTTTGGCCGGAGACCGGTACAACCCTTAATGTTCGTAATACTTATACATAAGAAAGGAATAGAGTATTAGTAGATAAGGTAATTGAAAGGTCGTAACCGCCATATATAAATCCAATTATTATTGTACCGTTTGAATGGAAAAAAAACAACAAATTTTATTTTTTGGTTGAAGCTTGCTAAGTGGTTTCTATGTTTGGTTTCTAATGAATGTTATTAATTCAAAAACAAAGAGGGGGTACTGTAACGGGAGCTTAGAAAAATCAAAATTTCGCGCTAAATTATACGAAATTAGATATTTATATATTATTTTTCTGGATAAAGAAACGGTTATTGTTTGTTTTTGAACATAATTAATATTAAGATGAAAAGGTTGAGTTTATTTCCATAAGTTATCTATATATTCAATTTGAAAATATTTGAATACGCGGCATTTGAAAGTGCATTAATGTGTGGGAAGGATTGATGCTGTTATAATAATAATATTCAGTTTTTAAGTCAGTCGCATATAAGGAGAGGCGCAATAAGTAAGCGAACATAAAGGTTCGCATAAAAAATAAGCGATCAGAATTCGCAGTCTAAGTGGCATTGTATAGTCACGCTGCCATTTAAAGTGTAAAAATTACAAATAAGAATTAATTAACGGTGATAGGGAAGAAGTAAAAAATTACCTTCCTTATTAAAATAATAAAAAGTGGCATAATAAGTGAAGATAACGCGTGTTGTATATCTCAGAACCGTAACCGTTTGTGATTAAATTTGAACAATTATGTAAAAACTGTATAGTGGAAACATATCGAACAATTACTTGCTGTTCAACAAAAAACCGAAGAATCAAGGATGATCGACATGATGAATATGTTATTAGCCGAGATGGTAAAGAGCAAAAAAAAATGGAAGAAGAACAATAGAAAATAGAATCAAAACAAGAGAAAATAGGAAAAAGAATAGAAGTAGGTCAAAAGATCAAGAAGAATTAAAATCAAATCGGGAAGAACTAAAGGCTAGCCAAGAAGAATTAAAAGTAATTTTCAAGGAAGAAATGAGACATCAAGTAGAACGGATGGAAGAAAATTTAAGACAAAGCTACAAGGAAATAATGATTAAGTGTAAGGAAGAAATCAAGGAACAAAAAGACGACACAGATCAGCAACTATACATACAGAATATAAAAATGACACAAATTGAAGAAATAAATGAGTACGCCAGAGCCCAAATAGGCCGCACAATAGGCGAGATAGGATGTAAAATAGAAGAAAATGAAGAAAAAGTACTAGAATGCGAACAAAAGATTACTAAAAATGAAGAAGCTATCATAACTGTGGAAGAAAAATTGCACGGAAAAGATCAAACTGGAGGAAAAGAAAAAACAACAGTAGTATACAGATCAGAACACTGGGCACCACAACGACCAAAAAAGTTTGATGGAAATATAAGGACCATCCACCCAATTAATTTTGTAGAGGCATTAGAAAACTATTTAAACCAAGCGGAAACAAGTGAAAGAGGAAAAATAAAAGCAGCAATGGACTTATTAGAAGGCAACGCCAAAGCATGGGCAGAATTACATCGGTTTGATTGGACAGATTTTGCTAAATTTCAAGAAGATTTTATTAAACAATTTTGATCGAAATCAGTACAAGAAAAAATTACATTGAGATTAGCTACACCACGATTATACAACCCAGGCAAGGAAAATATGTAGACCACGTTTGGTTTTGGGTCAGCAAGGCAATATATTTACAACCACCAATTGAAGAGGAACATCTGGTAGAAACATTAATCAGACATTATCCCATAGATGTTTAGAATATTTTAATTGGATCAGGAGCAAAAACGAATGATCAACTAACAAATATTTTGGAACGAATACAATCGGCAAATTACGAAGATAGACCTACAGGATTTTACGACCGCAGGACCGATTACAATCGAGAAAATAGCAGACCAAGCAACGAAAGGAGAGATAATAGGAGAAATGTGAACTTCGCAAACTACCACAGAGGTAGAGGGGGCCCGAGAAGAAGAGTGGTGATGATGAGGACCAGGAGAGAGTCACCACCACCAAGACAAGAGGAGAATAGAAGACAAAGAGACAGCGAACATTCAGGAGAGGAGAGAGAGATCGCCGTCACCCACGCCATCGGAAAACTAAGGGAGTCAAGTCGAGAAGCTCCACTCGCCTCGCAAGTGACTTATAAGGAGGAGCAAACCCAACTACTTAATTTTGTAAGGGTATATTACCAAAACTGCCGACAACAATCGTTTAATATTTTAAATTTAAAAGACCAATACACTGAAGAAGGAGAAAATAACCAAATAGAGCACATAGTGAAGGAATAAATGATCAGGAGGATGATTCTACCGCGGATTATGAAGAAGAAGCGATGTACCGCCCAGTTTTGAAAGGAGAGTTGGAGGGGGTTGATCAGAACATACTGATCGATACCGGAAGTCAAATAAGCGTTATTTCCAAAAGTGTATATATTCAATTAAAAGAAAAAAAAACAGAATTGATACCATTAACGGAAGAAGGCGATGAACAAGATAAAGGACCAACAGAACAGGAGGGGGCTGAAGAATTTATTTAGCAAATTGAAGAAAGAATTTCTGAAAAGCAAGGATTAGTGAACTATTTCGTTTGTGGACTGAAAATCAAAAACGAGGTGCCGTTTTTGCAACAAAATTACACGAGACAATTTACGGAGAGGGAAACAGTAGGGAAAGAAAGGAATAGAGTATTAGTAGATAAGGTAATTGAAAGGTCGCAACCGCCATATCTAAATCCAAGTATCATTGTACCGTTTGAATGGAAAAAAATAACAAATTTTGTTTTTTGGTTGCAGCTTGCTAAGTGGTTTCTATGTTTGTTTTCGAATGAATGTTATTAATTCAAAAACAAAGAGGGGGTACTGTAACGGGAGCTTAGAAAAATCAAAATTTCGCGCTAAATTGTACGAAATTAGATATTTATATATTATTTTTCTGGACAAAGAAACGGTTATTGTTTATTTGTATTTGAACGTAATTAATATTAAGATGAAAAGCTTGAGTTTATTTCCATAAGTTATCCATAGATTCAATTTGAAAATATTTGAATACGCGGTATTTGAAAGTGCATTAATGTGTGGGAACGCCGTTATAATAATAATATTCAGTTAAGTCAGTCGCATATAGGGAGCGTACAATTATTTGCTATAATCATTGATTGATGAAAGAAAATTAGAGACGTATTTAGTTACACAAAAGTATCAGGGAAGATAAGCAATAGAGAAGCGGTTCCATGGTGCCGGCAAGTGACCTCATCTGAAGAGCAATTTTTAACCTGTCTGAGGCCCCCTTTAGCGGACAAAGAAACGCCATCATTACATCATCAGTTGCAACGAAAATAAGTAAAACCTTTTTGTTTGTGTTTGATTTCTCGAAACTTTACATTTGATTATCACCATTAAACGAAAACAATCTGTTTAATTTTAATAAGGATTTTATTTGTTATATGTTAGTTTTAAGAGGGTTATTGTAGATTTGTTTGATTTTTATATAAAATATTTGTAAACAACGCGTTGATGCACTATCGTTCATAATTAGAATTTAATTAAATGAGTGTAACGTTTGATTTACTTTTATTGCTAAAGATTATTAATATCACCAGCTTACACAATTATTGAATATATAAATGCAGAAAGAGATCAACTCAATAGGAATCCAGATAAATAAATAAATTGAAATGAATATAATTTTGGGCAATGATAACAGAAATCGTTTCTTTATCTTAACTTGAGTTAGCTGGTGCAACGAAGTAATAAAGGAGTTAGTAAACATAAAGCTTAAAATTCATTTACGCAAACCGAAATTAATTAGCAAACAAAGTAAAAATTAACTAGTAACTGATATCTTTATAAGTTGAACCCATTCAGGTTTAATAAAACGTAATAAAAAATAATCACCTCAGGTATTAAATTTTATTCAGAAATGTTGGAATTATAAAAAGGTTTAAAAGCACTCAAATATTATTCTTTGGAGTGGGTTAAACAAACGAAAGTAGTATCTAAGGGTATTACGCCCGTTGCAACGATTGTGTTAAATTTACAATTGAAATTATTTCATTTCTACTAAATAAACGTAAAGTCAAAAGTGAAGTTTTAAATAGAAATGTTCAAATTTTTTGTTGTTATTGTTGTGAAATATAGGTAGTATATATAATTTTACATTGGTAAGTAAAAGACGTCGGTAAGTTAAATACTTATCAACACGTTGGGCCTTGCAACCAGTAAACATACCCTACTGTCTTGGAAACAGATATGGTAAATAAACAAAAAAGCTAAATCGTGCAAAAATATATTTTTTGAATGATTAAGCCCAAAATCTAGTCAGCTACAAGCGAAATGAAAACAAGCTTAAATACCAAATTTCAAGTACGTAGTTGCAACCAGTAAACATACCCTACTGTCTTGGAAACAGATATGGTAAATAAACAAAAAAGCTAAATCGTGCAAAAATATATTTTTTGAACGATTAAGCCCAAAATCTAGTCAGCTACAAGCGAAATGAAAACAAGCTTAAATACCAAATTTCAAGTACGTAGGTGTTTTCGTTCTGGAGTTATCGTAGATACTAACATACATCTACACACACACACATCTAGACACCATGGCCGATCTTGGCTAAAAGTTGTAAAATGAGCTAATAAGTCGATTTAGTGGTAGTGAAAAAAAAGTCGATTGCATACCCTTCTATACCTACATATGTATATGTAGATTGGAAGGTAATTACAAATTTTAATTAAAATTGAGAGCTATTAAACTTACTCACTTGTGAACAATATTTGATTTCTGTCATCAAAAACAATGGTCTAAGGTCTATTAATAACTACACCTGTAAGATAAACATTGTTATTATACTGATCATAGTAACCATAACAATAAAGTTCATTTGTTTTGTTTTGTATTTGGTTTTCTTGTTTTCGAAAAATGCTACCTCAACCAGATTTGAACCCGCACCACTCTAGTGAACCATAGAGGCAGATAATATAAGCTATCATAACCCTAGTGGTCATAATCACCTCATTAGTGACCATAATACCAGTAATTATAATAATTATGATTACAATAATGATCACAATATGGTTGAGTTTTATTTTACATACGGACAATTTCCTAATCCTTGCGAAAGCTACTAATAACCGAAATCAGTTTCACACACATCAAATAACAAACAACTAAAACAATATATTTAAATAACATAATTAAACATTTATATTTAGTACACTTTTCTTAGATCTAGTTTGTTTATCGGATTGAAAGTGTTCAGCAGTTCTTTTACGAATTTCTTCAACTTCTTGGTCTTCTTGTGAAGCCCATTCGAGTACAAGACGACGTCCGTACAAATGAGTACTTTGACCTAATGCTTCAAATGCATCCTACAATATAAGTGCCACAATACAATGCTAAAGTACAACTAGCTATACCCAACCTTCGCATTTCCATTCGTAAAATAATCAACGAATGCAAATCCACGATGTTCACTATCACTACTCATCATCTTTTTTGGAAGTCGTAATGCCTTAATTTCACCAAAGGTACTGAAATAATCTTGTTATAGAAAAAAATAAAATAAAACTAATCAGTTACCTAAATAATTCTAGTAATTCCTTATGTTTCGCTTGGAATGGAACATTACGTACAAGTATTTTCGTACCAGTTTGCTTAGTCGTTTTAGAAACTTTCCGGACAATTTTTTCATCATTTCTGTAAAAGTACCGTTACAAATAGACAACCCAAAAAAAAACTTACAATAAGGTACGCTCTGATCGCTTAATCTCTAAAGCTTTATCGTCAAGTACACTGTTTTGTAAATCTTTTAATGCCTTATTTGCACTAGATTTGTGAATGAAACGTACAAAACCATAACCCATTGAAAGGTGATGTGACGGATTATTCTTATCTTTTTTCATTGCTACATTTGCATAATGCACTTTACCGCAACATTCAAAGTGCTGAAAAATGTTCACTTTAAAATTGACTAAAGCTGATTCAAAGTATTACGTTACGTAAAGCTGCATCTGTTGTTTTGAAATTAAGATTTTTAACAAATAATGTAGTGTCAGGTTCAGGTTCTTCTTCAATTTCGACCATTGCTTCATCTTCAGGTATTTCTTCTACTTTAGCGTTATCATTTCTTTTAATTGTGCTTTGAGACTTTAGACTGTTTTCAGGTGCCCACTCTAAGTATAAAGGTGTATGTTTAAATTTAGAGTATGCTAAACTCATAAATGCTTTACGTGCTTCTGCCGGTTCTAGAAACTCTACAATTGCTAGAAACATTGATTATTATAGTGAATCAATGGATGCCGTATATGTACCAGTTATGCCGCTTGGTGGAAAAATTATCCGTCCAATAACACCATACTTTTGAAATAATTCTCTTATTTCGCTAAGTGATGTTTCGGCCGGTAAATTTTTTACTAATATCACAGTTTTTGATCTCTTCGTAGGTACCTATACAAGAAAAACTTTTATTGTGTGTTTCGACTTTAGCAACTTACATTGTTAAAAGCGTCTAGATGAACACCCTCATCTTCTAAATATTTCCGTGTTTTAGCAACAATCTGCGTTTCTCCAAGAGCTAATCGTACAGCTGCATTACTGTCACCGTGTGGGTTTAAGACTGCTTCTTTCGACGTTCCGTATGTTTTAGCAATAACTCCTGCTACTGCATCATGTCCCAAGAATAAAGAATTCCAATTATACGATAAGCCGGCTTGTGCTTTCAATTTAGAAGCTTTCTTTTGTTTATAATTAGTTGGTTCCGAATTTTTCTCATCAGTTTCGTCTACTTTTGCTTTTCCTGGTAGTAAATGCAACATACGTCCATGTATAATTGTACCATCTAATTCTGTGTACGCTTTAACTGCATGCTCAGGCATTACATATGTAATGAAACCGAATCCTTTTAATTTACGAGATAAGGAATCAATTGGTAGATTTATTTCTGCAATCGGTCCTGAAATATTACACCAAATAATAAGAAACTGTTTAATATTATAGCATTACCATATTTAACAAACAATTCTTGAATGTCGTCTTCTGTACATGTATACGATAAATTTCTGATAAATATCCGACCAGATTCGGCAATATCTTCTTCATTTTTAAGAGCTTCTTCTTGACTTTTCCATTTGTGGTTGGTAGATTTAGTTTTATCACTTTCTGCATTTGGTAGCTTGTATGTGGTAACAGACACTTGCTTTCCTTCTAAAAATACATTTTAGTTAATTTGTGTGAAGCAGTGCACGGGTAGAAATACATTTCCGTGTACTAAAAAAAATTTAAATATTGTGTAACTTTATAAAAACTCAATGGAAAAATAAAATCTTCCACATTCTGATTTATAAATTAATCGGTTTTCTAACTGTCTCTGCTTGTCTTGTAACACAATTACTTAAATTTGGATGATTTGCTAATTATCACGTCTCGTTCAATCATGGCTCTCGGTTTCTAACAGCAATTACAATATTCAGCTAATTAAACATTTCTGATATATTAGGCTTAAATGAGTATTTTTCAAAGATGTATCAAACTGCAATTTACATTAGATTATACATACGTCCGTTTAATTTTAAAAGTGTAGTTTAATGAAATTGCAGCTTCTATCCAAACGCACCAATAACTTAATAGTACACTAAAACACAAGTATCATAGGTTACTCTGTTGGCGCACGCATTCAGGTTTGGGGCCCGAGAAGCGTATCGACGAGTCCCAATTGTGCCAAGTGACATGAAACATGTTTTACGCGATTTTTTTCTATTAAGGAAAATAATTTAAAAATATCACCAAAATTTGCATTAAAACTGACTATTATAATATTTTGGATGTTTGGGTTGGTAATACTCAAATGTGATCTAATGTCTCATTATAAGATCTAATCCCAGAATAGAGAATAATGTCTAGGACAAGCGTCTATTCATACCCTGAACTTGAGAACAAATTTCAATAAGGAAAATGATAATTTGCAGCTGGCAAAAAATGTGCTAGTTTTTATGGTGGTACCCGTAAATGATGGATGGAAAGTGCCCGTCAGTTATTTTTTGATTAAAGGACTAACCGCTTTGGAGAGAGCAAATTTATTAACTAAATGCTTAGAATTATTGCATCAAACGGGTGCCACAGTGCAATCGTAACATTTGATGGGGCAGCTGTAAATATTAGCAAACTTCCACTACGACTCAAATGATTTCAAACCCTATATTGTCCATCCATTACACATAAAAATATTGATATATTTTATGATGCACTCCATATGATTAAGTTGGTAAGAAACACATTGGGAGACAGAGGGATAGTTATTGCCGAGGAAAATAATAAAATTCAATGGGAACATTTGAAACAATTGAATGAAGTTCAAATTAAAGAAGGGCTGCACTTGGCAACAAAATTAACTAATAAACATGTTCAGTTTTATAATAACAGAATGAGTTTACACCTTGCAGCTCAAACTTGCAGTCAAAGCCTTGCTTTATTTAAAAGAAACTGATTATTTGCCGAAAGTTTTTAGCGACTGTGAGGCTACAGCCAAATTTTGCTTGATGTTTAACAATTGCTTTGACCTATTAAATTGTCGAAACAGATTTTCTAAATGTAACATGTACAACATCCCAATTGACAAAAATTCCATTGTTTTTTTAAAGAGCAATCAATTACATTGATTAATTAAATTAAAGTATTGAAAGATCTGCATGACAACAAATTAATTAATAGCAATCGAAAAACAGGTTTTTTGGAATTTATTATAAATTTAACTAATATATTTAATTTTTATGATGAGGTAGAGGACAAAATGAAGTTAAGTTTCAAACTAAGTCAAGATTTTTTTAGATAGTGCTATCAGAAATCGCGGGGGATTCAACAACAATCCCAATGCTAAACAATTTGTCAGCACTTATAAGAGGCTGTTAATTAAAACAGAAATCAAATTATTCGAGAACGCAAATTGTTAAACAGATGGGAATAATATTTTACATGTGTGGGCAAAAAAAAATTATACTTCTCCTGTCACTACTGAAGATGTTGAAACAATTCCTGCTGATGTATTTGACCACAACTATATAAATACACAGTGGAAATTAAACTCTTACGTAGACAATGTGGTCGGATACATCAGCAGATTTGTTTTAAACAAAATAATTAATGTAACTTCTTGCAACGTATGTAAGCCATTTTTAATCAGGGCTGATGAAGAGTTAATTTTAACCCTTTCAGGACGGCTGCATTTTCACTTGTTTTGCTGTGTGGACGGCAGTTTATTGCATGCCGGATGGACGGGTGTCATATATATCGGCCACCTAGTATTTAGCACAAAATAAAAAGATTTTTTGACGAAAATGAAATAGAACTTTATTGAAGTCAACGAAAATTAACAGATATTGCATATTGATGCCCAAAAATAACAACTCAAGCTAATGTTGCATCAAAGCTAAGTACTAATTAATTGAAAATACTCAAAATATCACTTTAGTGTGAAATTCTTGGAAACATGGAAACACGCATAAGCCTACCTTACATTCTTTGCACATGTATCTGGAAGTGCTTCTCTTCTTTTGTCGTAGTTTTGTCTGGGAACAGACAGTGCACCTTCTTGAAGCATTTTTGGACTTCTCAGTCGCAGGTACAAGGGATGGAAAGTGCCTTTTAGTCAATCTTGAAGTTGTTGCAGCAGAGATAGGTGTGGGTTTATTCACATGTCCGTATCTGAAATAGATATAACACCATTATCAAATTATGTACAATAGGTATCAAAAAACACAAACCTTTCCAAAAGTTGACGTATAAGGTTCATTTGAAACTTCGCAAGTGGATATTTCATAGAATGTTTTGTAGAGAACATACCATGGGCATTCAGTACACAGATATCCAGGGTGTGAACAAACAATTTCTTATACCATTTGATAGATTTACGCAGGCTGTCGATGCTACTCATCATCGTGTCCGATCGATCCACGGCACCCATTTTCTCATTATAGTCAACTACACACAATGGTTCCTTGGCACTCTCGTTTGTTGCACAGTCGATCTTGTCCAAAGTTACAATTTTGTTTTCGTGCATAGTGGTGATCATCGTGACATCCCTTCTATCTTTCCATTTCGTCACTATACAAATATCTGAGCTTCTCGAAGCAGTTTCTCCTTTTTTGAGTTTTCCTTCAAGTTTGGGCATATGGAGCCTATTAGACCTAACGGTCCCATACGAATTGGTCATTCTTTCAAATAAATAGTGTGACAGTATTGGACTACTATAAAAGTTGTCAGTGTATAGTGAATGCCCTTTGTTTAGATACGGCTTCATAAGCATAGCCACAATATTCCCCGAGGCTCCCAGGCCAGTTATATTTTCTTGTTCAACGTAGGTGTCTTTGCCAATATACACAATGAAATTCAACACAATACCACTCTCACAATCACATAGAACATACAACTTTATGCCGAAACGATGACGTTTGGTCTTTATGTACTGTTTGAAGCTGAGTCTACCCTTGAACAGTATCATGCTCTCATCAATCACCAAATTTTGAAATGGATAGAACTCTGATTTGAATCTTCGCTTGATTTCTTCTAGTACATACTGGACCTTGTGCAGACGGTTATTAGCTTCTGCCTCCTCATTATTTGCAAAATGAAGATTTCTGAGGATTTGTAAATATCTGTCTCTTCCCATGTACTTACTGAAAGTTGGGGTGTATAGTAATAGATCTACTGACCAATTTTCTTTTATTTCCAATTTTTTATTTCTGGACATTAGCATAGTAAATGCAATGAAAGTAAAAAATTCTCCGTCTAATAATTGTTTCCACTTCTTCTCATTTTGTTGTATTGCATATCGGTTAGTTTCTACTACTATATACCGAACAATATCTTCAGTGAAAAGATCTAAGAAAAATTCAATCTCCAGTGAATCTTCAGTCAGATGTTCGTTCGTCACTCCACTATTACTGTCATCAAATGCATGTACTTTTGGCACAAAGTCGTGTTTTGTCCATGTAATAATTAGGTCTCTATAGTCTGTTACGTCGGCGTCAAGATTATCGTCGTTAATGCCAACATCTGGCAATGGCACATCTCTGTCTTCGAAGCTTATTTCATTTACCTCACTTTCGTCACTTTCCTGATGGCCCATGTCATTTTCACTTGGTAGATATTCGCTCCCGCTATCAATAAACGGCTCCTCATCACTATCAGAGCCGAATATATCATTGTTTTCAAGCAAACCATTGATATGGCGAACCTCACGTTCAAGGGCGTAGCCAGGATTTATAACAGGGGGGGGGGCAAACCATGGTCCATGGTCGTTCAAAATGTAAAATTTTAGGATAAAAAGAAAAGGCAAATGAAAACAAAACTTTGAGATTTTAATTATACTTAAATTAAACTAATAACATTTTTCTTGGGTTTAAACTAAATTTATCCAAAACTTTCTTCACTACGCAGTCCTGATTTTCCTTCAAAAATTTTCGATGCACACTCATCAAACACAACCCAGTGAGTCTGTCATCACCCATTGTACTCCTGAGCCAGGTTTTTACCCTTCGCAGGGTACTGAACAATCTTTCCACGGTAGCAGTGTGGATGGGAAAGCACTTAATATTAGCAGTGCGTGCCTTGTTGCATGGAAAAAAACATTAGCTTCCTCCAAAAGTGCAGCCACTTCAATGCCCTTTAATTTGTCTTCTGCTAAATTCTTTTTCTTCCATATATTGTACCACAAATCTAATTCTGCAGAGACATCACCCAACTAATAAAATTCCATGAAAGATTCTGCATTATTTTTCAAATCTTTTGAAGCTATTTTGAGCATGCTTGAAGGATGAAGATAAGTTAAAGCAAAAGCAGGTGTATTTTCGTTGGAGAATCTAGCATCCAAAGACGAAGTTGAAAGAATCAAGATAGGGGATGATTATTGACCGCTTCCAGTATTCAACTGTAGACTCAGATGGTGGATTACTTCTGTGTACTTGCTTTTGAGTGACTCGTGGTACTGACAACCCAACCCCTACTTTCTCTGCGATATCAAGTGATTTTTTAAATAATTCATAAGAAACATTTTCGACATCTTGTCGATCTTCTTTGATTACATCTAGAATATCATCAATATGTTTTTTCACCATAACCAAATCCATACTTTTACCTTGTAAAACGTTTACAACGGGTTCCAAAATTGCAGAGTATCTTGCAATTATGTTTAAGCCTAAGATGAATATTGGTTTAGTAACTGCACAGTGCAATTGGTAGGCAGATTTTCTTGTTGCATAGTTTCCTTCGACAGATAGATGTTTTAGTGCTTTAACAATGTCAGTGAAGCTTTCTGAAAATTTTTTATGCTCTTATATTTTTCCGACTATCTGGTCTCACAGAGCCTTGAAAGATTTGGAACCGATTTCCTACGGGCTGGCGATTTACGAAAGAAGGTTATTGTGTCTTTAACCGTTGCAATTGTGTTTCTTATTTCTGGTAGCTTGCTAGTATCATTGACCACAAGATTTAGTCTGTAGCTGGAGCAATGGAAAAATAAAGATTTAGCGTACTTTTTTTTTAAGAATGGCCTGTACACCACCTTCTTTGCCGGCCATCGTGGAACACCCGTCAAATCCGAATCTCACACAATTATCGGCGGAAAAATTATTATCTTCTAAAAAACTTTGAATTGCGCTAGCGATTGTAGAAGAATCTTGACATTTTAACTCAATGTAGCCTACAAATTACTCCCTGATTATTTTTTGGCTTCCATCATAGAACTTTAATCCAATAGAAAGCTGCTCTTTTCCAGCGATATCTGCTGTTTCATCAGCCATTGCAGCATAAGCTTTTGCCCGTTTATAGTCTTCGATTATTTTTTCTTTGATAACTTCACCGCATAATTGTATGATCTCATTTTGAATTGTTGGTGAGGTATAGACTGCCTTTTTTTGACATTTATCCAAGTGGCTCTTTAGCTTCTCTTCACCAGAGTCAATCCTCAAATTTAAAAGGTCAAAGAAAACTCCCTCATTTCCTTGTTTTCCTCTAAGCGGCAAATCATGAATTCCACAAAATATTGTGCATGAAATAATTGCTGACAATATTTGTTTATTTTCTTCAATCGTCTTATGGTGCCCTATTTGCAACCGGACATCAACAGGAGCATTTTCAAGAAATGCTTTTGCAGCAGCTGTTGAAGATTTGTGGTAATGGCCGCCAACGTGCTTTCGACAATCTTCATGTATATCCTTAAACTTCATGTAAGGCCTTACCATAAATGACCCCAAAACTCCTTTAACTGTAGCAATTCTTGGCGGAAATAAAACACAATACAAACACAGAGCACCTTTCAAACGACTTGAGCACACCAGCCATGGAGTATATTGATCTAACCAGCGATGGTTAAATTTTCTTTTCAAGTGAATGGCATCAGAAGCAAAATCGTAATTGGATGATGGAACCCAAGGGTTTGTCAACAATTCCTTCTTTTTTTCAGAAGGCAAGCTATTGGCACAACTAACATAACGACCAATGTCATTTTCATGGTAGCCATCGCGTTCTTCAGTTTGTTTAGAGGTCCCAGTTCCAGAGACAGCTTCATGTAGATTTGAAGAACTACTTGAGCCTCCTTCAAAAATAGATTCCGATTTTGATGTTCCGACCATTTTATTTTCATCTTCATCACAATCATTGCTTCCACCTCCACTACTGTCATCATGAACTTTTTTCCGTTTTAGAGATTTTTGACCTAAAAATAATAACCTAATATCATTCTTGTTCTTAGTCCCTAGTATAAAAATTAGTATAAAACAAAACTACCATGTAATGATAGCTTATAATGTGGATATACTATATCCGATGTTAATATTTTTTCTCTAGATTAAAAACAAAATGAAATTAATAGCACGTATAAAGTGCTGTTTGATCTTTAATATGTGAAAATTTCAAGTTTTTATATTTAGTCCCATTTGAGATATCAGCTGTCAAAATCGGTGCATTATTGTAATTTTTGTTATAATTAGAAGGCAAAAAAGTCGGCATCATAATAATGAAAAATATATAAAATTATATCAATAATGCACAGAATCATTTGCCAAAGCTAATAAAAATTGTTTCACAAAGATACAAGCAAAGAGTAAAGAGCAATTGGCAATTTTGTCAAGGGCTGCAATTGAATTTTTTTCCAAACGTTGCGGTACAAATAATTTTGAACAAAAATTAACATCGGATATAACATATCTACATTATAAGCTATCATTACATGGTAGTTTTGTTTTATTTGGTGCTGGTCGAGCAACCAATTTTCAAATTTTTGGACCATTTCTAATGGAATGACTCTAAAGTTTTAATTAAAAATTTAATTTTCTACTAAAATTATTTAACTTACCTTTTTGTAACCAATTTCTTATATCCATATTGTCTTTTCTGTGATTTCTGTCTCTTTATTCTGTGGTAAAACTATTGTTACGGATTTTCCCTCTTGTTTCTCAGGCAATAATTTAACACTGATAACTATTCACACCAACTTTTTCTAAACCAATAAAGTTGACAAAACAACACAAATATTCACTTTCTCGGCACTTTTTAACTATTCCGCTTTTAAATCTCGCGCCTCCCTTTCTATTCGCCGTATGCAACTTCGTATCCTGCACTATGTACAGTACTGTCTGTCTTCGCGCCGGATAGGCAATTTTATATACCCTTTTTGAGCCTAGAAATTGCCAGAACATTCGCATCGCCGGTTCCCGTATATTCCTCACTTGTATCTCGATTTTTCTCGAAGAAAACCAGTGGCGTTTCGTTACACTATTAAATAGGACACTGTCGCTAGACAAGAGCACTTACACACCAACTCAATAGTTGTTGCAAAAAATATTGTCCTATGTTAGGATTTGGAGCAAGTTGTGTTTTAACCACTTGATAGTTTTGCACGAACTGCACTCGGGCGTGACATTTTTCCGTACACTGACGATCCCGAGTCTCGTTCAGACAACTTTTGTTTTAACTTGTTGGTGCAGGTCTTACGTACGTTATAAGAGTATTTATTTCGGATTCTGATGTAGGATTGTGTATTGAAATGTCCGACTGTTAAGTGGTTGAATCGAACACTAAAAATGACGTATCCTGAGAGTAAATCGAACACTCGTTTTTATCTAATTCTGGTGTGGGACAATTCTGGTGTGCACCAATGCATTAAATGCATAGATCGAAAACGCTATTAATATATATTTAGCACTATGTCAGTTTTTCAAACAGCTTTGTTTTTTGCTGATGAAATATATTTTAGTGACAAAGGACACACGAATAATTTTATTTATTACAGCTTATTAATTAATTTTAAAATGTTCATAAAAGCAACCAAACGACCACAACAACAAACAAAATATATAAAACAGATAACAAAAAAATATGCGAGAACAAAAAAATATGTACATTTTAGATTTAATTTTTTGTTTATTAAAATTTAAAAATTATTTAATTTATTTTTGCTCTTCCAGGGGGGGGGGCAGTTGCCTCTCCCTGCCCTTCGCTGGCTACGCCCATGCTCACGTTCATCCAATCCGAAATAACTATTGTTAAAATCACTCTCCACCCTAACACGCTTTTTTGAAGGCCCTGGCTGTTCCTCTGTCGACATTTTAAACGATACTAACCACTAGTTACGCTGGCTACCCACTGACCGTGCCACGTCGACGACAGTCGTGTATATCCGCCGTCGGCAGATATATCGGTCGTTCGTCGGTATGGCACGGATTATATCCGACCGATATTTCGGTCAGTCGTCTGTGCGGCAAATCGATTTTTAAAATTTGTCTGAAATATATGACATTAGTCCATGGAGCATGAATAACTCGATGTCACATATATCGGTCAGCCGTCTGTGTGCCAAATTTGTATCGGTCATACGTACTGAAAGGGTTAATTAAAATAAAAAATAGGGGAAAATTGATATTTCCTTCCGAAGAAGTTGTAAAGATTTGTAAAACTGCTGAAAAAATATTTAGGTAAAATATCACAAAACTGTTGATAAAAAATATTAAAGCCATTCTGCCTAACAGCATTTTTAACCAATTATTCAAATAACATTCCTCCAAAGGGAATTACTAAAACATATGAAAACCCAAGATTACTTGGACAATCATATTGTCCAAATTATTAAATTAATAATTGACACTTATTTCAATATCAGATTTTTCCATGAAGCGAAGCTAGCATCGGTTAAAAGTGATTATATTAGAAATAAATAGGTACAATAGGTTAATTTTATTTAAAAAACAAGGAATAATTATGTATATTTTATTTTATTTCCTTTCTAGGTAATAACGTGTTCGAAATATTTAATTAAATTATTCAATTAAAATTTTGTTCAAAATCATTAAATTTTAATCAATTTAAAAGCGCGATGTAAAAGCGGCGCGAAGATGTACGACTCGAAGATTAACGAAGTAGTGTTGCGGCTGCGTATTAATGCCTAAAAACATTACGGTGTAGTCAAACCTCTCACTTCCTTGTCTACGGTTTCCGCTCATTGGGAAAATAGGTATTCAGCGGTATATTTTTTTATATGTATATGATATTCGTCTTTTATTTTAGGTTATAAACTGTGTCTCTTACACCGTAGCTATCCGACCAGGTATTATAAAACGATGCAGTAATCCATCAGAAACTTCACCTCTCGAGTGAAATTTACAATCGAATGATTTCATTTCGAAAAATTATTTCACCTAGGCCAAACTCTCATGTCTCAGGAGAACACGAGTTCTCAAATCTTGCATTGCCAAGTCGACTCGGTACAATCGGCAATCGCCACAGATGTATGTGGGGTCAAAGTAGTCGGCGGTGATAAAGCCATACATAAATAATTATTATGATACCTCATAAAACTGTCTTATCAAGTTTAAATTTAGTTTCACTGAGGTCAAATCAATCGTGCAACAAAGTCGATTTCGAAAATTAAAATTAGTCGCCGTATTGGTAATAAAAAATATATACATTGGGAGCTTTTTTTTATAAAATCAACGGATCAGTCTAATGTGCAAGCTGTGCAAGAAACGTTTTCTTTCCATTTTGTAAATAACATTTTTGTTTAGTCATATACACCGTGTCCAAGATAAGGATGCCCACTGTGGGGATCTCGAAAACGGTAAGAGATGGAAGGTCGGTTAAATGGAACAAAAGTTACGCATTTGAGAGGATGTATTTATGGTCTTTGTAGAACTCGAATATCTCTTTTAGTTTTTGAGATATTTGAAAAAAAAAATTTTCTGATTTTCGTTTTTATTTTTTTCTAACCTTATTTGAAAAGCTATCAAGAAAAGAAGAGCACATTTTCATTGCCACTTTTCTACCTCTGCTTAATGCTGTTATTCAATTTTTGATACAACGTTTCGTTTGTTAGCAACCATCATCAACTTTATTTTTTTAAATACACGAAAAAATTATTTTTGCCATATTTAAATTCTCTCCTTGATTTTGAAATCAACAATATATCACACTTTATATTTTTGATACGTTTCGGATGAGAAAATTCATATTCAATGTAAGACATTGAAAACGTACAGTTAAAACTAATACTAGAAACATTAGAAAACCGTAAAATTATTATAAAATTATGTTTTGTAATTTTAAATGATAGACAAATAAAAAACAAATTTATTTTAAAGGTTAAATAAACTCACAAAAGATGTTCAAAAAGATTCCCGCTATTCTCTAAACATAAATAGCATCTTCTAACTGTAGCATCTAAAACATTCTTCAGCATTTGAGGAGTAATACTAGCAAACGCTTCGAGAACTAATCTTTCAAAAATTTCTTCGTTTTCAATATCGTTTCCATAAATGTAATTTTTAATGTATCCCCAAAGAAAAAAATCCAAGGTGTTATAACTGGAGAACGCGATGGCCACAGTACATTTGCATGAGTGCCAATACATCTTTCTGGAAATCTAACTGACAGGTATTCTCTGACAACTCTGGAATTATGTGCTGGTGCACCGTCCTGCATAAACCAACAACCTTCAACTTCTTGATAAGGCAAATCATTCAAAGCTATCTCTAATTCAATTTGGAGTAAAATTTGGTAACGTTCAGAATTTAAGGACTCGTGGTAAATGAAAGGACCTATAATTCAAGTACCGAATATAGAAGCCCACATATTAAGTCCGAAAAGGTGTTGGTGTTTGGCCGTTTTGTACAGACGTGGATTTACTCTTGCCCAATAATGAGCATTTCTACGATTAAAAATTCCATTATTATTAACCGATTAATCTCTATCTGACATGAGTTAAAGTTCATTCTGACATAGATTATTGTTTTTGTTTCTACAATGCTGCCTGTTTTCATTATGAACGCATAAAAAAGAGGATGCATAGTTATCCTAAAAAAATTATAATTAAAATTATTTCATTTCTTTTAATTTTGCAAGTTTAAAATGCCGAAGTTCGATTTTCATCAAACTTTTATAAAATTTCATAAAAACATAAAAAAAACGAATTACTACTAAAATCAATTCACTCATAAGAATATAGCGTTTGTTAATAGCTTTCTCCTGCACCTTATATTATTTTTTTGATTACTGAATGTTCTATACTATTAGCATCGATTTAGTGTATATCAATAGTTAAATACTATTTGAACCAGAAACACACAAATTTACTGTTGCCTATTATTTTTAATGAACTCTGCTCAAACATTTGTTTTTAAATTAAAAATGTTGGTTCTATAATATAATATGGATTATAAAACTACTAGGAGACCTTAAACACTTAACTGCCATTTGAGTTTGAAAGCACAAAAACTCATCATTATCATTAGGAGTATCAGTTTTCAAAATGTTCCGAGGCAGGACCCCACGGTCAAAAAGGAAGGAAAATTGATGATTAATCCTTTCAATGTAACACACACTGGTAAAGGACAGACATCCCACTGCTGTGTTAATATATGTAATCCACAGTGAAATTTAGTGATAATCTTTAGATTTTAATGAACTTAGTAAATATCCCCACCTGTCACAACAACTGTTGCGTGAATTCGAACCACACAGCTTCTAATCTTCACATGATGAAAATATGCCTGTGCCAAAGCCAAGTGGATACAGGTAACACTTGGATACCGCAAGTAAAAAATAATTCATATGGTTAAAATACTTCAGTAATCTCATAAAAATAAATTTCGAAGCAGACTCTAATCATGTTCAGTAACGAAGCTTAACATAGCGTATAACAAAAATGAGTAGTTCAATTAAATATTTTCCCTTTTCAACTTACTTATAAAACTTTTGTCCTTAAGTAAAGCTTGTTTAAATTTTTTCTCAGTTCTAAAAGTAGCAAAACATATTCCTTTAATTTTTCTTGGTATCCTAATTGAGAAAGGTGCAATTGTACGAAAAAAGTCTTTGATATCTTTTTTCTTACAATTAATTGGTAAATTACGTAATTTCAATGTGTACAAAGGAAGATTTCGAGGTTCTTTCTGTTTTGTTGTTTTCTTAACTAATGATTTCATGTACTACAATTTAAACTGATAAATTCAATAGTTTGATAACTACGAAATACCTCTGTATCCGAAACTTGTTGGTTTGCTACTTTACAACTTTCATCATCTTGTTCGCTTTCACAATTTTTTACTTCAGATAATAAGTGCTTATCATTAGGTGCGTGTAATTCTAGAAACTCTTCGAAATGTGGATCATTTTTATACTAAAAAATGTTTATTAACTAAATAATAATTACGTAAGTTTTAATACCTTTTCTAAAAGTTCCAATTCCTTTCGTTTGGGTTTTTCTTTTAGAACTTCTGGTTTGATTATTTCCTCAGGTATATTAATTTGACAATTTTTTTTATATGCACTGCTGTCATTTGCATATTTACTCCAAGATTTAGGCTTAGCCGAATCTCCTAATGAGGTGCAATGCTCAACTTTAATTTTGTTTGTTTTAATATGAGTATTATTAAAGTGCTTTATAGCTTCGTTTGCTTCATGCTCATTGTGGTACCCTATAAATGCAAATTGTCGAAACTTTCCATCTGTTGTATACTTTAATTGTACATCGGTTACTGTTCCAAACACGCCGAACAGTTCACGTAGTTTCGCTTCTGTTATCTACAATTAAAAGTAATGCAAGAGTTTTGTTAAATATCAATATTTACGTTTTTTGGTAAATGTTTTACTATCACACGTGACATTTTTGGAAAAATGTTTTTTGAGGTTAATTTCTATTATACATGTGCGCAATCCATAGATATCTTACTTAATAACAAGGAAGATATCTATGGCGTAATCGTATATTTGAACTACAAATTTTAGTACGCTTCAACTACCAAATGCGTAAATTTGAACTACTAATCAATTATCAGAACTAAATAATAAAATTGGTAGTTTTATTAAATAAAGCAATGAATTGTACACTACGTTGTACAATTCATTGAAATAAAGTAATTGTCTTTGTAACTGTTTGTTTATTTCAAAATCTTTTAAGTTTTGGTTAATATACATCAAATAACAAAATCTGTAGCTGATACTTATTTAAATTTACGTATAAAGTAATGTCAAAAATAAACATTGCGCACTAGTGAATTCTGTACTGTGTAAACATAAGACGCCGTGTGTACAAGAGGGCAAATAGTTGTAATTATATAATTATTTGTGACCTCACTGGAAAAATTGTAGATTGAAGTTGGCAATTCTATTGTACGACTGCGCATGCCCGAGTACCTCAACTTGTAAATTTTCGACCATTTTCGACCTTATTGAAATGTTCAATTTGTCTCGTATTTAAAGACGCGCAGCTCATATGCTCTGGCTATCTAGTTGTGATAAGAAATCATTGTAGATACAAAGTACAGTGGCGGCTCGAGGTATAGGAAAACTTAACAATATTAATGCATAAAGTATGAAGAATAAACTTAAGAATACACATAAAAACAAAGCCTTACGCACATTCTAACAAGTATAAATAAAGATGTACAAGAGTATAGCGACAAATAAATAAAAATAAAACATAACTCATTTAAAGTTTACTCGTATTCGCAAACAGCCATTTTTTGTTCTTGTAATAGTAATAACTATTATACAACTAGAGAAGGAAGTGGAGTTTCTTCTTCTCGAGTTTTACAAATAATTTTTTTTGAAACTACAATCAAAATTGAAAAATTATCGCAATGCAGTAATGAAGTTCGCTACATAACTCCTTATGTATGTACTAAGTAATGTATACTTGGCAATTATGTTACTCATTTTTTAGGTTAGTTCCTGCTTATTTAATGGTTTGGTTGTGTTTTAATATAAAAATGTTAAATTAATATTTAGGAAGTAGAAATTAACTAAAAAGAAATAATTTCTCACTTTTGTAGGTTAGGTGTGTAGACACACAGAATCGGGCAATGGTAGGACCGATGAAAAACCTATACGGCGCGGAATAAAGAAGTTGATACGGGTATATTCCAATTTTAAATGTCATTATTAATGCGCCAACATTGTTTTTTACTTCCTTCACTAGAGAGGAAAATATCATTTTCCTCGTGCTTTTTACAGACGAAAGTAATTGATTCTAAGATAGTTTCAGAAAAATATTCTTTTTTATAGACAAAATCAATTATTAAACCGTTTTTAATTATCTATGAAAGCATGTTTTAACTACCCATTTTTTCAGTTACCTCTTGAAGAAATTATTTACAGTTATTTATAACTTTTTTCAAGTAAATCTTGTTTGGTGGTGTTTATATAAGATTACGTTTTACCGTTTTACCGTTTTACCGTTTTACCGTTTTTCCGTTTTACCGTTTTTTATGTATAACAATTACATAAACAATTATTGTAATTATCACACTGGAATAAAAATGCCGCAATGGTAAATGGTTGTATTATTATATTATTACTGAATAACTATTTATTTATTCAAATTATTTCTCGATAGATTATAATATTAATCTCGCATTTGTATGTGAACGGAAACAGCTACCGTCCGAAAGCGCAAGCAATTATGTTGTACATCTACAAACTCTGTAAAAATGCATTTTTTGTACGAATTCTACAGACACTTTTATCTTTATATTCAGTCATTTATTTGCAGTTTAATATCTATATATATATATATATATATATATATATATATATATATATATATATATATATATATAGCTATCAATATCAAACATTAATAATACTCATTTTATACAAAATGAGTATTATTCTACTTTTTAGGGAAAAAAACATTTATCGTGTAGTGTTTAATTAATATTCATCGGATTTTACCTCTATAAATTTAATTCAAATGTGATAGATGTTAGTGAAATAATGAATAATGAAATAATGTGAAGATGGTGCCACCGGCGGCAGTAAATTTCGATATCTGTTCATAGAATATATTCACTTAAAATATGATAACGAAACTTACACTTGCTTAAAACTAAAGTAAAAAGTAAACTTATATTAAATATCAATACTTATTTATGACTGAAAACGTCGTTTGTGATGTACATGCGAAAATTATAAAATTGTATTTATTGAAGTAATGACATCTCATGAATGTTATTCACACAAACTGACGGTCAAATTACTTTTTGTACAGTTGCCATGGAGATGCCAAAGAATCCCGAAATCCGCCACGTTTGGTACGAAATACTGTCACAATATAGCGTGTTATTTAAGTGGTTGGAGAAAAAAAAACTTTTTTGACACATAAAATTTTATTGCCGCCAAGCAAGTGAGTAACAACATTTTTTAAGTCAAAATATGAATACAAATCATACAAATCAAAGTAATTCGTTTAAAAATAATCCAGCTTTATCTTTTTTCCCAAGTACTTGATTACTTTCAGATTCGAGTTCTGTTACCTTTCACTTCCAAGTCTGACACCTTCACCACTGTGAAAAATTACAGTTTGACAACTGTCACATCTCAGCTTCAGGGGTTATGCTTATTTTATCACAATAATAAAATTTAAGTTTTATGTTTCTTATATAAATGTTTAATGTCAGAAATCCTTGACAACACCGGACAGAATTACCAACCTGAATCAGTCCTATCTGCATCCTCTCGTGCACAATAGGCGGGTTCTAAAGGTGATAATGAAACAAAGCCAGTTATGACGCAACTGCCCTGACTCGTGAAAATTGGTATATATATATATATATATATATATATATATATATATATATATATATATATATATATATGTATATATGAGGGTGGTTCAATCATTAGTGTCTCGAGTGTGTATAAAATATTTTAACTGCATGGATGATGAGGAATATTGTAGCTTAATGTCTAAGATGCCTATATGCAAAATTTCAACACCGTATCTACTATATTAACATTTATATTTTTGTTTTATGGTGTGATAGGTGGCACCTAGCTTGAAAAATGGACAAAATTTAAGGAGCTGTCATCAAGTACCTCCAGAAAAAGGGGTTAAGTGCAAAGGAGATTCATGTTAACATGGTCAGTGTGTTGGGTGATGGGACCCCTTCCTAATAGGTGTTAAATAACTAGTGTCGCGACTACCGTTTCTGCAGGTATAGCTATCAACAGGCCCCTGGTGCTGGTCCTCCAACAACAGCATGCACCCCATAAAACACGATTGTCAGACAGACGGGTCACAGTACGACAGTTAGCAGAACTCTTGCATAACCCTGTGGGCTCAATGGAAATCATTGTGCATGAACACTTGGGATTCAAAAAGTGTCAGCGCGTTGGGTACCCAAAATGTTATTCCTTCAACAACAGAAAGACAGAGTTTGATGTTCAAGGGCTGGTTTGGAGCTTATGCAGCCAGATATGAAGCAATTCTGTGATAGATTTGTGACAGTGGATGAGACATGGCTCCACCACTATGATCCCGAGTCTAAGCGACAGATTATGGAGTGGCGACACAGAAGTTTACCCCCCCCCCCCCCCGGAAGTTGAAGGTGCAATCATTACCATGCAAAGTTATGGGCACAACTTTTTGAGATGCGAAGGGTGTATATACTCCTTATTGACTACCTGGAGCTTGGGCACACTATCACGGGGGCCTATTATGCGTCCCTAATCCCTAAGTTACGCAAAGCAATCAAGGAAGAACGGCGCGGGGTGTCGCAGCGAAAAGTTCTGTTCCACCAGGACAATGAGCCAGCCCGCAGAAGCTGTTACTGGTGCCGCAATCCATGCAGCTGGTTTTGATGTGATAGAACACTCTCCCTGCTAAGTAGACCTCGCCCTTAGTGACTTTCATTTGTTCCCTAAGTTGAAGGAACACCGTAAGGGAACGAAGTTTCACTAGAATTCAGCTGTTATAGAGGCTGTGGAGGAATGGATCGCGGTTCAGCAAGAAACTTTCTTTGAAGCAGACCATACTGGCTTTACAGCATGTGTGGAAGAAGTACATTACTGTGAAAGGAGACTTTGGAGAAAAATAAAACTGCTTATAGGTCAGGGACAATAGTTATTGAACGACCCTCGCATATGTATATATATATATATATATATATATATATATAATATCTGTGTGTGTGTAACTTTTTTGTGGTTGCGCAGTAGTTTATTACACATGTTGCGCAATAACCTATTGCGCTAGTGTATTGTGCCTAAGCTCTTCGCGTATTATTGGAATTAATATGGGTTTCATATCTACACTAGCTTGGCTTATCGGATTTTCTGCCACTACGATGTAAGTCGTAAGTTTTCGGCGAGTTGTATTTTCGTCCTTTGCCACTGTATGTATGTTATCCCACTGGATTCTGTGGTCTTCCTTTAAAACATGTTCGGCGATTCTTAATATTTCTGTTTCGCCTTTGTGGACATTATTCTCGAGTTCATTCTGAGTGGTCTACTACTCTCGCCTATGTATGATCTGTTGCATTCACTTGGTAGGTTGTATACACAATTCTTGGAATTCTGGTCCTCATTGTGTGGTTTGATTTTGGTTAGTATTTCCTCGAGCGTTCTTGTGGATCTGAACGCAGTGGGTATCGTGTAGTTACTGTCTATTCTTTGTATTTTTTCCGAGGCACCTGGTACATATGATATTACTGCTGCATATTTAGGATGACTAGGAGAATTTCTCAAGCTTATAATTGGTCTGAGAGGAATTCCTACCTTGTAGATTTTTGGTAGGCCGTACAGATGCGGCTTGTTGTTTAGTTTTCTGGCAATCAGATAAGTCCTCCTTATGTTTTCCCAGCATAGCTTTGTCTGAAGGAAGAATCTTGATTCATGGACCATTTTTAAGGGAAAGGCTGCTTCAAGATCTAAAATCATAACAGTTTCCTAACTGCGGTTATTAAATTTATTTTCGGAATATAGCCCAGTGTTATCGCATAGTTCAAGCGTTTTACTATTTTAACTGATCACCAGTCATTAAAGTGGTTGAATGCAATCAAATCACCCACTGGCCGCCTTGCTAGATGGAGATTATGTTTATAACAGTATAATTATGAAATAAAGTGCCGAAAAGTACCACTAAATAACGTGGATGATGCTTTATCATAGAATCCGCTACCGTTCTAGGTGTAGATCTTCCTGATTGTTCCTTTGAATAATTTTAAAAGAAAACTAGATATTGAAGCTTGGAAATTATGTATTCCGAGTGCAGACTGTATTTAAATAATGCGAGAAAATCATGATTTACCTACCGCTGGGCATTTACGTGTTACACAAATCGCAGAGTTTTAAATTTTTATTGTTAGAATGTAAAGAGAATAAATATTGTCTATAAATGTAATGCTTATCAAAAATATGTCTTAAAATTGCAAACTTTCGGAAAAATAAACAAACATTTTTTTAATTAAAAAAACAATCGTTTAGGTTGTAGAGACTGATACGTTGAGCTTGCCTGTCCCTGCAAAAAAAATATCTGACTTAGGCATTATTCACAGTTTTACCTATACGCCTCGAGCAAATCCTGTGGAAAGAGCAAACAGAATTTTGCGCAAAAAAGTACCAACTTTCAAATAAATATATTAATGGACTTACGTTTGCGATTAATGTTGTAATCCAAGAAAGCATAGGTTTCTTTATGTACATATATAATTAAATATAATATAATTCACGTTTGGAAGAGACCCAGGAAGTACTTAAGTTAGTACGTAAGGATATGTCTTGATCGTTTATTAATTCACAGACAACGTTATAATTTAAGGAAAAGGGAATGGAAGCCAAAATTACGCAGCTCGGTAGTTAGTACTACAAAAGTAGCATGCCACTCAAATGCACAGCTAGGATATGCGGATAAACTAGCTCCAAAATATGTCTGATGGTATGTAGTAATTAAAGTGTTTTCACCAGTTGTGTTTAACCTGAAATATGCGAGCACTAATCAAATGATACTCCGTATTCATCGTAAATATTTTAAAGCTTTACAACGTCGGTTAAAAATAAAATTGACCTTTAATTAAATTGTAAATAATTTACTTCTGTTGCATAACAACCGCCGTAGTCATGCATACAAAAAAAAATTTATTATGATAACCAGATTTATTTCAGATAGTCATAAGGGTAGTGGAGTACTCGATACCCCTTCCGGCTCGCGATACTCCACTTTTGGGACGCTGTGACGTCATCAATATTGGTAAGTCATGTCCTTCAACCATTATCAACTTACATTAACATTTCCGTATTGTTATGTTGTATGGTATCAGCAAAAAGCAATAAATATTTTGTTTAGTTAAACTCGCTTTAGTTTCATAAATTTAGATTAGGTAAAATCATTATATATATATATATATATATATATATATATATATATATATATATATATATATATATATATATATATATATATATATATATATATATATATAAAAAACCCCTTTTTCTGGAGGTACTTGATGACAGCTCTTTCAATTTTGTCCATTTTTCAAGATAGGTGCCACCTGTCACACCAAAAACAAAAATATAAATGTTAATATAGCAGATACGGTTTTGCATATAGGCATCTTAGACATTAGGCTACAATATTCCTCATCATCCATGGCAGTTAAAATATTCTATACACACTAATTATTGAACCACCCTCGTATATATATATATATATATATATATATATATATATATATATATATATATGATGCGCGCATTCGAAGTTAATACATCTACAAACATTTGTATACTCCATATGTTTTTTTTATTTCATGAAACGACTCAAGTGTCCTCGCCCTTTGTGAGTCGTGATCCAAAACTAAACTGTCATTATCCTACTTGTAATACACACACAAGAGCTTTTGTGATAACCTGTGAGAAGTTAACTGGCAAACCGTAAAATTGGTGATAAGGTTTTTATTTTCTTGTTGCTATTGAAAGATGAATTAACTTGTTTTGCCGTTTTTTAAAAGAAAATGAGACGTCTAGTGGTCGTTAACCTATTTGTAATACGTATACAAGGGCATTTGTTCTTCTTTAACCATTTCAGTTTACTTTTTGATTATTAGGTAGACGAATTAGTAGCCAGCTGTGAGAAGTTAACTGGCAAACCGTAAAATTTTTTAAACAAAATGGGACGCGTAGTCATACAATTTTCGCTACAAAAATAACCAACTAACTAAGCTGATTGGCAACGTTATAAATTGTGTGAATTATTAACATGTCCATGGGACCTCCCGTTTTTAAAGGCGATGAAAATTATTCACCTCGTAAACGACTTGTTGATTGTGTAGGTAACGTATAAAACTAATTACAAAAATTTTGTGATAAATCAATACTAAATAAATGAAGATTTAAAACGCAAATATTACATGCATTAAATTTGGTGTATAACGTTATCGAAGGCCGTGATAAAATCGTATGTCAATTAAACGAACTATAATTTTGAGTAAACCTGATTAAATAAAATCATCAGTTAGTTGAGTATTAACCGTAGTGAATAGTTTACTTTAGATCGAACCTCGTAAATTAGAGTAATTTTAAACAGTAACTGTATATAAAAGGCAGATCCATTTTTACATAAATGTACAAGAATATGTTGTCAGATAAAGGGTTGATAAATATGCTAGCTAAACTACTACAGCAACTGATACTGGTTTTAAAAATCTTTTATACAAACTTATAATTGACACCTTTGTTAATTACAAAAATGAATTTTCTTACTGCACCGATATCAGCTAATTCAATTAATTGAAGATTAATTCCTACATGATAAGCTACGATACTACTGAACCAGAGACATCGTTATCTGCTTAAACACTAAACGCTATTCTATTCACAGTGTATTTAAAAATTTCATAAACAGCATGACCACATGTTAAAGGATTGAATGGTTTAAAATATTTAATAAAGTCGTTATACAAGTAGTTGGCTGTGAAGTTGGTTTTTTGGAGTTCCGCTCTCCCCAGTACAATGATACACAAAACCTGTATAGCATAGCCTCTCAGAGCTTCTTAATCTTATTGTGTTTGGAAAGTTATGTCGAACATACTGAACAGTTTGTAGGAAATTTAAGAGTGGATTTAGAAGAACTTGAGTGTGCCCTTTGTCTCATCCTTAAACCCGTTATAAATAATGATGTGATGGTAATCGTATAAAATATAAAAAAAGTGTTTTAAATAATAAAGAAATAAGTATAAAAATGTTCTCCGATCAAATCGTTAAACTAACTAGAGATACAAACCATTCACCAAAAATAATGCCTTTGTCCTAGTCGGTAGATTAACGTAGGGTGGTTCATTCTTTTGATTTGCTTAATTATCACAAATTTATGCTTGTTATTTCCACTTAACATCAATAACAAAAACTGTATTGTAACACTAATAAAAATGATCTCGTACGCCAAGTTATTTTTTAATTATGCTCGGAATAACTAAACCGAGGTCTACACTAAAACTTTTATCAAAATGTAAAATAATAAAAAATATACAAACTATTAAAATTAATTTTTAATTATATATTTACCTTTGAATTTATTCGTTCATAACAAAAACTAATAATAATATACAAATTATGTTTATTACATATTTAAAATTAGAATTGTATAAAATATATCTTAAAAACTAATGGTAATAACCTTAAATTACTAAAGTATTGATATAAATACCTGTCACTAAATATAATACTTCTTGAGAACCCCTGGTATTACAGAAATAAATGCGGAAATGCAAACCAAGGTGATGTCATCTTGGCATCAATATTGTGCAATATCTCGAAATAACACACCCATACATAAATGGAATTTTCCTTCTAATAAATTTATTTTCATGAAATTGAATAATCCGTTTATTGCATTTTCTTGAATTTTTGAATGCAAAAATTGTAATCGTAAAATCAAATGTAATTAAAATAGAAAAGTAAAAGTAATAAAAGTGTAAATCAAAGTAAAAATAAAAGAAAGTGCCTGCAAAGAGCAAATGTTTTAATTTTTTGTATAATGCGTTAAAATATATCTTACCATGAAATCAATGGCACTTTCACAAAATTTAGGTGGAAACAAAAAAAAAGCTTCCTAACAACACAACATTCACCAGGAGGTGAAAAAAAATGGACGCTTTGAAATTGGATGATGATATAGCGGTGCGCTAAAAATATGAGCAGAATAATTTAAAGTGGGAGTATAAACCTTTAAGATGTATATATCCTTAAGAAGATATGCACTTAAGTTACACCAAAATGCAAATTAAGTTGCCTACCACATATCTATAATGCAAAAATAATTAAAAATTTTTCTTATATTTACAACTGAATGAACGAAATACCTAAATTACGGTATATTTTAGTACAACTCTAAATGGGTTGTTACACCGTACCATTTCGAAATAATTCTGATTATTAGAACACCTTCGTAGCCTCCTGTACCAAGCTCCGTAAGCATACTCCACTGTCGCTGTGCAGGACTGCGCCTTGACCCGAGGGTGTTTAACGGTGACCATAGGGCACCTACCACCCTTTGGTAGCGCTTAAGAATGGGTAACATCCACCTATCGTAGATTACCGTCCAAATATCATATAGCTATTCCGTAAAAAAAAAAAATTTGCGGACGTGCATTTTAATTTATACAAGGTGATTCATAATAAGTAAAAAAATTTAAGGGTGTGTTTCTGTCACAGAAGTAAGAAGATAAATTCATATCAACCTGTATCTAGAAATGCGTAGTTTTGAAGTTATAGTATATTTAATAACAAATCCATTTTTTCTTAAATGACCAATTACTTACTAATCGAAATAAGTACTATTTATATTAGTGTCTGACAGCATGTGACAGTATCTGCAGTAGTTAACGGTCGCCGCTTCCAACAGCTACTATGAGTCATTTTCGTTTTATTTCATTTTTATTGCTAAAATTTTTTTATTATTTTATTTTTAAAACTACGCATTTCTAGATACATGTTGATATGACTTTTCTCCTTATTTTTGGTTCTGGAACACGCTTTTAAAATTTTTCCTGCTTATTATGAATCTCTACATATAGTGTGCAAAGCTGATTGTACGCTAACTATTCAACCATATACTTTTTATACGTACGTGTATCTACTCTAACAGGTGTGAAAATGTGATTTAAACTTATGTATGATTAAGCGCTGATTATGCACCAATTTTCGCCGTTGAAATTAAATTTTGCGACCCAATAGAACATAAGTTGTAGCAAAAATTTGATTAACACGGCTACCTAACGTTACGGAGCCGCAAACTTTTAAATAAATCATACTCTTGCGCCATTAACATAAAACTTTGCGCTCTTTTTTTTCTTTAATTTTTTATTATTGTGGACCTGAACAGGCTAAATAAGGCCTATCGTACTAAAGCACTCAGGAACACTTAGGAGGATGGATAGAGGGATAATGAATTGCCAATAGATGCCTATGAACAGCTACCTTAAATTTTCTCATATCATAAGTGAGAGGAAAACAGGAACTAGGGAGATCATTCCAGAGTTTAGAAGCCGTGTAGAAAAATGTGGATCGCGCCCGTTTGGTACGACAAGTGGAGATTTGTACTGCATACTGATGATGTGAATGAGCGAACCGAGTGTTTATCGCAAAGATAGCCGGAGATGGTATCAAAGAATGTAATTCACCAGCACAATAGCCGTTGTAATAACGATAATACAAAGACAGAACTGAAACCATCCTTCTATGCTCTTATAGTAAAGAAGTTATTGTAAAATTACACTGACTCAGCCAATTCACAGACGTTAACTTCTGCATAAATGAGTTTTTCTTGTGCAGTAACTCGACTTATGGATAAATAGAAGCTCATTATGTGTTGCTTTGTGCGTTAAAATAAAATTTTGCACCTTCACAGAAAATATGTTATTCTAAAAATTACAGCGACAATGCTAACTATAAATAAATACATTTTTTCTCGCGTCATAGTTAGGCACCTATATGTACTGTTCTTTAGGCTTTAAAATAAAATCTTACGCCCTTTAGCAAAGAAGTGATAGTAAAATTACGTTGATACGGTTTAATTCACAGTCGTGAACTTCCGCATAAATCATTTTTTTCTTATGCAGTAGTTAGGCGTACACAATTTTGCGCCGCTGAAATAAAATTCTGCGGCCCCATAGAAAATAATTTTTTCTAAAAAAATTCATCGGCAAAGTTAACATCACAGCCTTAGGAATTAATCTTCTTTGCCCATTTTAAGGCACCCATTATGCGCTGTTTTACGCCGTTTACAGCCATGAACGTTTGCATAAATCAATTTTTTCTTGTGCGGTAACTAGGTGACAATTATGGGTTGTTTTGCCTCCCTAAAAAAATACGGCGCCTCTATAGGAAATAAGTTTTTGAATAAAATTACATTGACAAGGCTAACGATACAAATGTACCTATTATACTTTTTATTTCAAACATTATATCAATACGGTTAACTTTGCAACTACGAATTTCGGAATAAATAAATTTTTTTATGCGGTAATTACATGCCTATTATGCGTCGTTTGCGCCGTTAAAGTTAAATCTCGCGCCTCTATAGGAAACAAGTTATTGTAGAAATTACACCGATCCGTTTAACTTCACAACCACGAACTTCTGAATAAATAATTTTTTCTTATGTAGTAATTAGGCGGTCACTATGCGCCGTTTTCTCTTAGGAAACCAGTTACCGTAAAAAAAATCAACACGTCTAACTTTACACAGCCATAACCTTCTGCATAAATTAATTATTTCCTACGCAGTATTTAGGTGCCAATTATGCGCCGTTAAAATACATGTTTTGCGCTCACATAAGAAATACGTTATTGCAAAGATTACATCGACCAGGCTATCTTGATAGTTGTGAACTTATGAATAAATTATTCTTTTATTGTACGACAATTAGGCGATTATTATAATCTGTTCAAATTAAATTTTGCGCTCCTATGTGAAACAAATTACGGTAAAAATTACATCGACATTTTTTGTTATGCTCTAATGGATTTACTGAAATCTGTTATTGTTTACCTGTTTTTTGAATATTAGCTTAATTCGATTCTATATTATTTTTTGTAATTTTATCCCTAAGTGATCTCCTGTAAATATGCTTATCGTAATAAATTACTTATTAAATATTCTAATATACAAATTCCCATCTGATTTTAAAGCTTATCCACAACAATTTAGTAATCAAACACCAATTATGCCCTGTTAATGTAAATTTTACAATAACTTGTTTTCTATAAGGGTGTAAAATCTAACTTTAACGGCGCAAAATAGCGCATAATGTTTACCCAATCATTGCACAAGAAAATATTAGTTTATTTATAACTCTTTGAAGTTAGTTTTTTCGGCAACAACTTCTTTCCTATAGTGGCGTAAGATTTCATTTTAGCGATTCGAAACGGTGCATAATTGGCGCCTAATTATCAGAAAAAAATTATTTATGCACAAATTCACAGCTGTGAATTTAGTCGTATTGGTGTAACTTTCACAATAACTTGTTTCCTGTAGGGGCACCAAATTTAACTTTAACGACGCAAAACAGCACACATTGAGTGCCTAATGATCGTGCAAAAAAAATTAGTTTACTCATAAAGCTATGAAGTTAGCTTTGCCGATGTAAATTTTGCAATAACTTATTTTATGTGGGAGAAGGTGCAAAATTTTATTTGTATTTTTTACAAAATAAGAAAAAATTGGTTAATGCAAAAGTTGTAGCTTTTTACAATAACTTCTCTCGTGTAGGGGTGCAAAATTTAACTATAACGGTGCAAAACGGAGCATAATAGTTGCCTAATTATCGCCCAAGAAAGTATTAATTTATTCATAAAGGTGTGAAGTTAGCTGTGCTGATGTAATTTTACAATAACTTTTTTCTAATAGGAGCGCCAAATTTAACTTTAACGAAGCAAAACAGCTCAGATGAGCGCAAAAAAAGATTAGTTTATTCATAAGATTATGAAGTAGCCTTGTTGATGTAATTTTTCTGTGAGAGGAGATGCAAAATTTCGCCTTTATTTTTTACCAAATAAGAAAAAAATTGATTTATGCAGAAGTTTACGGTTTTGAAGTTAACGGTATTGATGTAATTTTTTCAATAACTTGATTCCTGTAGGAATGCAAAATTTAACTTTAACTGCGCAAAACGGGGCATAATAGGTGTATAATAATCGTGCAAGAAAAGATTAAATTATCCATAAGGTTATGAAGTTAACCGTGCCAATGTAATTTTACAATAATTTCTTTCTTGTAAGGGCGCAAAATCCATAAGAAAAATTAATTTATTGTAGAAGCCGTGTTGGTCTAATTTTCACAATAATTTATTTCTTATAAGAATGTCAAATTTTACATTAACGAAGCAAAACAGCTCACAAAGCGCCTAAATATTGCGCAAAAAATTAGTTTATTGATAAGGTTATGAAGTTAGTCTTGTCATTGTAATTTTTGCAGTATCTTATTTTATACGAGAGGAGGTGAAACATTTTATTTTTATTTTTATCAAATAAGAAAAAACATGATTTATCCACGGCCTTGAAGTTAACCGTATTCATGTTTCCCGCAAAATTTAAGTTTTGAGGTGCAAAACGGAGCTTAACAGGTACTTAATTTCGCGTACCAATTTAATTTTACAATAACTTCTTTCCTATAAGGGAGCAAAAGTTTATTTTAGCGGCGCATAATTGACGTTTAAATTGATTTATGCAGAGGTTTGCTGCTGTGAAGTTAGCCGTATCAATGTAATTTTGCTTTTTTCCTATCAAGGCGCAAAATTGCGCCTAATTACTGCAAAATAAAGAAGATTTATCCAAAAGTTTGGGGTTTCGTGAATTCTGTCGCTGTTATAGAATTTTTACTGTACGTTATTTCCTGTTAAGGCGGATTCTCGCTCGTACACAGAAATACGTGCCGCTACGTAGCGTGGAAAGTCGTAAAAACGCATCGAAATACGGAACCAACGTGCACCATTCCCGCTCGTTCGCAGTTGGCAGTAAGCCGCTCGAAGTTCTCTGTGTTTATGTTTACGCGTTGAAAGGTTGATTTGATGTTAAAAGTGAATAAAAACAAGTGATTTTTTGCCCATAATCTTAAATCGATTGAAAACAAAACATCACGTGCAATTCCCAGCTGATCGCGCGCGACGACAGCGTACTTCTGCGGCCAAAGTTGAATTTGTACAAACTATTACTTTGCTGCGACCCACAGACAACTGCTGCGGGCTGCGTCGTGTAGTTTAGCGCGCGGCGCGAAACGGCACCATTCAAATACGCGCAACTTTCTGCGCCAGCGAGTTTCTGCGGTATCGGCGTTCTGCGTACGATCGAGAATCCGCCTTTAGGGCGACAAACTTAATTTTAACATTGCAAAATGGCGCATAAATAGCGCTTAGTTATACATATGTTTAAATCACAGTATTCAAAAATGGCCCGGCTATCTTCACACATCTCACTGTAACTGTTATAATGTAATCTAAGATAACGGCCAATAAATTTCTAAAATTATGAATTTTATTTTATTTTGCCACCATAATGTTCTTTATACGCCCCCAAATGCGGGCGTAATGTGGTCTTTATAGCACGGAAATGTCATTGTTGCTAAGCAGCATGATTGACAGCAAACACATGACATGATACGTCACGTAAGTTGAAAGAATTATTGAAACAACAACCTTGCTATACAACCTTTATTAATAAAAATTATAGTAATGAAACTTATTCTTTATAAAAATTGAAAATACAGTTAGATGGATTTGAAATTGTAACTCCAGATGAGCCAACACCAAAGCTGACAGTTCCTTCGCCGTTTTGTGGTATACTTATAGCTGCTGTACCAGTAATGTTCTGAGCAATTTTAATTTTATTTTGCAGAGAATTCTCTACATATGATTCGGCTACTTTATCCGATCGCCATCCACCAAGCTGCTTCAGTGCCCTTGTATCACCGCCGCTTTCTGCAAAGATCGTCGCCGCACTCCTGCGAAAGCAGTGCCCTGTGTACTTATGGGCATCCGGTAGATTGAGGAACTCTGCTATCCTTGGCATTTTGCCTAAGGTGTTTTTCCCAACAGTCTGAGTACTACATTTGCCATTATGATACGACAAAAACAAGCTGTCAATTTTAGTATGTTCCGGTCGTAATGCTGCATATTTTTGGTACAAAGAGACGTAATCAACCAATCCATCGCTTGGTACAATTGTAAATTGCCTCGAAGTATAAGTTTTGGTTTTTTGATCTTCGCTAATAGCACTGATCCCTCAGTTGTTACGTCCTGTACAGCCAAATCGTGCAGTTCTTCGCGACGACATGCTCCAAAAATACCAAAGGGGGTGTAGGGCTATGTTGTAGAGGTAGTACCTTTTATGTCAGGCGGTCGCACCTAATATCACAGATAGAAGGTGGCTTGGCATAACTGGTCCTCACAAGATACCCAACTCTCAGCTTATGGCTCCAAGTGCCACACCCTGGTAAACTGCATCGACCTGCAGGCTAAACTAAGCTGAGGGTAACCAGATATGGTGACAACCGAAATAACTGCCGTTACAAGCAGTTATCAGCAAAGAGCAACGTCTGACTCCAGAGGAGCGGTTTCTCGACAGCGTCTGTTCTCCAGGTGAGGAGCGGCTGATTAATAAACTCGCCAACCCGTCCAGCCAACGTGGCGTTTTACGGCTAATAACCCCCTAATCAAAATGGCGAATTTTAAAACAAAAGGAACTGGTCCCCAGGTGGGTAAACCCAAATCCCACCCCTCCAAGGAGGGCAGCCTCAAGGAATCTGGGGGAGGCAAAGATTCGCTACAAAAGCTAAACCAACAAAGCCAAAAAGACCGACCAAAACAACAAAGGAAAGATGTGACAATGAATATCGCAACATACAATGTACAATCTATGACAAAAGACGAAAAGTTATATGAGTTAGAAGAAGAAATAAAAAACATGAAATGGGACGTAATAGGATTAGCAGAAATCAAAAGAAGAGGAGAAGGATGTTTGCAGCTCGAATCTGGAAATATCCTATACTATAAAGGAAGAGAAAACGAAAGCCTCGACGGGGTAGGATTTCTAATCAGTAAAAAACACAGAAACAAAATTAGACAATATATAGGACTAACAGAAAGAGTGGCACTTATAATTCTAGATTTAGACAAAGCCAGCAGTCTCAAAATTATACAAGTCTATGCACCAACATCCAGCCACGAGGACGTTGAAGTTGAACAATTCTATGACAGCATGACACAAGCACTGAATGACTATAAAAGTACCTATACACTCGTCATAGGTGATTTCAATGCCAAACTAGGAAAGAAGTTAGAAGACACAGAAAATAGAATAGGCAACTTCGGATATGGAACACGAAATAAAAGAGGGAGATGCTCATGAACTTTTGGAAGCCAATAGACTCTTTGCTATGAACAGCTTTTACCAGAAAACCACAAAGAAAATGGACATGGGCATCACCAAATGGAATAACAAAGAATGAGATAGACTATGTCCTAACAAAGCAAAAGATATCATCCAAGACGTTACGGTTATCAATTCTATCTCAGTGGGAAGCGATCACAGAATAGTGCGAGCAAAAATACAAATAAAGAAAAAATAGATAGGAAAAACTCAGGCAGTCTTGCAAAAGAATAGACACAACACTCCTGCAAGAAAACAAACAACAATATGAACACCTGTTAAAAGAAGCCAACACTCTAAAACTAAACGAACTAAGCCTAGATGAGATGAACTCAGTAATAACAAAAATAATATTAGAAATAAGCTCAAAATTAGCAACAAGACAAATATATAAACAACAAAAAATAAGTAATAAATCTCAAGAAATGCTCCGAGAACGTCGAAAGATGCTAAATGAAAATAAAAGAAATACGCCAGAGTTCAGAGAAATAAATAAAAACATAAGGAAACAAATAAAAGAAGATCTCAAACAACATCAAGAAGAACGAATATCGAAAATAATAGAAGAAAATCGAAATTTAAGAAACATGAAGTCCAAAGCAGGGAAAGCAAAAATAATAAAGCTCAAGAACCAAGAAGACAACGAAGAACGAGACCTGAACAAAATATTACAAATAACAGAGGACTACTACACAAAACTATACGATTCAAATAATGCTCCTCCACCAAAATCTAAAGAAAACCTAGCAAGGAAAATAACAAATGTTAACTCAGAGGAAATGCCGGAAATTAACGAAGATGAAATAATTAAAGCCATAAAGGAAATAAAAAGAAACAAAGCAGCAGGGGAAGATGAGATATTGGCTGAAATGCTTAAAGAAGGAGGCAATAAAATAGTGTCCTACCTAAAAATATTATATAACAAATGCTTATTCGAGGGTAAGATACCAAAAAAATGGAAAAACGTGAAGACAATTCTAATATATAAAAAAGGCGACCCAGCAAAACTAGATAATTACAGACCTATATCGCTCCTATCGCAAATCTACAAAACGCTCACAAGAATAATTAATAACAGACTGGCAAACAAATTCGATAACTATCAACCCGTTGAACAGGCAGGCTTCAGGAAGGGATACAGCACATACGACCACTTACATACTCTAAAACTACTAATAGAAAACCAACGAGTATAACCTCCCCCTATACTTGGCACTAATAGACTATGAGAAGGCCTTCGATAGCGTGGAAACATGGGCAGTGGAAGAAGCACTAGTAAACTGCAGAATAGACTCCCGATATCGAGATCTGATACATAACATATATAAAGATGCAACAATGACAGTACAACTAGACGAGGAACTAAAACGGAACGAATACCAATCAAAAGGGAGTGAGACAAGGAGATACGATCTCCCAAAATTATTTACCTTGGCAATGGAGGATATATTTAAAACTATCAACTGGGAAGGAAAAGGAATCTGTATAAATGGAAAATACCTAAACAACCTTAGATACGCCGACGATGTGATTTTGTTCGCTAGTAGAAAAGAAGATTTACAAGAAATGATCAATGATATACACCAAAAATCCGCAAGAAAAGGTCTAAAAATGAATCTGAAAAAAACTAAAATAATGTCAAACAGCCATGATCAATATAGAATAACAGTAGAGGACATCGAAATAGAACAAGTCACTGACTACATATATTTAGGCCAAATCATAAAACTAAACAAGGAAAACCAAACCGCCGAAATAGCCAGAAGAGTGCGAATGGGATGGGCAGCTTTTGGCAAACTGGGGCTCGTACTAAAGAACCAAAAGATTCCTCTACACCTAAGAACCAGAATATTCAACACATGCATTCTACCAAACATCACATATGGAGCTCAAACATGGACGTTCACAACATCAAACTTGGACAAAATTAGAAAGACACAGAGAGCTATGGAGAGGCAGATGTTGGGGATCACACTTAAAGATAGAAAAAGAATTGACTGGATACGAAGGAAAACAAAAGTCATAGATGCCATCGAACAAGCAGCCAAACTAAAATGGCGCTGGGCCGGGCATAATGAACGTCTCCAAGACCAAAGATGGAACCATCAGATAGGGAAATGGCGCCCATACATTGGAAAAAGATCGGTAGGCAGGCCACAAATGAGATGGAAAGATGATATAGTAAAACACGCAGGCTTAATGTGGCAACGAGTAGCTCAAGACAGAGAACATTGGAAACAGTTAGGGAGGCCTACATCCGGAAATGGAAAGGATAGAAAATAGGCTTAAAGAAAGAAGAAGAAGTGACAACCTATAAAACACAATAATTTTTATAATGAGAATTGGATCAGGCGCCTTCAACATGAATTTTTCAATTTGATGCCGTTGCAATACATAGGACTTTTTAGCTTGATCACCTACAGAATTATTCTTCATGAATTCTGTGAGCATGGAAAAACGAGATACATCAACATCTTCCTTCAACTTGCATCTTTTTCAATTTAGAATATTAACACCACAGTGACGACGGCTTATAGATCTTTGACTGCAAAAATAGATATTTATTGAATAGAGATAATTGACTAATGTATACCGGGTGGTCGTAAAGTAAGGAATACATTCAGTATCTCGTGAAGCACAATTTTTTTCAAAAATCGCTCGGACCCGTCGATTTAATTTTTTTTCGGGGCATATTTTGCGAAAAAAAATTTTTATACAGTTTCTCAAAAAAGCTTTGCTAAAAAAAATTTTTTTTTTAATTGCAGCCCAATTTTTTTATTGCATTTTTGGATTGCCCTTACAATTCTAGCTCAATAGTAGGCTTTGGATTTATGACGCGGGAAACAAAAGAATAATTAATGTCAATAGTTTTATCGTTGACAGTTCTGTGTGTATTTTCGTAACGTTTCACTAGTTTTTCAAAGTATATTTTCGTTTTTTTAACACTAAATTACATGAATATGCGGCTTACTGAGACACAGCGCATAGAAATCTTGATGATGATTGGCTACGGTAATCGAGTTAGAACGCAGCAGGAAGTTTGTGAGTTATTTAATAAAAAATACCCCAATCATCCGCCAATATCTCAATCGACAGTTAGCAAGATTGAGCAGAAGTTTAGTCAATTCGGTCATGTAAGAGATGTTCCTAGATGTGGTCGTCCTCAAGTTGATGAAAATAAGCAGTTAGAAGTCTTATTGGCGGTTCAAGATAATCAGCATGTAGTATCTAGGCAGGTAGCAAAGGACACGGATATTGTAAAAACAAGTGTTCTAAAAATACTACAAACGAATAAATACCACCCTTATAAGATGCAAGTTCATCAAGAACTCTTGGAAGGAGACTTTGAGAGGCGCCTTGAATTTTGTGAGCTTTTGCAAAATATGTGTTTGGAGAATCCAAATTTAGTGAAAAATATACTTTTTTTCGATGAAGCCACTTTCTGCTTGAATGGTGACGTAAATACCCAGAACTATCGGTACTGGTCCGATGTAAATCCACACTGGATGAGGGAAGAACATACACAATTCAATCGAAAAATAAACGTGTGGGCTGGCGTTGTTGGTGACATTATTATCGGGCCTTTCTTCTTTGAAGAAAATTTAACAGGTGAGAGATACCTGAGTTTTCTAGAAGAGGAACTTATTCCAGCTCTGGCTACCATTTTTCCTGAGATAGAACGTCCGGATTTGCCACACCATAACATCTGGCTCCAACAAGATGGTGCTCCCCCCCATTTTGCTGTGGTAGTTCGGACTTATTTGCACGACACCTTCCCAAACAGGTGGATTGGAAGGAGCGGTGTTATTGAGTGGCCACCAAGATCACCCGATCTAACACCACTAGACTTTTTTTTATGGGGATACCTTAAAGGCAAGGTATTTAAAAGCCAACCGGCAAATCTAGATGATTTAAAACAACGCATCCGTCAAGAAATACGTCGAATAACGCCCGAAATGGTTCGAAATATGCAGTAGGAATTTGTAGATCGATTAGGCTATTGTCAGTTGACTAACGGAGGAAATTTCGAACATTTGCTGAAATAAAATTATTTTTAAGTTTACGAATCTTTGTTTTCGATATAATAAAACGTTATAAAAATTATTTTATTTTTCGTTTTCTTCATGATCTTTTTTCAATTTTTAAATTTTGAATGCGAATAACTCCAAAACGCTTGGACTTAGGTATAGCACATGCTACATGACAAATGTTTAGAATTGTAAGGGCAATCCAAAAATGCAATAAAAAAATTGGGTTGCAATTTGAAAAAAAAAATTTTTTTAGCAAATCTTTTGAGACACCCTGTATAAAATTTTTTTTTTTCGCAAAATATGCCACGAAAAAATATAAAATCGACGGGTCCGAGCGATTTTTGAAAAAAATTGTGCTTTACGAGATATTGAATTTATTCCTTGCTTTACGACCACCCGGTATATACAATCCCTTACCATTTGAGACAAGTATGCCATCACAACTCTTTCATCACATTTTGTGGACACATTTTTGTGCTCCGCCACGCGCAAAACTTTTATGTATAAATATTTCGATTTACTTGCAATTATTTTTGCCTGGGCGGCCTCAAATTCATCTAAAATTTCTTGTGAATAAGTTTTTGCGTTTTCACCTTCCATTTTAGAATCCAAATTATTTACAAACAAACAGTACCTTAGCAATAATTTAGCAATATCACAGTATCTTAGTAACAACAAATTAGCCTACTGTCGACTTTATTTCATTGCATTTGCATTTAAAAACTTGCCGAAAATACTGAATCTTTTTAATATTTTGTTCCAGTTTCATGGTGCAAAATAAAATAAAACATTAGTAGTACCACGGCATAATTGTAGATTATGGCTCTCAGGAATATAAAAGCCCTCCGCTTCTCGTCGGGCTTTTAACATTCCCTCGAGCCATAATCTTCTGATTATGCCCTTAATACACAAATATCTATTATTTTATTTTGCCACCATAATGTTCTTTATATGCCCCCAAATGCGGGCGTAATGTGGTCTTTATAGCACGGAAATGTCATTGTTGCTAAGCAGCATGATTGACAGCAAACACATGACATGATATGTCACGTAAGTTGAAAGAATTATTGAAACAACAACCTTACTATACAACCTTTATTAATAAAAATAATAGTAATAAAACTTATTCTTTATAAAAATTGAAAATACAGTTGGATGGATTTGAAATTGTAACTCCAAATGAGCCAACACCAACTAAAATTTCTTGTGAATAAGTTTTTGCGTTTTCACCTTCCATTTTAGAATGCAAATTATTTACAAACAAACAGTACCTTAGCAACAATTTAGCAATATCACAGTATCTTAGTAACAACAAATTAGCCTACTGTCGACTTTATTTCATTGCATTTGCATTTAAAAACTTGCCGAAAATACTGAATCTTTTTAAAATTTTGTTCCAGTTTCATGGTGCAAAATAAAATAAAACATTGTATGTACCACGGGCATAATTGTAGATTATGGCTCTCAGGAATATAAAAGCCCTCGAGCCATAATCTTCTGATTATGCCCTTAATACATAAATATCTATTAATGAATATGTAATAATCAAAGGATATTCGAAGGCAGCCATCTAGACACCACTTTTGTTTTAACTTCCGTAATCCGTATTCCTACAGAGAAGAACTTTGCCGTTTTTGATATTTATTATGTATTTAAGTGAAATATGGTTATGTTAATAATAAAGTAATTTTTAATTTATACATATTTATGGAAAAACAGAATTTACAAGTCCAGAATTAGAAGTAGTGATTTGTAAATTCGGCAATTTTCTTTACTCTAACCTTACTTTTTTAAACGCATTAAAATGGAATTTAGAATAAAAGTATTTTTGTATAACTTTTTCGTAGATTATCGAAAAATGTGTTTTATTTACGTAAATAGTAATATGAAAACAATAGGTGATTTAATAAATTACATTTCGTTAAAGTTTGATATTAACACAAATTTGTATTTAACTTTAAATGATATGTACTTGCCACATTTTGAAGATATTAGAATATTAAGCAAAGATGATACAGTAGTGTAAGTATGCTTGATATGTTATAATTAAAAATAATGATAATTGTAGAGCACATCGTCATAATGATGAACAACATAGCGCTAAAAAAAGTTTAAAACGTAAAAAAGACAAGAAAGTGGTACAAGATAAGCCAGAACTGTATGAAGCAAGCACATCAAAGTATAACAGTACGAATGATGAAGTTTACGCAACACAGGAGGATGACGTCCAGTTTCCAGAAGAAATGAGTATTGATTATAATGCAGGCGAAGACTGTACTGATTCATTGTCTACACCAGTTAAAAAAAAGAAGAAGAAGAATGTTAAACAAGTTGACGAAATTGTAGAAATAGAAGCAAATGAACCAATTCGGGTAGCACAAGCAGTTGTAACTGAATATGTTCGGAGAAAAAAAATTGATCTACTTCCAATCTCGACTATTCCAAAAATTGTAACGCCCATCATTGTTTATGATAATATCCAAAAACTGGATTGCACAAATAGCAACATTGAACAGCCTAATAGTCTACTGGAAAAATGTGAATTGTTAACACCAAAACTGGAAATTCAAGATCAAAAACCTATTTTGAATAGTGAAATGTTGTTATTCGATAATCTAGAAACTTCTCAATCTGAAACAATGCTAACACAGTCTGATGTTTTGAATGCTAACGAATATGATAAATCATTTGAATTTGTAGTACCACCAGAATGTAAACCAAAATCCGAAAGGACTTCCCAAGCTGACCCTTCGTCAGAATGGGAAAGTGTACTTGATAGTTTAGAGCCGACTCAATTAAAGGTAAAGCGTAAACGTCACCGGGTTCGTTCACGAAAACCAAAAAAAGAATTTGTTCCTCAACCTTTACCGAATTTACAAATTAGTCCCGCATCAAGTGTTTCTAGTTCGCCTCATTTACATATTCGTTTTAACGATGATGGTAATGAGAATGTTGTCGATAGTATAGTTGAGAAAATTCAGAATGGTATAAATAAGGTTGATCCAGTTGATAAATCAGAAGTGAATTATGAGGATTTATGTGTTAAAGAAATTGTCCAGTTTCCGATTATGAAACATGTTTTTCCGAGTAAGAATGATGTAATTGCTTTTAAGGTAAAATATTTTTATTATAATTAAATAGTTTTTAATCCTACATTTTTCAGAGGTACATGTTATCAGCTGATTATACACCTGAAATTTCCAATTATATTATTGGGCGTGTTTGTAGTTTTTCATGTGATACTTTAACGGTTGTTGTAAAAATTTTGGGTATCGTATATTATTTATAAGATTATTTTTACACTCTCTTGTTTTTTTTTAGAAGGTAAAGATCAGTGTAATAATCCACAAGGTAAATTTTTTATTGAAGAGAATGAAAATCCTGTCGAAAAGGAAGAAATGGAGTTTTCATGGCCCAAGTTAATTGAACCAAGATTACTATTTCCTTAATTTAAAGCTAGTCTTTATTTTGTCTTAGTTAATAAATATGTTGTGATATATAAGTTTTTTAAATATTTTACGTTAAAAATCGAAAGAATATAAAATGTTATTTTTCAAGTAACATTCTAATAAAAGTACAATAATGGTGGATTTATTATTTGTTGGTATAGTTTAATGTCTAGTTGATAAACAACGTCTTTGGAACGGTTCTGCTAATTATAATTTCCAGGAACCCAAAGTATGTGTCCTCGGACAAAAATTTAAAAAACAAACTGATCACATACTTTGTCAATTTTTTTTTCCACTGTGAAAAATTAAATATGTCGTCATATTGTTCCAAGAAGAAGTTCCGGATAAAATTTTTTATGCGCCAAAACGAGTCGGAGCATTTTGCTGAAACCCACTGTTGGTGCAGCTCTGCCAGAAAGTGAAGTCAATTAGACAACTGGAGCATATTGCTGAAAGCAGCCAGTATTTTAAGAGAAGCTATTTTATCAGCACCTACGTGGACTCATTTTAATACCGGCAATGAAGAAAATTTTGTTGAACCTGAAGAACTTAGTGTTTTTTAAATGGTGTATTTGCGGTAGGCAAAATCACTGTAAATGAGGAAAGAAAAACTGAAATAGACAAACGTATATCAAATCTTGATGTTTGATTGCTTAAGTAATAAGCACACCTCTGCAAATGGGTTTAGGTCTTGCAATTCACAAAAAAGCACGTAGAAAGGCTGCTATTGACATTCTTTCTAACATAGACTTATCAGTTGATTACAGCAAACTAGTTCGTATTGAAACAAATATGGCTAAAAGTATATTAAAGGGCACAATGAAAATAGTGGAACACATATTCTTCCAGAACTTCAAATAGAGAGGTCTGTATATTTTGCAGCCGATAATCTTGATTTTCATGAAGACACCCCCGATGGAAAAAGAACCTTGCACGCTACTGTATTGGATATCAAAGAAAAGGTAATGATTATAAAATGAAAAACCTGGAAATTAAAGATAAGGAAACCCTGCACGATGTAAGCATACTGTCGTCAGTGTATCCTTTAGGAGAATGTTTTATGAAAAAAATATAAAGCCTGCTTTGCCAGTCAATCAGTGTTGGTGATTTTTCACCGGCTAGTGAAGAAGACTTTATCGAAGGTGTGCAAAAAAATCATTGTTGGCTTCTTGCTACAAAAAGTTTCCTTTTTTAAACACTCGAGGCTTCTAAGCAATGTTGGTTAACATGGTCTGCGTACAATTCTTTAGTGTCTCCTGGAATTTTGGATGAAAGTACTATTGCTCTGTTTCCAATACTAAATACTTTTCCTACAGAGAGGGCAGTTCAGCTTACATTTTTAAATATTTTTAGCAATGTTAAGACAAAAACTAAATGCACGGGAGAGCGAACAGTAGTCACAGTAGATCTAGACCTTTACAAACCTCTTCAATAGTTAGTTAGTGCTCGAAAAGGAACTACTGCCTGGAGATCTTCATATTATAATGGCTATGTTCAGGGCCAAAATTTTTTTATGTGTCTTTCTGGAGTTTCCGGTTATGAGTCGAAAGTGAAATGTACAGTGAACAAGTACCATCTAAAATCTTACAAGGGAAACCAGTGCACAGATCCATAGAAGTTCATATTACCACACTTGCATTATTTTTTCTCTGTATTTCGACGAATTTATTAAAACAAATTCGGAACTTGAAACTGTTTTAAAGACTTCAGCAGAAAATTTAGCAACAATTTGGGGAGATCTGATGGAACCTTTTGGTATTCGTGAATCCGCTCGTAATTTTCTTGACCTGTTAAAGGAAACTGAGATTCACAAAAAAATGGAGTTCAATACACATGACATGGAATCAAAGCCCACATTTTCCTTTTTTGTTCAATACATCGATATGGTCATAAACCTTTTAACGTTCATTCAATCTGTTCGGAGCCGAAAGTGGAATACAAGAAACTCTGCATTAAAGGAATTTGTAAAATATTTCTTTGCTTTACATTTGAGAAATTACGCTTCCTTGTTTTCCTATCACCTTTCTGAACTAGCCTGTCTGAAAAAAGATTACTCCGTTGTGTGGAATTATTTAAGTTCTGGTATCTGGATCCCAACAACAACGGAGTAGAATTTTGTTCGCTTGGTGCTGACGAAGCTCTTAAACAGGAAAATGAAAGTGACTGGGGGCTTACTTGGAATAACACTGGAACCAGAAACCCTTACCATATTTAAATAAACTTTCCGATTCAATACTTGGAAATATGTGCAATAAATAATCTTCTAAATTTCATCACGAATTAGAAAACAGACAAAACTCTTTAAGAATTCGTAATAACATAAAAAATTTGAAAAAACTATTCAAGACTTTACAAACCCCTTTACTTACGAAGAGAATAATATAATTAATTTGGTTACAAAACGCATCGCAAATGAAAATATCTGTGAGGATATATGTTCCATTTCAAAAATAGGTAAAAAATGGAAGAAGATTTCTTTTAAAACAAGATTAGGACCAAATCCATTAGTTTCTGGGACCCAGTGAAATAATTGGGTTTAAAGTTAAATAGGTCCATGTCGAAAAAAATTTTAGTAAGTACTAAAGTAGGAGCATTTGAACTCAAACAATATATAAATTTATTTTGCAGATGTATCCCTATTTGCAGAAGTCGCACAGACATAGATCTAAAGGATGCAGTAGGAAAGTGGTCCAGATGGTTCTATGATCCAGGGACAAGGAAAAAGCAAACTGATGCACTGTCTCAAAGATGTCGCTAAAACTCGATACCGCAACCAGTGGTCGATTCGGGTGTGAGTAGTCAAAGTTTTAGTGTTGCCGTTATTGACTGTATGGCAGAAGTGCAAATGTAGTCGAGGAAAAACGTTGACTCTGCCTTGGACTTAGCAGAGTAGTTTTGTAACAGAATATTAAAGAAGTATGACAAGTACTCAGAAATACATGTAGTTTTCGATTCATATTTCAAAGGTTCTCTTAAATCATTGGAAAGGAGCAGACGAGAAAAGGGAGTCACACCTGTGCAGTACCATATTGACGATAAAACACAGTTGAAAAATACAAACCTTAGAAAACAACAAGAGATGCTATCACGCATACTTTTCCACTAATCTAATAGCTCTGGGAAACCAATGCTATAAAAAAGTAGTTTGTGCTTTTAACGACACAATAGCAGCGACAAGTGTATGTGGAGATATGACACACCTAAAAAGCTCACACGAAACTGATATTTCATGCTGTAGATGCGTCAAAACGAGGTTGTCACATATTGAGAATTTACTCACCAGACACTAATGTTTTCGTGTTGACATTGAGAAGGTACCCACTATTTCCTGTAGACACTGGGTAAATTGAAGGTTGACGCACCTCTGGGATTTCATGCATTGTCAGGGGCAGATATTACAAGAGCTTTTAAGGGAAAATCTAAAGTAAGCTTCTGGAAAACATTCTTGGAGTTACTTACATTAACTCTAGAAGCTTTGGCTTCATTGGTAAAAGACACTGAATTAAATAATTCTCTTTTGGAGGAAATTGAATTTTTGATTTCTTTATTGTACCCCCAAAATAAAAAAAAATGTAAACACCTTGCTGATTTGCGATGGTGGCTCTTCACATAAAAGCAAAGTTCCTGTGAAAATTTTTCTCCAATACTGGGAGCCCTTAAATCCGCAATACAAAGGTGCCACTATCAGTGTATGGAATCGTATCGCGATATCGTTGCGCACCCTAGTTTACCACCGGCCACAAACTATTGACGTAAACGTACAAATGATGAATACGAGCCAAATTATTGTGACCATCCGTGTGCACCAGATCAGCTCCTTAACCTGGTAAAGTGCTCATGTAAAAAAAATAATTGCATTCTATGATCTTCATGAAATTTAGGTTGGACAGAAATGTGTGAGTGTGAAGGCCTCCGGAGTTTTGTCAAAACTCTAAAAGAGATGAGGAACAAGTTATTGATTCCGATGAGTCAACAGATGATCTGTCCGACACGGAGTAATTTATTATGACAATAGCCACAGGATGTGAAATATTTTTATTATTTCTGTTTTTTTTTAATATATCATTCCAAACAGTTGTTTGATTATGAAATTGATTTATTTATTAACCCCCTAAATTTCGTGGAGTTTAAATCACGTCGGCAAGTCCAGCATTATTTACAATAAGTCATACTCACGTAGCTATCTGTAATAGGATCTAAATTTAAAGTCGCTCAAAATAAGCGGAACTTAAACATCAAATACAATTCTTTTTAAAATCGCTTTTACGCCATCACTTTGCGCCCCTTTAAGGAATCTGAAACATGTTCTATATTTAATTTATATATATATATATATATATATATATATATATATATATATATATATATATATATATTGTGATGAAAAATCAATGCAATAGGGTTATGGTAGCGAAATACACTCACATGTGTTGCTGCAAATTCCAAATAATGTTTATGTCGGGTTGCTCCAAATTAACATTGGCCGTAGACTACCTTCCATAAATCGGTGATACTATTTATGCTGCTTAACATTCCATAATTTCATCCAATCAAATAACTGTTGACTGTTCTTCGAATGGTAAATACGATTTATTTACAATGCTCAAATACTTATAGGCAAGCACTTTATTTTGTTTGTGTTTTTAAAATGTTGTATTATTTATTTACTAATTTTTCGGATTTAATTTTGTATTTTAATTTCATATAGATTTTTGTATTCACTTGCACCTTTATTTTAGATTCCGTTATGAAGTGAAAATTTATTTTATGATCTTAATCACTATCAACAAAATAAACATCGAATTCAAAATAATTGAAGAATTTATTAACATACAAAAAAATTGCCATCACCCGATGTTTACACACGATCTTGAAAAACGAAACAATTACAATTTTATCGAACGATTGTGATTGGTAACTTTATTTTTAACTTTAGTTATAGGTTAAAACAACTGTTTCTGATATCTCAACTCTACGTCGATCGCGTTTCAATTCCGATAATGTTCACGAGAATTGTTACTTACATGATAACACAAATAATACTAACACTATGACTTGTTAGTCACAAAATTTTCAAAAAGCAAGAGAGTTCAAAAATTGCAAGAGAGTGAGAAATCAGGAGCAATTCCTTTTATACATTTCTTCTAGATACCAAATTTTCAATTTTTTTTCTACATTAAACACAAAAGATTCTAGCTTCTGATTGGTCTAAACAAAATTGTAAACTTAACTAAAACATACATTAAGCTATAACTTTTTTAACACAATTCGGATTTGATTTTTAATTACAGATTTGGAATCAGGGAAAAATTCCGCATAAAATAATTGAAGAATTTATTAACATACAAAAAAATTGCCATCACCCGATGTTTACACACGATCTTGAAAAACGAAACAATTACAATTTTATCGAACGATTGTGATTGGTAACTTTATTTTTAACTTTAGTTATAGGTTAAAACAACTGTTTCTGATATCTCAACTCTACGTCGATCGCGTTTCAATTCCGATAATGTTCACGAGAATTGTTACTTACATGATAACACAAATAATACTAACACTATGACTTGTTAGTCACAAAATTTTCAAAAAGCAAGAGAGTTCAAAAATTGCAAGAGAGTGAGAAATCAGGAGCAATTCCTTTTATACATTTCTTCTAGATACCAAATTTTCAATTTTTTTTCTACATTAAACACAAAAGATTCTAGCTTCTGATTGGTCTAAACAAAATTGTAAACTTAACTAAAACATACATTAAGCTATAACTTTTTTAACACAATTCGGATTTGATTTTTAATTACAGATTTGGAATCAGGGAAAAATTCCGCATAAAAAGATACCTTACGATAATTTTCGTTCTGACAACTTATAATCTAAATTTACTAATATCAAAAAAAATCTTACATCCTACAACTAAACTAATTACATATTCAAATTCCACATAAAAAACATTTATTTCAACCTATTTTATTTAAATTTTACAAAACTTCCACCTTCTCATTTAAAATTTAGGTAGTTAACCTAACTTTTCTAATTTTATGTTTATATTACATATTTATAGTTAAATTCCTTGTTGAACTGAGGGAAACTTACTATTAAATGTTTTTATAATTTATTTTAAACTTATTTTACCCTATAAAAACTATAATTTTGTGAAATTCTTACAAATAATACTTAACCTAACTTACTATAAATTTACTTTTAATTTTTATAATAACTGTCTATACCACTTGAAATGTTCATAAAATGTGTTCGTATATCTGTCTCTAACACCAATACTGTTCACTTGTACTCCATAGTTCTTAATTTTGTCAATTAACATTTTCACATTGTTTAACTATTTTGTCAATTTTTGTATAGAATTTGCAATTTTATATTAAATATCACTCTGCACAATTCTTGTTCATGTACTTCATTATGTTTTTAAGTCACTATCACATCTTATGCACGTTTTATATACTTTGTCTTTGAAATACAAATATACTATGTCCGTATCATACCCTTTCTTTCATATTATAAATAGTTCATGCATTGTACCTAATACTATACATTCTACATATTATAATTATCATACTCCAAGTGTTCAATATATGATATGTGTTCAAAATGCTACAATTCATCGAATAAAATGCGAAATTACATAAATATATTACACGAAACTAATCGTACCCATTAATATTAATCATGTTGACCTTTCTCACATGCTACTGGTATAGCTCAATGCTTTTATGAAAATAGCAACCATGTGCAAACCCCACAAAGCCTGTTTTGTCACATCAAAACCATAATTTTGCACTCGTAACTATTTTCTCATAGAAAACGAACTGTATACTTCCACAAATTTATCTAGCTTGCCTACTATAGAGAATTTCAAACTCAATAAACTCTAGCCCCTTTATTATGCCTACTTCTAATCATCTCTCTCTCTCTCATATATATATATATATATATATATATATATATATATATATATAGTATATATATATATATAGAAAGAAAATACCTACCAAAATGAATTTATTGACCCCAACAACACTAAAAACGACACACCACTTGACTTTTTACAACAATTTTGCCCCTTGATGTTTTGCACCAATTTAAACTACCTCACCATGCGACCACTGCTTAATTTTTCATACAAAGAATAACTTCGTCATCAGTTTTTAGCGGTATTCTTACAATATGCAGGTTTAAACAGATAAATTATTATTTTTTGTAATAGATGTGAATATAGTTAGTTTTCTCCCTCCAGGCACACCTGTGGGAAACAGACAAAAAATATTCGTAATCTACGTATTTTTTGGAAAATTGTGATATATAACACAATATTGCTACAAGAAGTTTAATAACGCATTCTACAGCAGACAGCATGGGCATCATTTCAGCTTTTAACTGGGGTGGCAAGACCTACTGGATGGCCTGGGGTTGAAAGGGGAATCCAAACGTCCTCGCCGGGAAAAAAAAGCTGGCTTTAAATTTGTTAGGTTTTGAAGCTTTTTGAGATTATTTTTACAAGTTATTAACTAAACCACATGTATAGTAATTATCGTTCACACACAACTCAAAAGTGTGCATAATTTTAATTAACGTTTGCTCAGCCCATTTGTTTATGATAAAGGAAAAATTAAGCAAACATAATACAAAAAAACTTTTTCTTTTACTCACTATTATGACACAGAAGTTATTTTTACACAAAATGTAGTCTTCTCTTTTTGCCTGAATTAAAGTCTTCAATAACTGTGGAAATGTTTACTTCAACACTCCTTTCAACAGCCAAAAGAGCTAACGAGGGCAGCCTCTCCTCGCTAATCGTGTTTCTGGTGTATGTTTTTAACCGCCTTAAGCACGAAAAGGACCCCTCGCAGGATGTTGAGTTCATTGGAATCGTAAAAAACAAACTAAGAAGTTCAAAAAGCATAGGGAACACACTTTTCAAAGAATTATGTACAAAAATGTTAACTCTTTCTTGAATAGTTTTGTTTCTTGATTCTTCCATTTTGTAAAAACATCTCAGCTCAGACAGAAGAAGTTCATTTTCTAAATTGTAATATTTACACACATACTGTACACTGATTGTGTCTACGTCAGTTCCACCTAGAACTTTGCTTAAGTGGTTTAAGTACATCCAGGTTGTTTTCTTGAAGCCTGTTCTCCTCGGTTAGGATATCAATAACTGGCCAGAGAATTGAAACTTTGTAGTACTGCTGTACAGATTCAAATAGAGCTTTACCCTCCCCCAATGTTTGAGTGAATTTTGCCCTGTCTTGGCAGCTCGGCGGCTCTAAACTCGCACATGTCCACGATTTCTGTGCAGTGATTGAATAACTTTGTGAAAAATTCATCTGTTCTGAAGGATTGCAATACAGATTTCACAACTTCGTAGGTTACATTGCTGGACTGAAGGGTCTTCGTAAGTATGTCACATTATCCTAGAACTCTCTTGAGTAATATCAGGTCAAATACAAAGTTGTCCTCCAGAATTTTCAAAAGAGCATTGGCTTGTCTACCACTGTCAGGGTCTGTCTCAGAAATTTCTTGTAGAGTCGTAAGAGTGGTATCAAAATTATATAGTAAAGATTGCACTGCTTCTATACGGCAGACCCATCCGGTATCACTCAGAGATTTCAATGTTGCTATTCCACCGCTAAAGCTTTTTACACGTTTTTAAACGTTTTCAGAAACAGCATGCGGTTTAGTTGATTTCTCAATGAAGTTGTAAAGACTTTGTAGTACAAATAAGTGTTTCTTATTGAAGTCACCTTTGTTCAACAGCTTACAATGCACAAGTTCAATATATGTGCATTGCAGTGAATGTACATTGCCATTGAGAATTCTTGCATAATTATAGCTGTCACTCCTTTGTATGGGCCGCTCATGTTCGAGGCCCCATCATAGCACTGAGCACGCAGATGTTTAATGTCCAAGTTCAGTGAAATCAAAACATTCTTAAGTTCATTTGCCAGTGTTTTGCCGTCAGTTCTTTGAGCACGGTAAAACCTTACAAATGACTCATGAACTTCTAACTTATCGTTAACATGCATCAAGACAATAGCGACTTGTTCGTGCTTTGCTATGTCTTGAGTTTCATCATTTGTTCACCAATAATGGACAGTAGCTCATTCTGGAAAGTCACTGAAGTATACTGAAAATTTTTGTGATGCTCTATGTACAATTTTTTTATTAAACTGTTTTCTTTGAAACGAAGTTTCATCAGCTCCAAAAAGTTTCCTCTGTTCTTTGAATCTGTAGATTCATCATTACCACTTAGTGCAATAGATTGTCTGACAAAATATCAAGGATTCACACACAGCTTCTAAGTACAATCTGTTTTCTTGTACTTCTTTTGCATACGTTTGATTCACTTTTTCAATAACAGTGCCACTTTCGTCTGCTTTTAGACAAACGAAATGTTAGTGTTACTACCCCGATGCGAGTTACTCTTGTTATGATTCTCAAATACTTTTACAGCTTTCTTCCATTTGGAAAACCCACTGAGTGTAAATACATCTTCTGCATTATTTTTTCATGTGGGTTGTAAAAAGAACGTCAGACAAATCAGAATGATTTATCGGTTAGATGACTGTATTCCAGCCAAGAAAACATTTTATACCACTCTGGCCGAAATTTCCTTCCATCTTGTGGTTGAAATGAACCTTCCCTAAAATACAGCTTAGCCAATCCTAGACCATGAGAAAGATCTCGTTTATTAATTAGACCAATTGTCAATTGGTCAGTTGAACTAGAGGAACAGCTAGGCATCTGCACTTCATCTGCAGGAGTATTGTCCTTTGAAGTTGTGGTTGACTGAGCAGTAGACGAGCCTAACACATCTGCATCTGGTTCTGATTCACGTTTCGAAGGTACTCCTTCTGGAGGTTCATCTTCTACCCGTTTCTTTTTGCTTGCTGGACCTGAGCTAAAGTAAGACAGCAGCGAACTCTGCCCTTTTTTGTACTTCTAAGCCTGAAAAAACTAGTAAGTAAGGAATAAGAATAGCAAAAGTACATAAATAAAGCCGTTATTCTTAATTTTCACTTTAGTTTGACCCATATATTCTATTCCCTAAGTTTTGACTTGCAATTTCGGGACACCCTGTATATAAGTTTGAATGTAATAAACAAGAGTAAGAAAAACCCTTAACAACAGGCCTAACGGGTAGAACTAATAAAGTCAGAAGTTGAGGTTATCTTTTGTTTCGGGTCGTTTATTGAACTCCAGTCAAGATAAAGATTTTCAATTTTTTAGCATATGCCTAGTTTAGTGTAAACAAAGATGGGGAAACTGCAGAAACCGACCAATAAATGAGGCGGTGAAAGGAAAAGTGGTGTAACCAACTTTTTTAAAAATGTGTAACACAAAAATTTCTAGTTAAGTTCATATCTAAATTCTCCACATTCTAATCTATTAGATGGAATAGTGATGTATATGATATTTTGACTAAATAAATACCGTGCGATCATTATTGTTAGACCGTGCCGCTCGTAGAACAGTACTACTGTTCCGCGTCCTTTAAATGAAAATGTCCAGTGGCTTAAATGCAGATATTAAAATAAATACTACCATAAATGACAAAAACTTTCGTAAATGACGAATTGCCTATTATGTAGGCATACAAAAACTTGAAAAATTGTAATTTACGTTTATTTTGAATTAACACTTAATTTTTTTAAATGTAGCTTTATTTTATTTCATTATATTTACGTACATAATACAGTAGGTATATATTTATTATTACAGTTAAAAATAGAAAAATAAAATCAAACTTCACAATTATCTATAAAATAATTTCAAAGTGACCACCATTGTTTGCATAACTGGCGTCTACTCTTCGTTTCATATTTTCAAATACATTTATTAATTGAGCTTCTGTAATATTTTGAATTGCATCAGTTATTGCATTTTTGAATTCTGAACGTGATTTCGATATTCTTCAACACATAATCGTACTGAATACTTCCAGTTTCCATGTACAGGCTGTCCCAAATTCGAGGGCAAGCATGGGGATCTCGCTTATTATAAGAGATAGGATATAGGTTTAAATTCGGCACTTTTGCTAAATTCGATGCCGAGTAATAATCTGAAAAGAGCTAACTCGAATGGATTTGGTTTTATGCTCAAAAAACTAAAAATTTCGAATTTTGTTTTTCGCGTTTGGCTACCTTATTATTAGGAATTTTCAAAATTCGATTAAACATTATTAAGACAACTTTTTACGCACAATGCTAATACGGTATTAAAAATATTATGCGACGTTTTGTTTATTCTGAACCATCATCAGGTTTATTTTTTCTTATCGGGGTTAAGACATATTTTATGGCGTTGGATGGAAAATGTTATGCTAATTTTAGCAATATATAACACTTCATGGTTTGATCGACTGCGAACTAAAATACTCTCAAATTAAAAACTAAATATTACATTATCACGATACCCATGAATCAAACAAAACTCAGGAGTTGGCTTTTGTCATGTCATTTTCTAATTGTAAAAAGGGTAATAACTGCAAAATCCTTCGTGTTAGTGCTTTAAAATTTGCAAGTTTCTTTAGAATGTTTTCAAATTCAGAAAAACGAGACATGATAAGGATATTTTATAGCTGCAATAGAAATAGTGTCAGAGCAGAACAAAGATATTTAGAGGAATATCCGGAGAGGCAGCAACCAAACCAGAGATATTTTTTAAAATTAGACGAAAATTTGCTAGGATTTGGATGTTTTCAGGAACCTCGAAATGCATATGGTAGCAGACTAGACAGAGATGCCGAAGAAAAAATATTACATCAGGTACTATTTGTTAGTATTATACTAATTATAAGAATTTCCACTCACTTCACTGCTAATTTCGGCAGACATTTTTTTTGGAGAGTTATGACTTTATGTTATCCATCTTAGGTTCAAGAAAATCCTTCAACATCTACCAGAGAAATAGAGCAAACTATTGAAGTGCCAAAAACGACAGTTTGGCGAGTGTTAAAGCTACACCGTTATAAACCATTTAAGTTACACGTTAGTCAAATTCTTCGGCCTGGGGACGATATGAGACGGTTGGATTTTTGTAACCAACTTAATACCAAAATGCTGGAAAATCGCAACTTTCTCAATCAAATAATTTGGACGGATGAGTGCAATTTTTCCACTAATGGAATGTTTAATCGTAATAACGAGCACTACTGGTCCGTTGAAAATTCACGAATTAACAGGCAAATGCGAGGACAAGGCCACCGGTCCTTTAATGTGTGGGTTGGAATCTGGAAGGATAGGCTCCTTGGGCCAATTATTTACGAAGGTATCCTAACGTCTCAAAGCTACCTCGCATTTCTAACAAACGAAATATCAGACCTTTTGGATGATGTTCCGCTAAACGAAAGATGGACTCTCTGGTGGCAAATGGACGGAGCTCCTCCTCATAATGCTGCGATAATAAGTGAATCTCTTAACGGCGAATTTCCTGAAAAATGGATGGGAAATAGGGGACCACTTAGGTGGCCAGCAAGAAGTCCAGATTTAACCCCTTTAGATTACTTCCTCTGGGGCTATTTAAAAAATATGATTTATAAGACGCCACCGCAAAATATAGAAGAATTCCAGAATAGGGTTGTTAATGAACTTCGTCAAATTCCCAGGCGAACCATTCAAAGAAGCGAAAAACAATTGTAGAAGAAGAATTCGTTACTGTATTCAAGAAGGAGGAAACTTGTTCGAACATTTATTATAATAATTTTTGTTTGTTTGTCTGTGTAATTATTTTGTTTTGTTACCTACCGATAAATTGCGTTGTCGCTATTATGACCGTGTTACATAGACCTACTTGTTTGAGTTGTTTGTTAATGTTTTTTTTTAAATTGTTTAACTGTTTTTATATTTTTTTGGATGTTCTAACGAGTTTAACAAATTAAATAAGTAGAACTACTGTAATTATTCCTTGCTGGATCCAAGAACGCGGAATCTTGTTCTTCGTATTTTTCTCATTATTTTAGTTCGCAGTCGATCAAACCATAAAGTGTTATATATTGCTAAAATCAGCATAACATTCTCCATCCAACGACATAAAAATATATCTTAACCCCCATAAGAAAAAATAAACTTGATGATGGTTCAGAATAAACGAAACGTCACATAATATTTTTAATACCGTATTAGTATTGTGCGTAAAAAGGTGCCTTAATAATGTTTAATCGAATTTTGAAAATTCCTAATAATAAGGTGGCTAAACGCGAAAAACGAAAATCGAAATTTTTAGTTTCTTGAGCATAAAACCAAATCCATTCGAGTTAGCTCAAATTTCTTTTCAGATTATCACTCGGCATCGAATTTAGCAAAAGTGCCGAATTTAAACCTATATCCTATCTCTTATAATAAGCGAGATCCCCATGCTTGCCCTCGAATTTGGGACAGCCTGTACATATTTTTTGGCCGTTTCGAAAGTAAGCTTCCAAAATAAACTTGCTTGTTTGACGGTAAAAAGCATTATAACCTAAAAAAATTTGTTTACGAAAAAGGCATGAAATACACGAATTAAGGGGAGACACTCGTGAACAGGGCTCAAAAAATCGAATTTTGCATTTTAGGCTCGTTTTGTAGGGTATTGATTTGGCTACAAAATGGTGTGGTTTTCATACAAATCCGACTTATATGTTATGAGTTATTAACAATTTTGTGAAATGTGAATTTAAATGTCAGCCCCCTTGTCAGTTCATTGCAGTGCAGGAATGTTAGAAAGCAGACTTTTCATGCTATGCAAAGGAAATATTTGGGGGGAAATTTGGTATTTTGAAGATTACCAACTTGCGAGCTGTTCTAGTATAGTTTGCTAACCTGGCAGCAATACTCATGACAGTTGAGCTTCAGTTGTTTATGTTTTGATGTGGTAGCACAGTGGCCTTTCAAGATAAAGTTTGTAAGATTGTGTTTTTGTGAATTGTAGCAAGCAGGATGGGTAGAATAAAAAAGTTTGGTCATAAACCTGCCTTTCGTGGCAATAAATATGTGAAAGTTAACCAAGAGACAGTTGATAACCAAAAGAGAAAACGTGGTATTCAAGATAACCTCAATGTTAGTGCTTCATACAAAAACCTTTTTTATACACAACTGATCTCTCGGCACGGGTCGCATAACACCTTAGATTTCGGATTTCGTAGTGAAGTTTACTCTCTAAGACATGAAACAAATGACATAGGACCAAGACAACCACAGGGACAGAGACAAACGACATGCGACCAGCGATAGCGTTACCCGGGGAGTACCACGTGGAGGTGCTGGTTCGACTTATTATTATTATTATTACTATTCTTATTATTATTATTATTATTATTATTATTATTATTACAATTACATTATTATTATACAAATCAGAATATTGTGCCACGTAGCTTTAACTAATATGGACAAAGGACATTAAAAAGCATAATTCCAAACTTATATAATAGCCTGCCTGACGACATAAGGAATACTCCAATAAGCGTTTTTAAAAAACAAGTAAAGAATTGTTAATTGAATGACGTACTAGCTCAAAATTCATACGTGTAGTGACCCAAATAAAATAAAAACAGTTTACATATTTGAATATATATCTTTCTTTTTTTTTCCTTTGTATCTTAACAGGAATTTTATTATGTGAATTGGTAATGTTCCATTGTAATCACTATCCTCTGTAACATTTACAACAATTGTACGTACTTTGTAGCGCCATAAAATACTATAAATTGTAATTAATGGTACGGTAACTTTTATTTAGATTGTACATAAGGTACCAACAGAAAAGTCTGTTGACTTTGTTGGACCTTAAACTATGCACATATTTTGCAATAAATAAATAATAAATAATTCAAATTATTATTATTATTAAACTTGGTTGAACCTATAACATGTATTACTTAAACGACAATAAACTCATTTCCAACATTATTATTATTATTATTATTATTATTTTTATTTCTTTATGAAGCATCGGCTGCAGTGGCCATTAGCTTTCCTTCGTTGTTATATTCTTGTGGTGATGTTAATTGCTTTGCAAAATTGTAGTAATTTCTGTATGTTTTGTTCATTGCTAAATATATTTTTCATCTCTATAGGAAGGCCAATTCTTTCTCGCACCTCACGATGTTCTAAGTATTCGCATATAATATGGCGTATTGTCAATGGTATGTTGCATAAATCGCATGTTGGTTTTCTTTGTCTGGTTTTCCCTAATATGTAAGAGTGTGTAATATTAGTGTGTCCCAATCGAATGCGGCACAAAATGACGATTCAGTTCTGTTGCATACTTCCAAGCACCCGCGGTTGTCTTGATTTCTCTCAATTGTCCTGTGTACCTGGACCATTCAATTTCCCATGTTGTCTTAAATATTGTATTATTTTCCTGTATGCGGTCTGAGCATAGTAGCGGGGTTTGGTCTATTTCTGCCTTTGTTGCTGCGGATTTTGCATATTTGTCAGCTAATTCGTTGCCTTTGATGTTCAGGTGTGATGGCGTCCATAGTATCACAATTTTCTTATTGAGTTCAGTTAGATGGAAGATGAAAATGATGTAGCCAGCACGCCAAATGGTTCTTCAGATTGTGATATTGATGTAAATTGTGCTCCAATTGCTAGTGAGTCAAATATTCTGATCTCTGTTTCATTGTTATGTAATTTTGTGGAGAAATATACCTGCTGTAAAGGTTGCGGTGGGGAAATAGCATTGACTTAAGATTCAGGAAAAGCGAAGCGAATTGTTAGCAGTTTAATAATCAAGTGTCTGGGATGTGGTTTTACAGCTAATACAATGACATCCTACACAGCCAAAAACAGACTGTACGAGAACAATAGCCTTGTATATGGACTCAGATCTATTGGAAAGGGGCGAGAGGCAGGTGCAATGCTTTGTGCGATGTTGAATATTTCCCCACCTCCAAAAACGTTTGTGATTTATAACAAATATGTTGACACTGCTGTAGCTGAGGTGAGTGAGTTAACAATGGTAGAGGCTGCAAAAGAAGCAGTAAGTGTAAATGTTAGGAAAACTGATTCAAAGCAGATTGCTGCTGCTTTTGATGGCAGTTGGCAGAAACGTGGGCATACGTCACTCAATGGCATTGTATCGACTACTTCATTTGATACTGGTAAGGTTTTGGATATTGAGTAAATTCTGTTATATCTGCAGTACAAATCCATTTTCTCAACATGAGTGTGAAAAAAGCTATGAGGGACCAAGTGGAGGCATGGAAATCACTGGTTTTGCTAATATTTTCAAGAGATCTCAGCCTACAAGGGGAGTCTTTTACACAGAATACCTAGGTGATGGAGATAGTAAGGCTTACCTGAAAGTAGTAGCAGAGGCACCAGATGGGGCAGATGTAAACATCACTAAACTCGAATGTATAGGCCACGCCAAAAACGGATGGGCTCAAGACTGCTGACAATGTGTAAGGAAAAAAAGTTAGGGGGCCTAACAAAGGCTGCAATTAACAACATTCAGAGTTATTATGGCATGGCCATAAGGAACAATTGCCATAATGACGAAGAAATGAAAAGAGTAATCTGGGCCATTTTCTTTCATAAACTTTCCACCGATAAGCAACCGCAACATTTCCTTTGTCCAACAGGACCAAACAGCTGGTGTAAATACAATAATCCTACAACAACAGCAAACTATAAGCACACACACTCCATTTCAGACAATATCTTGCTTGCAATCAAACCCATTTTCAAGGACCTGTCCCAAAAAGAGCTCTTAAAAAAATGCCTGCATGGGAAGACTCAAAATCCAAATGAAAGTTTGAATTCTGTAATTTGGACAAGGATACCTAAGACTGTTTTTGTTCGAAAAGCAACATTAAAATTGGGGGTTCACGATGCAGTGATGTGCTTCAATGCAGCGGTCTCAAAAAAGATGGATGTTTTAGTGCATTTGGGTGTGAGACATGGAAGGAATACGCAGAAGGGACTGAAGACAATCGACATGAACCGTATACAGAAAGCAGAAATTGCAGAAGCAAGTGCTACCAAAGAGGCAAGAGTAGCCAGAAGATCCTAGGAAAGAAGATAGGGAGAGTGTTCTTCAGCCAAGTTATGGTCCTGGAATGTTTTAAATTTAAGTTTAATGTAAATCAAAACTTTAAATCGATTTTTCTCAAAACTATGTTTTCTAAACTTCTGATACACTTTCCTCCGAATCTAAGCATGGTATTAGTGTCAAAATTTCAGGATCTCATTTTAATAGCATATTAAAAAATCAAATAACACTTCAGAGCTCTGAATACAACAGCAACCAAGTTATGGGCCAAAAAGAAAAATAAATTTGAATTTTCCAAATATATCTTTGATTGGTAAAGGCTACTGTATGAATATTCTATAAAAGTTTCAATACTTTATGTTCAACCGTTTTTTCAGAAAATGTACCTGAAATTACAATTTTTTAACATTAGTTTCTTATGGGAGTTCCTTCACGGCTGTCTCCCCTTAACTTACCTTGAAAGTCCTGGTTAATTTATTAATGAGTTTTGAAAAAACGATTTTATTGTAATAAAAATGTAGATAAAGGAATAATTGAAAAGCAAAAATCTATGTACGTTTATGAAATGTCAATCGAAGTTGAAATAAATATTTGTGCCTAACTTCACCAGAAACTGGGAATAAACTTTTGATAAAAATTCTGTAAAAAGCAGTTTTTTTCGGTCAATCATTGTTGAATGTTGATATCCTGTTTCAATAACAGCGCAAAATTTTAAGGTTCAATAAAACATGGTTTTCTGTAGCAAAGTATTGAAATATTTATTGATTTATAATGTATACATTTGGGAATTATGTATGAAACGAAATATCTTGTAAATGGCCGCCATGGCTTTGCTGGCACATGCGTACTCTTTTGGCAAAATTTGCAATAAAATTACTGAATACATGTGGCGGTATTTAATTTAATTTAATTTCGGCCTTCAATGCTTCGGTGGTCGCGGGCTTGTTGGCATAAACTTGTGGCTTCAGATAACTCCACAGCCAGAAGTGCAAAGGTGTTAAATCGCAAGAGCGTGGCGGCCAATTCTGGTCACCAAACCGGGAAATGACATGACCAGTAGCAAAGTCGTGCAAGACAGTCAACGTTTCACGAGCGCAATGACATGTGGCACCGTCCTGCTGAAACCACATGTCGTAAAGAGCAATACCTTCCAATTGAGGCACAAAAAACTGCGTTATCGTAGCACGATAACGTTCGCCATTTACCGTTACAGCATTATCTGCCTCATCTTCAAAGAAAAATAGTGACACGTATTGGATGCATTGCTTTGTGATGAATCATTCGTGGATTTTCCGAGCCGCAAATGCGGCAGTTTTGCGTATTGACGAAGCCATCGAGGTGAAAATGGGCCTCATCACTGAAAATGAATTTGTTCACAAAATCGGCATTCACTTCTTGTTGCTGAGGGATCCAATTGGTGAACTCTCTTCGCTGTGCATGGTCTGTTGGCAGAAGTTGTTGGGACAATTGGACTTTGTAGGCGTGGAGATGCACACCTTTAGTGAGAATACGCTGAAGGGTGGCTGTTGTAATGTCCAATTCTTGTGCACGATGACGAATCGATGTCTCTGGACTTTCGACCACACTCTCTCGAACTGCCGTGATGTTTTGTTCTGAACGACCTCTACGAGCTCGTGTCGTGTGTTTCACATCACTAACCGAACCAGTACTTTCGAATTTTTCGCTTATTTTTTCACAGTAGATGAATTAGGAACATTATTTCGACCGAATATTGGACCCACTTTACGAATGGTGGCAATCCAACTTTCACCATTTTGATAATAATGTTTACCAATTGGGAGACGTTGTTCTATCGTGTAATGGCTCCATGTTTACTAACTCCCATCTGTCCACTTTCGATCTGTCACGTCATAATCACGTGTCATTATGACTGTCAAACATGGCGCGCAATTCAAATCTTGAAACACCCTTTAGATAAATTTTATCATGGAGTGACCTCTGTAAAAGTTTCAGTTTCTCAAAATGACATAAATTACACGGACACGACGGACGGTTCCCTTGTTACCTATTATGATGTTATGATAATAAATAAACACATAAAATTCTAAAAACAAATGTTTGGTTACACGTTACAAAAACCAAAAAATACTTTCAACTCGATATTACTGTAATAAAATATAACTGACAAGAATTAGCGGTATATACAGCATATATACCAAAAAGGTCCTGGCTAGAATGGACTAGAGACTGCAGTAGAACTAACTAGAAGAGACGAGTCGTTTATTAAAAGCAAACAGTAGACCTGTGGTGGCTTTAAGTCTCGAACTCCCCCTGTTGCCAAATCTCGCTGTGCAGTCTGCGTATTAGACTCAAGTGTTACCACTTCTGTCTCTACATCGCTCACGCTCATTCTCGCTCTTCACACTTTTAGTGTTCCTTATTTCTTTAAATAAAGGAGTCACTACTCCAATATTTCTATCTATGTTGATGAATATACCAGTTTTCATAACACATGCTACCTTTCTGTGCTAAACTAAACAAAAGTTAACAAAATCGCCCGTTGTAGACTTGTATTTTTCAACCAGGTATTTGTAAATTATTGATACTTTTACTTCATAATTCTGGGGTGGCAAAATACTGGACTCGTTAATTCTGCGGTGGCAACTGCTACCCCCAAATAACGCCTCTGGCAGACATTGGCGTAGCCTTTCACCATCATCACCTCAATAGAAGTTTTACCAAAACATTATTTCTCAATCAAATTTAATACTTTTGACTCAAAAATTTTCATACACCATTAGAATACTCTTTTACATGATACACAGCGTTTTACCGCAATTCCAGTGGCGTAGCATTTACACTAATTTACATTCTGTACACAATACCATTTTTTCTGATGCAAACCATAGATATCTTACTTAATAACTAGATAAACAATCCTTGAAACCATGTATGATCCGAATTGAAACTGCGCATGTGGGTATTAGGAATTGCGCACTAGTGAATACTGTACAGTAAGACCTCGCGTAGCGCGGTAGATGCGCTCGTGAAGATAGGAGCGCTAAACAAAACAGCGTTATATGAGGTCATTTTAACACATAGTAAATAGGGAAACGGGACTAAAAATAAACAAATTTTACTTTAATTTTAAACTGTAATACTAGTAATTTGCATTTTATATAATGTTTTATATAACACAAACATTTGTACAAATATATATAAACTTTATATTTGTGATGAAGGTCCTAGCTCTTCTGATATTGTTGATTTTTTGGCGAAGAAATCGTCTAGAGTCATTTTTCGCTTTCTTTTTCTCTCATTAACCAAATGTCGGCAGCAGGCGATCGCATCCAAAACTTCTCTTCTTGCTTTTGCACTCCTTTCAAAATTTGGGTCATTCGCTACGATTTGATCTACTACTTGGGTTATCGTTTCCAAGCTTTATTTAAGAAAATCTGTAGCAATTTCGTTTGGTTCATCGTCTTCAGAATCGCTGTTTTCGCCTTCTTCAATTCCTTGTTCAGCCAGTTCCTGAAGGTCGTCGTTGGTAAGGCCTTCACCAGAAACCTGCAGTGGCTCCTCAATATCTTGCTCATCTGCATCTCCCAGTCCTGCTGTTTCGACTAGATTGACAATTTGACCAACAATAGGCTCTTCTCGTTGATAATCCTGGAATACCTCCGGCCATATCTTCTTCCACACTCCATTTATGCACTTCTTAGTTAATTCTTGCTAAGCGACGTCGATATTGCCTATGGAATCCAGGGTGTTATATATTTTTCCAAAATTGCAAATTGTTTCTTTATATCCACCTTCTGTTTTATCAATAAGTTGTTGAAATGTACGACGAAGATAATATACCGTGGTCCATTGGTTGAATTAACGAAGTAGTGTTGGGTGGTAGGAAAACTATTCCACCGGAACGCAAGTGTTTAAGTCCGATAGGTTGATGGGATGACTTGGTGCGTTATCCAGCAGTAATAGAGCGTTTGGTTCAAATTATTTAGTTCACAGTAACTCCTTTCATGTCCCTTGGAGTTTTGGCATGATACACAAGTAGAGGGTTTAATTTTAAATCGCCATTGGCGTTACCACCCAGAAGAAGGGTGAAACGGTCTTTTGCAGCTTTGAAACCCGGTGCTCGCTTTTCTTCTCGCGATATAAATGTGCGCTTTGGCATTCTCTTTCAAAAAAGACCTGTTTAATCCCCGTTAAAAACCAATTCTGGTGGATAATTTCCTCTTTCAATTATAGCTTTTAACGTTCCAGGAAAAATTGAAGTGGCAACAGTATCTGCACTCGCTGCTTCTTCGGTGATTCGAATGTTGTGTAGATTGCTTCTTTTTTTAAAATTATCGAACCAACCTCGGCTAGCTGTAAAATTTTCACTCGTATCTTTTCTTTCATTTCTAATGCGATTAAAAATATTTATGGCCTTTTGCATGATTATTCTTTGACTTAGCCGCATGATGAGTTCGCTTTCATCATCAATCCAAATGAAAAGACGTTTTTCCATTTCTTCTAAAATATTGCTTCTTGATCGAGTTATCTTTGCTGCACTAGACGATGTGGTAGTAGTTGCTGACGACTTAATTTTGTCTTTGTTTTTTAAAATGCTTCTTATTGTAGAAGTAGACAAATTTAAAACATTTCCGATGTCAACTTGACGTTCACCGTTTTCCAATCGCCTCAACACTTGCATTTTAATGTCGAGCGAAATCCTTTTTCGTGTGATTTTTGTTTTATTATCTTTACTTCCACTCATTTCTACAATCTAAAGAAAATAAGGATTAAATTTAAATGAACAAATATTTATTTGATTTTATTTACACAATAATCTCTATTATTACTACATAAACTAATTACGTTTTACGCAGAACGTGAAAATGTTGAACACTCTTTAATAGCTTACAAAACTTAAATGCACCACACAAGAATAAATTCTGGGGAATCAAAGTGCTACGTACATATTCGGGAATAATCGTACTATACGAATGTATACGAATCAATGAAATGCTGCAATAATTTGAATCTGGCTATATTTTAAGCATTTTCAAGGTTTTCAACAAACCGCGTTATAGCAAATCAGCGTTAATCGAGGTAGCGTTAAACGAGGTCTTATTGTACCCTATGAACATAAGCCGTCGTGTGTGCAAGAAGGCAAATAGTTGTAATTATATAATTATTTGTGACCTCACTTGAAAAATTGTAGATTTTTAATTTTTTGCTGTCATTTTGACAAAAAGGCACTATGCAGCTTCTCATATTTCACTTCTACTAATAGTAAACTCGAAAAGCGCGAAAAACCGAGGTTAGAGAAACGCTTTTTGACAATTGATATCAAAAATTGAACTTGGCAATTCTAATGATACGACTGCGCATGTCCGAATATTCCCAACTTGTAAATTTTCGACCATTTTAAACCTTATTGAAATGTTCAATTTGTCTCGTATTTTAAACACGCAGCTCATATGCTCTGGCTATCTAGTTATTAAGTGGTGCAAACACACGTTGGTTTACGATCCAAAATACGTTCTACGCACAACACAAGACTACATATACTCAGTGCGTCAAAATTCTCCCAGAAGGTATCCTGCAATTGGAGAAGTTGTTCCAGTCAATGATATAAACAATTTGTGGCTCCACCACACAGACGCCTTGCTCATAGTCCAAGGGAAGTTCTTGAATAGCATAATCGTCGCCGTTAAGTCAAAACCTCGCATTTAAAAACCATACATTTTCAGGAATCACAAAAAAAAATTTCATTAAATGTTTGGAAAGTAATAATTACATGTTTTAAATTCCACAACAATATGTAGTAAGAAATCACTGTTCATGTTCACTTTTAGCTAATTACTGTGTCATATTGATTACCAATATCGAATGGGTAAAATAATTTCTTTTAGAAAACACTAAATCATACATTTACAACACGATTTTTAAAAACACACATGCTGAATTAAAAAGAAGGAAAAAATACTAGGTATTACGCAGCCCTTAATTAAAAAGTAAGGTACTAAAAAAAATCTCTTTATTTATCAGAATAGAATGGGTGGATATAAACCGGCTATTCCATTCCGATCATTAACTAATTTAGAAAGTAACACACAAAACCTGATTACTGCTACTCGTATTTAGCAATTATATTGTACGTATAAATTTACATTCAAAAATACCTACAAATATTTTAAACATTTTGCCAACACAAAATTACTTCAAATAATTTGAATCTTGAGATTACATAAACTATTGTTATGGAATGCATTAATATGCAACCATGATTTATCTGTATACTCAATTACGCACACACACACACACACACACACACACACACACACACACACACACACACACACACACACACACACACACACACACACACACACACACACACACACACACACACACACCGCACACGCACACACACACGCACGCACGCACACACACACACACACACACACGCACGCACGCACACACACGCACGCACACACACGCCCGCGCGCGCGCAAAAACACGCAAATGCAAAAAACATACAAACACGAAAACACACCAACACAAAAAACCCGAAAACACGCTAACGCGAAAACACGTGAAACGAAAACACGCAAATACGAAAACACGAAAAACGAAAACACGCTAACACGAAAACACGCTAATACACAAAAACACACAAACGAAAAAAAACGCTATCACGAAAACACGAAAATACGCAAACGCGAAGACATATAAACGCGAAAACACGTAAAACGAAAACACGCAAATTCGAAAATACACAAACGAAAACACGCCAGCGAAGAAACACGCTAATGCGAAAACTCGTAAAGCCTCAAACATGAATCAAGACGGGGAGCACCGTTAAGAAGCGCAAGCTGCCGTCTTAGGAGAAAATACCTCAGCCATAAAAAAGGAGTTTAGGTTTATAAACATACCCCATGGAAAGATATTAGAGTGTGTTAAATCAATACTTCAAACTTCCCTCGAAGATAACCGATTCTACCTGAACATTGACGAACGCGTCAGCGCATAAGACTCTAGGCTAGCAGAGTTCTCGTTTCTCATGTGTTTCGCTCTTTAAAGTGTAACTGTCATCAAGTTTATGATGTATTCTCCTGCTTATGAGCCAACATCAGCGGACATTAGAGATTTTACTGACTTGTTAATAAACTATTATAACATAACCGTTCAAGATAATGATGGAAACGATGACGTGGGTGAGCTGAATGTATCTCACATCCAAGGTGATGGTGATGATTCACAGAAGTAGAAGAAGAGCGATGAGGTAGAGGAGACGGACGAATCTCAAAACAATGATGATGATGATGGCGACGAATCACGGTTCAAGAAGAAGACCGATAAAGGTTGTTATAAAATAAAAATGATGTATTGTTGTTTATAATAATAATATATCTTCAAACGCTAAGCTTTGATTCAATTTTGTTAATAAACTTATTTTTCCTAACGGTGCTCCCCGCCTTGATCCATATTTGCAGCTTTACGAGTTTAGCGTTAGTGTGTATTTTCGCTGGCGTGCTTTCGTTTGTGTGTTTTCGTATTTGCGTGTTTTCGTTTTACGTGTTTTCGCGTTTGTATGTGTTCGCGTTTGTGTATTTTCGTGTTAGCGTGTTTTCCTGATAGCGTTTTTTTTTCTTTTGTTTGTTTTTGTGTGTTAGTGTGTTTCCGTGTTAGCGTGTTTTCGTTTGTGTGTTTTCGTATTTGCGTGTTTTCGTTTCACGTGTTTTCGCGTTAGCGTGTTTTCGTGTTTGCGTGATTTTGCATTGGTGTGTTTTCGTGTTTGTATGTATTTTGCGTTTGCGTGTTTTCGCGCGCGCGTACGCGCGTGTGTGTGTGTGTTGGTGCGTGCGTATGTGCGTTTGTGTGTGTATGTGTGCGTTATAATAATAATATATCTTCAAACGCTAAGCTTTCCTTCAATTTTGTCAATAAACTTATTTTTCCTAACGGTGCTCCCCGTCTTGATTCATATTTGCAGCTTTACGAGTTTTCGCGTTAGTGTGTATTTTCGCTGGCGTGTTTTCGTTTTACGTGTTTTCGCGTTTGTGTATTTTCGTGTTAGCGTGTTTTCCTGATAGCGTTTTTTTTTCGTTTGTGTGTTTGTGTGTTAGCGTGTTTCCGTGTTAGCGTGTTTTCGCGTTAGCGTGTTTTCGTGTTTGCGTGATTTTGTATTGGTGTGTTTTCGTGCGTGCGTGCGTATGTGCGTTTGTGTGTGTATGTGTGCGCGCGCGCGTAATTGAGTATGCAGATAAATCATGGTTGCATAATATTAATGCATTCCATAACAATAGTTTATGTAATCTCAAGATTCAAATTACTTGAAGTAATTTTGTGTTAGCAAAATTTTCAAAATATTTGTCGGTATTTTTGAATGTAAATGTATACGTACAATATAATTGCTAAATACGAGTAGCAGTAATCAGGTTTTGTGTGTTACTTTCTAAATTAGTTAATGATCGGAATGCAATAGCCGGTTTATATCCATCCATTCTATTCTGATAAATAAAGAGATTTTTATTTAGTACCTTACTTTTTAATTAAGGGCTGCGTAATACTACTGTTTTTTTCTTTATTTTTAATTCAGCAAGTGTGTTTTTAAAAATCGTGTTATAAATTAATGATTTAGTGTTTTTTAAAAGAAATTATTTTTAAACATATTAAGTACTTGGATGCCGAGGACCTGTGTATATACAACAATTTTAATGAGAGGATGGTGATTAAAAATATCTCAAAGGTAAAAAACCAGTTTTAATATTCGTTTAGAAAAACAATATTCTGATTACTGCGTCGTGTAATTAACTTTAAATAACTTTTTTTGCATTGCGTGTTGAGATTAATTTAAAATGACAGTGAAATATAATTATTAGAATACAACCCAATGTATATGTATATATATATATATATGTAATTTCGTAAGGTTACAATCTGTAGATAGGAATTAAAAGAAATACAATTATGCAATCTCATTTGATAAAATAAAAATGGGTCCTAATACATATTAATAAACACAGCTTAAATAAAAATCTTTTCCAATCAGAACACGTGCAATTGTCTAACCTTCAGGGTTGTACTGCTCTTAATATGACCAAAAGGATCTTAATTAGGGATAAAAAAGGCCACCCGAAAAGAAGTCGGCACCCAACCCAACTCCAAGACCAAGCCCAAGTCCAACACCAAGCTCAAGATCTAAATAGATTTCTCACGTGAGCAAGTACAAAAAGGTCATAATACACAATACAATACAAAAACCTGGAAAATATTTTCAAGTTTCTGAAATGTCCGCTAGGGGGCGTAACTGCAATCTTGAATCTAGAAAAGTGATGTTTCTGTGAATTCTGCTATATTAACCTAATAAAAAAATAACTGATCTTTAAAGTTGAGAATAATCTGAACTTTTTTTGACGTATGTCTAAAAATAAAGTGATGGGGGGTATTCAAAGGTTTCATTAAATAACCCCCCGTATCTTCGAAACGGCTAAGCCGATTTTAACAAACTTGGGCGCGTTGAAATGAGCTATTCTTGAATATTTGAAGTTTTGTTATTTTCACTTGTCGTCGCTAGAGGGATTTGTTCGACATTCCACAGAAACTGTTAATTTTCGCAAAAAAATTAAATGCATTGGGATGACTTTTTTCCATGAACGAGTAGCTAAATGATGCCTAAACAAGCTCGCGAAAACCGCATCTCGATATCTTATTCCTAACCTAAAATATCGGCCAAAGAAAACTTTATACGAAAATCCCTTGAATTTAAATTTTTGTTGACTATATTTTTCTGGAATTTTTTCTATTATGTAAGTTGTGGCCCTAAAAAGAACAGATTTAAAGGAGGAAGGTTTTTAATGCCCCCGTAAATCCTCGAAATGCTGACCATCACGCTCTATGCATTGCTGAGGCCTCTTATGGGTAGACAAAACTGCAACTTCAATTTCGGCTCTGAATAGGTTACCTAGAAATTGCGATTTTAAATGTTTGTAAATTTATTCACCAGAATAAAATCACTCTTTTTGAAATTACTACGGGCAAGTAAGCAATGCTAAAAGTTATACGAAAGGCCTATTTTTTGTTTGTTTAAATGCATATTCACTATGGATATATACCAAAAATACAATTAATAGAAGCAGGCAATGGAAACAGATACCTAAACAAAACATACATAATCCTCAAATTGTCAATACTTTCGGGTTACTTTGAGCAATTTTTGTGCTTTCAAAATGCGTTTTACGAATAATGAAGCTGTTGATATGCTTGCGGTTTATTTTGAATGTCTTCAGAATGCCGCAGTAGCTAAAAGAGTTTACGCGACTCGATATCCAAATCGGCGTCCTTGCGATGTAAGAGTTTTTCCCCGATTAGTGGCGAGCTTGCGAGCCAATGGTAGTTTTCGGCCTACGTTTCAACGGTAAAGAATTGAAAGAACACAAGAAAATATTAACCGTATACTGGGCTATATTGAAGGAAATCCTCATGTTAGCACAAGAGCACTATCCACTGAGTTGGGCATATCACGGACAACGGTTCAAAATGTTTTGAAGGACCATAGGTAAGTTCTAATGACCATCAAAATATATACGTATTCCTTTAAACTTTTTTAATTACTTTAAGAATGCACCCATATCATGTCGTTTTGCATCAGGCCTTGAAAGAGTAAGATTTTGATCGAAGGTTAGACTATTGCCATTGGATGTTAGACATGATACGCGAAAATAGAAAATTCTTATTTCAAATTTTTTGGACCGATGAAGCCACCTTCAGTAGTGACGGGAGGGTCAATCTGCACAATATGAATTATTGGTCTGCAGAAAATCTCCATTGGTTGCGTGAAGTTCAGCGCCAAAGACGTAGGAGTTTGAATGTATGGTGTAGCATACTGGGAGGCAAAATTATTGGGCCATATTTTTTCGAGCAACCCCTAAATGGCAATGTATTTCTTGACTTTTTGGTCAATCAATTACCGTTGTTGTTGGAAGATGTGCCTCTGGAAACAAGGCAAAAATTGTTTTTGCAGTTGGATGGTTTCCCAGCACATTTTGCTATTAATGTGCAAGAGCATATTAATGCAGTATTTCAACAGCGGTGGATTGGAAGAGGAAGTCTGTTTCCATGGCCTCCGCGATCGCCAGACTTAACTTGCCTCGATTTTTATTTATGGGGGCGCTTAAAGGACATCGTGTTTCGGACTCAACCTACTACTAGAGAAGATATAAAAAATCGGATTCGTAACGCAATACGTAACATACCGAGAGCCGAAATGGAAGCTGCAGTTTTGTCTAGTCATGAGAGACTTCAGCAATGCATTGAGCGTGATGGTCAGCATTTCGAGCATTTACGGGGGCATTAAAAACATTCCTCCTTTAAATCGGCCCTTTTTAGGGCCACAACTTACATAATAGAAACAATTCCAGAAAAATATAGTTAAATAAAATAAAATTTTAAGGCATTCTCGTATAAAGTTTTCTTTGGCCGATATTTTAGGTTAGGAACAAGATATCGAGATACGGTTTTCGCGAGTTTGTTTAGGCATCATTTAGCTACTTGTTCATGAAAAAAAAGTCATACCAATGCATTTAATTTTTTTGCGAAAATTAACCGTTTCTGTCGGAATGTCGAACAACGCCCTCTAGCGATGATATGTGAAAATAACAAAACTTCACATATTATAACATTTGTAGCCCAAGAATAGCTCATTTCAACGCGCCCAAGTTTGTTAAAATCGGCTTAGCCGTTTCGCAGATACAGGGGGTTATTTAAGGAAACCTTTGAATACCCCCACCACGTTATTTTTAGACATACGTCAAAAAGTGCCAAACAAAAAAAGTTCAGATTATCCTCGACTTTAAAGATTAGTTATTTTTTTATTAAGTTAATATAGCAGAATTTACAGAAACATCACTGTTTTAGATTCAAGATTGCAGTTACGCCCCCTAGCGGCCATTTCAGAAACATGAAAATATTTTCCAGGTTTTTGTATTGGCCGTTTTAGTAATAACATTTTTTTTGCGCAAGCCTCTACGATGGATAGTTTCCCAGATAAAGTACCTCGCATTCTTGGTTAGCCACCCTGTACATCCATAGTAAAAGCGCATGCGTTCCCAGTAATAGCTTCTAGTTTGTCGTTTTGTTTCCCTTGTCTAGCTCTGTTTTTTTCATTTATATGATACTGATACAGATCAATAGCAAGATTTCCTAGCTTAAAACTAAAGCAAAGATCGCACTGATCCTTGGAAAATGTCAATGTTCGCTTTTCTCATTTTCGACACGAAAACTTGTTTGATGGCACTTTCTATTACTTCCTTTTTATAAAGATTGTAAATTTCTGTATATGAATCAAAAATGTTTTCCAAGTACACCTTCCTTCTTTTTAGTTGTTTTCTTAATCGTCTCGGGCTTGTTTACTAAAGTGGTAATAAATATCTTGCGTTGCTTCCAGTCGAGTTCTGACCAGAACATGTTAAATAAATCTTTTCTTAAATCTTCAGTAACTGGAGAACACATCCGTTTTTGCTTCGACTTTGCACATTTTCCAGAATCGCACCTCTCTTTTATGTACCTAGGGTTTTTCTTTATCACTGTTTTCGTCCCATCTTGTCTCTTTCTAGTTCCCTCATATGCTTGCCCCTTTTCACGCCCAGTTTTGATTTGTTTCTTCTCCAAGTATTTCCACCTCCTTGTCCTTTTTTGGCTCGCTGTTTTGACTCTGTGGATTTGGCAACAACATCGTTACCTCTTCTGTTGTCTTGGTCTGTATTGCGTTCATTATCTATAAGGGTGGTTATATTATCTATTTTTCTTTTTTGGTTCCTTTTACGCCTAATTCTTAGAGAAATTTCAATGAGAGTTAACGAGTCATCAGAATCAACGGTAGGACAATAGCTTCAGCCAGAATCATGATAGGGTTCTTCGTATTCTAAATCTTCCTATTCCGTATCATTTTTCTCATCATCAACACTTTCAGATACATTCATAACAGCTACTACTTCTTTAGGATTGTCTGCTATGGAACTCAACATGTTGGAATTGTTTACATCAGGAAAAAAATCTAGCGTTAGAACATTGTCTTCTTTGGTTTGGTCAATATTGGGATAATAAACTTGATCAACTTCGGTTACAATTGGAGTATCTACTGTAACCAGGTCAACTTCGTTGATATTATTTTGAGTTTGGTTAATAACATTTTCATCAGGCAAATTATTGTTCAGCTTGGTGTTTATTACCATAGCTAAGATTCTGACAGCTTGGCTTGTCTGAAAAGTAACGTTTTCTGATGAAAATCAAAATCGTAACACAGTAAACTTTATTGTAATAAAGCTCGTAACTCAGTATATTTACTGCCAACGTCAAAAGAAAAATATATGCAAAAACCTCGTATCTCATAATATTAAACTAATATTATTATGGAGTGCTAATGTTATTTTATATAACAAATAAAATTTACATGTTTTGTTCTTTATGTATTTTACAACAGTACGATCAGATACCAACAATTTATTAAACCAAATGGTAAAAAATGTTGAATCTAACCTCATATTTGACTTCATAAACCTTATAATCTTCCTGCAGCTTATAACTATTATTAAAGAACTTAATAAAGATCATAAATACTTACCATTTCAACGACTATAGTTAATGTTGACTATAATGTCTTGGATTTGACTAACAAACAACATTCACTACATAAACTTCTCTTTAACATTAGATACGAGGTTTTAATATAAACGGATTAAGTAATTTCAGATACGAGTATTTAAAACATCTTTCGCGCAGGCGTATTTGTACTGGTACTGAGATACGGCTATTTTCACACTGTTAGGCTCACGTTACTGATTCGGAATCTGCAGATATCTCAAAATCGTCAAAAACTGAGATACGAGGTTTTGACTTAACGGAACCGAATAACCATAGAAGCCGATGAGATGCATTTTTTAAATTGTAGTGTATTTAATAAACGTAAGGCCAATAATGAGCTTCAGAAAACCCTCGATTACGGGAACGATGTAGAACACAAATTTGGTTTGGCTTTAATGTTTGGTGTTGAATTCATCGCAAAAAAATATTACTTATTTTCTTTGAACCATCACACTACCGTTTTGTTATTTTTATGGCAATCCGATTAATTGAACCTATCGTATAGTAGCCCCCTGTGAGGTTGCTAGTTCCTCATCGGGCGCCTCTCCAGGTGGCGGATAGGGGAATGCCTCCTAGATATGGGGGGGTGTCGGGGAAATCAAATATCCGGGGTGGACCAAAACTAACAAGAGGAGCGTCTGTTTCCAGAAGAACGGTTACCCGACAGCGTCTGGACTCCATGTTAGGAGCGGCTGAACTAAACTCGACAAGCAGCAAGCCAGCGTAGCGTTTTATGGCACCCCCCCCCCCCCATTAGAAATGGCGAACTAGAAAACGAAAGGATATGGACCCAAGTGGGAAAACCAAAGTCTCACTTCTCTAAGAAGGGGCTGCCTCACGGAATATGGGGGAGGCAAAAATTCGCAAATCAGCCCAAACACAAACCACCACAGACAACAAACAAGACGAACTATGGAAATAAGTACTGCTACCAAAAACATACGATCGAAAACGAAATTGGCGATTGCTACTTACAACACAAGATCGATGAATAAAGATGAAAAACTATATGAGTTAGAAGAGGGATTAACGCAAATAAATTTGGGTCATTTTTGGAATTTCCGAAGTCAAAAGGAAAGGAGAGCAGTGCATAACACTAAATTCAGGAAATACTTTATACTACAAAGGAGTATCAGAAGACGAAGAAAATAGAGGCGGAGTGGGTTTTTATTTATACATTGCTTATGAGAGTACTTTAAATAGACAGTGGTACCTTGCGATACTGTGAAACCAAATAGTTCATGCAATTAGAGAAGTTGTTCCAGCCAATGAGTTAAACAAATTCATGGCAAAAAATAATAATACTTACTTTCCTTTCATTACACTATTGTTTTGTTGCCTTTTTTCTAGCAAACCGATTAATTGGACCTTCCACTTATGAGGGCACGTTAAATAGTCAAAGGTATCTTGCAATGCTGCGAAACCAAATAGTTCTGAAATTAAAGAGGTTGTTCCAGCCAATAAGTTATACAAATTGCAGTTTGTCGTCCTGCTCATACTTAATGTAAAATGCAAGTATTTTTATTTGAGACTGCCAAGCCTATAGAGGAGCAGCAAAACCTAATAGAATACCTGAAAAAGCTCTGCGTCGCAGTTTCCAATCAAATAATCTCTTCGAAAGAAAGCTGGGACAATCCGCTGTTCTTGGTTGGGACGCAGAAAACAATCCTTCTACACGTGAAGCGTCCCAACAGAAACTGCTTTGCACAAGAAGTCGTATAATTTTGCAGAGAGGATGAGCGTACTCACACATTTTTGTGAAAAAGATCGCACTGAAAGATGGCTTAGAGCTTTTCTCTGTCTATAAACAAGGCCCAGGTGGTATCCAAAACCAGCGCGGACGAAATTCATAAAAAGGAAGTGGCCGATATTTTACTCTCTTACAACAAACACTACAACGTAGGTGAATCGATTGTGCAATTGAACAACCCACCGCCACACGTTATAGCTGCGAATGGAAGTAAATCCATTCAAGCTCGATAATTAATAGAATAATGGAAACCGTAACAGTAGTCGTTTGTTGTAATGCTCAAGGAACCTCCCTACATTATATTCAAGGGAGTGAACAAACAGCAAGCATGGCTATACAACCTGTCTAATGGTTATGTAAGGGAAATCAGCTTACATACACAAAGAACTTTTTTATCAATTGGCTAGAGAATCATTGAATTCCTGGAAAGTCAGCGGATCGTACACCACTTATATACGAAAACGACGTGCCTTGCTAGCTATACGACCCATTACTTGCAGCCCCAAGACCGATCTTTCTTCAAGCCGCTAAAACCGTACTACTAAAACGCAGCTAATGAGTGAGGAGTGACAAATCCTGGGAAAATGTCGGAACGGCGACACTTTGGACTGGTTTCAAGCTTCAACCGGATCAGCAGCTTTACGAACATATAGAGTGTTTTCTTTTGCACCATCTTCAATTCCAGAGCATGCCTATTTGACAGTCGAAAGTATCTCTAATAATCCTGAAGCTCCAGTCACATTAACTCCATCAAAACTCATTGCTGTCGTTCCCCAATACCGGCACATTCTCTTTCAAAACTGAACAGTAAGCAACGTGCTCAAGTTTTGACCCCTCCTGAGAACATCGCCAATAAAAAATGAAAGAAGAACGCAAGAGTTGAAAAGCAAAAACCAGTGTATAAGCTGGTTCCCAAGCCTGCGAAGAAGCAAATTTTCTTTGAAGACCAACTGTGTAATGAAACGGCAAACCTATTCCGACCCGTTGGGAGACAAATTGTCATGGCTCACTGGATATTCGTCTCCCACACGATAGGCGTCAAATTGTAATGTAACTTCTTAATCTTTGTTGAAAGAAAAGTGATTAATTCGGTATCGTAACGTGGGTAATTGTATGATATATTAAATAAGATAAAAAAAAATATTATTTACCCAGGCTAACTCCTTTATTGATGGTTGTAATGTAATAATAATTTACACTCAATATGAATTATTTAAATTATATTAAACAACAAAATAAATAACACTAATTTTACTTCTAGAATACTCAAACTTTATTTGTAATATCAGTAATTAACACATTTATATGCAATTTCTAGTAGAAATTAACCCTGTCCAAATATGGCAAGGTGCCTTTAATTTAAACTGTTAATCGAGCTATCTCAATATCACTTTATGTAAACCACTTTAAGTATAATTTCAATCGTCAACTCTATTAAAAGATATTATTATTATTTAATGCTATTAGTGAAGATTCAATGCATCGATAAAATGTTAAGTGTAAATAAAATCAGTATACAAATTACTTCTAAATCCCCCAATATAATAATATTATAAGGTTACTCAACTCAACACTTAATTAATTTAATTAAATTAATCACTGACTTTTAGTCATAAATATTAATTTATATTCAAATTATTTATCAACAGAGTTAATAGTATATAACTAGTGTGCTAAACGCTTCTTCTACTTAAGGCACAATGACAAATTTCAATGTTAAATTATACGTTTTGATCAGTTAAAAATAAAAATTTTGATTAATTTCTTGTAAAATAACTCATAAATATAGAATATCTGTCACAATTAATTAAAACATATGTGGAAATTTTATACCCTATTATCTATTAAGTTAGTTCATGTGTTTCTTTCTAACTTAATAGAGTGGTGTTATCTAATTTGATTTGTACTGAATAGAATAAATGAACACCAGGGTAAAATTCGACTACTCAAATTCAAATTAAACATTAAGTATTGTAATAAATTTATTGCATGATGTCATAGACACACATTGAAATCTCTTATATAAATCGTATCGCCCCTGCAATTTAGCTGCTTAAACTATGTACATATACATTCAATGGTCGCGCTTCGACACTATTTACTTTATCCATAATTTTAACGAATTAAATGTACTATCAGCACGCGTCCATTGACTATTTCAATATTATATGAAAAAGGAAAAGACGTCTTACTTAATTGAAATTAATAATCCAATATCAGATAACTCCTTCCGAATCACGATTTGCACAAACACTCGTGTTATATTCCACGGTAAGCGTGGTATAATAATGTTCCAATCTATTTGAACTTTAATTGGTTGCTTGACAAACCAATCTATTTCCCTTGTATTAATGACGGCTTTTACACGTATCATTAACCATCTGTCTTCGCTTACAGGTATAAGAAAGATTTAAGTATATTTTAACTTCACAATGCATTCCGTAGTACTGTCCTAATTCAACTTCAAATTAGGACAGTACTACGGAATTTGACAGTACTTCAACATGCATTTACTTAAAACGTTTGATATTTATATTATTCTTTATTTAAATTCTATGATTACATACAATTTAAATAAATAATTCATAAATTATTATATTCGTTGGTTTCCTTAAAGGACAATGAGTTTAGCCATCTTTATCAACATTTACTTGTCCAACTTAAATGAGCAACAAAATATTTATTTCTTTGGTCAGATCTCCTAATTCGACGATTAGGTCCTTTTAAATCTAATATACAATCACTAATAGCTTCAAAAAACCTTACGTTTAATAATTGCTGACGAAAAACTTTCAATTTGAAATTTTATACAATTTCAAACTACATAATTAAAATAGCCGCAAATTTTAAAGTTTCAACCGTTTTGCGTCGATGTAAAATGAAGGCTGTCTCCTTCCCACCTCCAACTTCGTTTTATACCTGTCGCGTCTCCAGCGTATCAATACATTTAATCCTCCAACCAAAATTCATATTTTTTAGATGGTCTTGGTTAAATTTATTTGCTTATATTTTTATTTAATGCGTCAAATAATGCAAATTTCAGAATAATTTGCTAAATCGAATATGAATTTTCAATTTAACAAATTTTATATAACTTAGATATCCTAATATAAATATACGAGTTTTTTTTTATCCGATCAAAATCGATAATGTTTTAATTAATGTTATACCGAACTGTTTAATCCGCCATAAGAAATAGTCTCCGTTGAACGTGTTTTTGCAAAAATATAAAGTACACAAAAATTATTTATAAAATGAATATGTAATCTTGGTTAACCAAGACATGATCTTTTAAACGTTGCTTAATTTGTGTAAATTCTCAACAAATTTGATCAAATTTTATATTATTTTTATTGACAAGTGTTGCCTCTTGTCATTTGCAAAACAACATCAAGTTTGTAAATAGTGGCGACTCGTCCTCTTCAATTTCCGAGTTGGATTTTAAGTTGGTACTGATGTAAATACTAATTTATACTTCATTAAAATTAGTTAACAGTTTTAAATGTTAATTTGTAAATTTATTTTGAACTTGGACATATGATTCATTTATATTTACACAAAATGCTTTAATACGTTTGAAATTTACTTTCAACCCTTTCCAGTGGCGTAGTTTCATTATTAAATTTATGAATTCAACTCAATGTATATGATACTAATTTAATAACATAAAACTTTCTTTGCAAATAAACTTAATACTTGCTAATAATAAAATAATGCTCAATTCAAGATAACAAAAACAAAAAGTGTACCTCAACAATTGTTTCACTTCAACTGCCTTCGTCATCCGGAGGGGAGTGAGACGAAGATTCATCTCAGGGTGAAACTGAACCATACATTTTTCGAAAAGATCGAAAGCGGAAGCGTTGATGTAGGCAAGTACGTTCTCGTAGAATTTGCTGGAAGAGTGAACCGCTGAACTATGTTATCATGGTCGTTAAATGCGAAGGGGGAGACAACTGTTAATTATATGAGGACGGGAAATTACAGTTTGTTTAGATGGTTTTTATGGCTTAATTTTGATATTAATATTAAACTTTTTCAAGAAAATGTATTCTTTCACTTTTTATATTACTCATATGCCAAATTCCATAAGCAATATCCGCAACACTCAAAGCGTCATATTCCCAACTCCGCCGGGAATTATTATTAATTACATGACTCATAGTTTGCACAATCAGAATCATCTACACTAACTGTTTATGATATGTTAAGGTTTCAAAACGTGTGTCTTGTCCCTCTGCACTACTTTATTCCCTCCAATTTCGAACACTCTGTATAGGTATAAACACAGTAGTTCAGTTTTAATATTTAGAAGTTCTGTTAAAAAAAAGTAGTTAAATTGTACCTATCCATATCAAACTATTTTATATTGTCAACAAAATTTTTAAATTTTTTAAACATGTTTACAAATGCATATCCTACGAATTAACGCATTTTTTAACAATAATTGAAACGTTTTCTATTATATTTCAGCATACGAAATTATAGGTTAACGTATTTCAATTTTGATGATTTGCCATTTTCGCCCAAAAATGGCAAATTTAAGCAATAATTCATATACTTCTTGCATAAGAATTAATGGTGTGCCAATTTTACCTCCATTGGTAATAGACTTTAATGTAATTATGTGTTTCATAAGTTTATATTCCAGATTACTCCCGAGAAGCAATTAGAAATACAAATTTACAAACTTAAAGCAATTGAGATAGAGAAACGAATTAAAATGAGATTAGAACCAAAACTTACAAATACTTTAGATAAAACTCTAGAACACAGTTTAGCCTTTGACGATAGTAATGCCTTAATAGATCTTGACGAGTGTGATAAGACGTTGCCTGAACAAGTGCCTTTAATACAAACTAAATCATCTAAGCTAAGTTATACTATTCTCGATGTAACTGAATATAATGATCACGGAATAATTTTATTTAATGAGAAAGATCAATTAATAGACACAAAAAGTGAAGCATGTGATGAAAAAATTGCAGAAACTTCAGTACCTCAATTGCACCCTCGTCTGTTACGTAGCAACTCTTATATTTTAGATGCACCGAGTCCAGTGCTTTTGGAACATTTTAAACAGCATATTGAAAGTAATCGTAATTTAATCTCAAAAACAATATCACCAACACACTCGAGTAGTAATAGTAATTTGAATACAATTGACAGTATAATTCCTCAGAATGGTTTAACCACTGATAGTATTACTTCTCTTATAAAAGAATTAGCACCCTTTCATTTTGGTGATCAAAATGAGATTAATTCAAATAAAATGTCCAATTCAATTGATATTGAAGAATTTTTAAAACGTCACTGTAACAATGCCGCAGAAGAAGAAATAATTGAAAATTGTAATTCCGATCATAATGAGCAAGACTGTTTTAGAAGTATTTCAAATCCTATAAATGACGAAAGCTCATCTTGTACTTTTAATTTGTCAACCGGTTCAGTGACAGAAAATGTAGATTCGACTGTACAATTGATTGACTTTGAAAGTGAAATTTGTGAAAATTTCACACCTTGCTCTAATGATATTGATTATGTTCAGGTTTTTGACTTACTTTGTGATGCACCTCAAATAGTGGTTGAGAAACGAAAAAGTTGCGCAAGAGAATTGTTTGGAGATATTTCAGTGGGACAGAAACGACGAGAGGTAATTAGATAAAGTGAAAGACCATTTTTTAATGTGTTTTTACAGGAATGGGCTGCAACAGTTTTAACGTCTGCTGCCAGAGGTTATTTAGTTCGTCGGTTAAAACGTACGGAGCGTGTGAAAAATTTAATACAGACAATTAGCGATACTTTACTATTAGCTATGAGCTTACACTCTGAAAAAAGTGATACAATTCAATCTTCAGATGTGGAATTACATCGACGCTTAATCCAGCAGGTACATGTAAATGTTGAAGTAATTTCGTAATAAATTATATTTTTTTATAATAGATATCTGCAGCATGTTACGAATTTTATGAAATATTTTTTAATTTAACAATAAAAGAACAAATGGAAATAATTAGTGTAGATAGGCAACGATTGAAAGAGAAATCTAAACGTCCCGGTTCAGCTTCCAGTTTAAAATTGAGTTCAGAAAGATCTTCCAGATCTCAAAGAAATACATTTCATACAAAACAAAAAAAGCCTTTAGTAACATCTTTAGTTGCCTAAGTGTTTTTGCAACTTCCTTTATAATAAAGTTTTGCATTAATATTGTTTTATTTATTTCCACCAAATTAACAAGAGGAAGGAAGCCTGTTATCCTAAATCTTCCCAAATTAAATTATATATTCTACATATACTTGTATCCTGCTAAGAGAAGCGGTATTTTACCTGGAGCAAAGTAGCACTGTACACGAATTGATGTGCATTTTTAAAATAGTGCACATGAAGTATGAAAATGAAAACTTTCGTAACTAATGTTCATAATTAAAAATAGTTATTTATGCTCGCATATTTAAATGCAATTATGGAAACTTCAGATTTTTCTATTTTTACTGAGTATAGCAGCGATTGTTATCTTTATAGCTTGTAAAATAGCTTTTAAATACACAACTATTACCCAAAAAAGGTAAGTATTTTTAAGGATCCATATGATGCCAGTGTGTACCTGTCTGTAATCGCAATAGCCTTAATATATAACGAATTTTTATGAAACTATAATAGTTTATACTAAAAAGTACTTTTTTGAGGACGTTAAGCTTTTCCGTAACGTGGAAGGATATAGGTACTATATATATATATATATATATATATATATATATATATATATATATATATATATATATATATATATATATATATATATATACAGGGTGTCCAGTTTAAGACGAAATGCATGGGGATATTGGAAACCGTTAGAGATACGAAGATGGTTAAATGGAAAAAAGTTGCGTCATTATATGCTCAAGAAGTAACCATGGTTACATGTCAAAAAATCCCTTCCATTTACTAGACACAGGGTGATAACTGAAAATATGCGTTTTCTAAAAATCGCTATATCTTGTTTCTTGCAAGAGATATATCCACGATTTTTGCAGGATGGGGGTAACAGGTAGCGAGGATTTCAAAAATGATTTTGAAAAAAATCTAGGCCTACTAGATTTTGAGATAATGCACGCAACTTTCGATTTTCTTACGGACGCCATATTGGATTTTTACATTTTTGAATTCTTTGAAATGCTTTTCAACCATATATCATATGTTTATAATCTGTCAATGAGAAAGTGTCAAATTACACAATTAAATTTATATCAAAGCAACCTTGACATATTATGTATTTTAATTAAATGAAAATTAATCTACAAATTAAACTAACTATTGAGAACAATATTATTGATTATTAACATAAATCATAATAAAAGTGACAAAAAACAACAAAAAATAAAATTTAATATTATACTGAATTTTACTATTAATTAATCAAATGCTCGAATAAACCATCATTCTCCGGCAAACACCATCTGCATCGAGTTAGCACTGCATCACAAGAGTTCCTTATCATCTCGCATTTTTGAATTCTTCATAAAAAATGCTTTTCAACCATATATCAGATGTTTATAATCTGCCAATGAGAAAGTGTCAAATTACACAATTAAATTTATATCAAACTAGGCCTTTGCCAATCAACCATCTATTCAATTATTGCAAGAGAATGGAGGTTTATTCGAGCATTTGATTAATTAATAGTAAAATTCAGTATAATATTAAATTTTATTTTTTGTTGTTTTTTGTCACTTTTATTATGATTTATGTTAATAATCAATAATATTGTTCTCAATAGTTAGTTTAATTTGTAGATTAATTTTCATTTAATTAAAATACATAATATGTCAAGGTTGCTTTGATATAAATTTAATTGTGTAATTTGACACTTTCTCATTGGCAGATTATAAACATATGATATATGGTTGAAAAGCATTTTTATGAAGAATTCAAAATGCAAAAATCCAATATGGTGTCCATAAGAAAATCGAAAGTTGCGTGCATTATCTCAAAATCTAGTAGGCCTAGATTTTTTCAAAATCATTTTGAAATCCTCGCTACCTGTTACCCCATCCTGCAAAAATCGTGGATGTATCTCTTGCAAGAAACAAGATATAGCGATTTTTAGAAAACGCATATTTTCAGTTATCACCCTGTGTCTAGTAAATGGAAGGGATTTTTTGACATGTAACCATGGTTACTTCTTGGGCATATAATGACGCAACTTTTTCTCCATTTAACCATCTTCGTATCTCTAACGGTTTCCAATATCCCCATGCATTTCATCTTAAACTGGACACCCTGTATATATATATATATATATATATATATATATATATATATATATATATAATACGGTACTCGAATTATAAGTCTCACTTACCACGAGTCCTTAAATTCTGAACGTTATCAAATTTTACTCCAAAATGAATTAGAGATAGCTTTGAATGATTTGCCTTTCCAAGAAGTTGAAGGTTGTTGGTTTATGCAGGACGGAGCACCAGCACATAATTCCAGAGTTGTCAGAGAATACCTGTCAGTTAGATTTCCAGAAAGATGTATTGGCACTCATGTAAATGTACTGTGGCCAGCCTGTTCTCCACCTTTGGATTTTGTTCTTTGGGGATACATTAAAAATTACATTTATGGAAACGATATTGAAAACGAAGAAACTTTACAAAGATTAGTTCTCGAAGCGTTTGCTAGTATTACTCCTCAAATGCTGAAGAATGTTTTAGATGCTACAGTTAGAAGATGCTATTTATGTTTAGAGAATAACGGGAATCTTTTTGAACATCTTTTGTGAGTTTATTTAACCTTTAAAATAAATTTGTTTTTTATTTGTGTATCATTTAAAATTACAAAACATAATTTTATAATAATTTTACGGTTTTCTAATGTTTCTAGTATTAGTTTTAACTGTACGTTTTCAATGTTTTACGTTGAATATGAATTTTCTCATCCGAAACGTATCAAAAATATAAAGTTGAATTCAGAATCAAGGAGATAATTTAAATATGGCAAAAATAATTTTTTCGTGTATTTAAAAAAATAAAGTTGATGGTTGCTAACAAACGAAACGTTGTATCAAAAATTGAATAACAGAACAGCTACTCGACATCCCGCTTATTAGAAAATGGAGTGCCGCAAGGCTCGACGCTGAGCTGCACCTTATTTGCACTTGCCGTAAATGAGATAGCGCTGGACACGGATGAAACGATAATTAAATGTCTGTACGTAGATGATCTCGCTATAATGTACTCCGGAACAACGATCGGCGAAATTGTACGTAAGCTACAACGGGCAATCGATGTAATTGTGCAAAATGCAGAATCCATAGGGTTTCAGTTCTCTGAACAGAAAACCCACTGTGTCCATTTCTGCCGACTCAGAACTCCACACTACGACCCTCTGCTGCACCTGAACAATTATCGTATAAATTGCGTCGACTCTATCAAATTCTTAGGAATTATATTTGATAGGAAACTTACTTGGCGAGAGCACATCCTATCGCTACAAAGAAAATGCCGAAAGCGTTTGAATTTAATAAAGGTCTTAGCCCATACCATATGGGGAGCAGATACTATAAGCCTAATGCGAATTTATCGGGCACTTGTACTCTCTCGGATTGACTATGGCTGTATAGTATACAGCTCTGCACGCAAAAGCCTGCTGCGAACTTTAGATCGAATCCACAATACAGGTATCCGGTATTGTATTGGAGCATTTCCAACCAGTCCAATCCAAAGCTTACACTGTGAAACTGGATTGGAACCCCTAGATATTCGCAGAAAAAAGCTTGCTGCTACATACATGATTGGAGTTAAGGCCCACCCTGGGCACCTAAACAATTCAATTCTCTTTCGAAGTGAAAACCAGTACCAAAATAGACCTACGATAACTAGGCCCTCTGGAACAAGATTTTATGAGTACTTGGAGAGGAATGATATTCAGATGCCAGAAATCATACCGGAAGGTCCAAATGAAATCCCGCCATGGATAATTCCAAAAATAATAATAATCCAATTAAGTACATTGGGCCAGGAACGGACCCCACCTGAGCTATATCGCCAAGCCTTTGCTGAGATCCAGAGCGAATTTCCCCCTGGACAAGTCATTTACACAGATGGGTCCAAAACGGAAAAAGGTGTAGGTTGTGCTATTGTAGTAGGAGAAGGTTGCCATTCATGGACACTTGCTAGCAGTGCTTCTATATACTATGCTGAGCAGTACGCCCTATGGCAAGCGCTACTGTACTGCGCAATAAATACAGGAAAAAAGGCCTACCTTATTGCCTCCGATTCGCTGAGTGTACTAGAAAGCTTACAACAAATTTATGCAACAAACCCTATTACACAGCGAATCCAATCACTATTTAAATATCTGGCAGATGAAGGATATGCACTTACCATCGTTTGGGTGCCAAGCCACATTGGAATTGTAGGTAACGAACAAGCTGATAAAGCTGCACGGACAGCTGCAAACTGTGAACAGCAGGATGTACTACAACAACAAAAAACTGACTTTATTAGTACTGTCAAACGCAAGGTGATAGTTGAATGGCAAAAACAATGGAATGAAACAAACAGTTCACTTAGAGAAATAAAGCCCTCTGTAATGGCGCCCTACACACAAACTAAACTTAGCAGGCAACAGATGGTAAAGTTGCACCGCCTATGCATTGGGCATACTGCTATCACGCACCAGCACCTACTGTTGGGAGAGCTTCCACCTCAGTGTGACCAATGCCACATTTCTTTGTCAGTACGGCATATTATGTGCGAGTGTCCAAAGTATGCAGCGATGAGAAGGAAACATAATATAAAACAAAACATTACAGGTAACCTAAGTGAAAGGAATGATATACTCACCACCTTTCAGTATCTAAAACATATTGATATGTACACTAAGATATAATAACCACAATATAGTTCTCACACGTTTCCTCCTATCTCAGTAATTGTATCATATCACCTGTGGTATAATAATGTATACTCAATTATAAACTGAAATGCGAGCTAATGACCTCACAAGTCGACGCCCCTAACAAAAAAAAAAAAAAAAAAAAAAAAAACAGCATTAAGTAGAGCTAGAAAAGTGGCAATGAAAAGTGCTCTTCTTTTCTTGATAGTTCTTCAAATAAGGTCAGAAAAAAATAAAAACGAAAATCAGAAAATTCAATTTTTTTCAAATATCTCAAAAACTAAAAGAGATATTCGAGTTCTGCAAACACCATAAATACATTCTCTCAAATACGGAACTTCCATTTAACCGTCCTTCTATCTCTTACCGTTTCCGAGATCCCCATCCTTATCTTGGACACGGTATATATATATATATATATATATATATATATATATATATATATATTGTTGGTTGTTGTCCCGGTAGTGGTAGAGCCAAGTGGTGGCTGCGGTCTCCACTATGCACGATATGTTTGATGGTCTCTGTCCCGGTAGTGGTAGAGCCAAGTGGTCGCTGCGGTGCCCACTATGCACGATATGCTTGATGGTCTGTGTCCCGGCAGTGTTGCCAAGTGTTGGCTGAGGTCTCCACTATGCACAATATGACTGACGGTCTCTCTGTTTAGGTACGTGAATGAGAAGCTCCGAGAACGTCGCCAGAGTCAGGTTGGCCGTGTTAGAAACCAGATGTTTTATTGACTTTACAGTAAATAAACAATATAACAATTTTTACTAGGGCAAGCACTATTATTGTATTTTCGTTATTATGTAATTTCTGTTAGCTAGAATAATTAATTTTATGTGTCCAGGAAATCATATGCTTTATTGCCTTCACACTTATTACTAGGACAAGCACTTTTATTGTATTTTCTTATTGAATACTAATTAATTCTAGGAAACGCTTAACTTTTGTTCGAATTAGATGTTTTGCTTTTTTTACGATTTCTTTTAATGGGTCAATGCAACCCCATAAATATGTCAGAAATATTGTTATTAATTAGGAAATGCTTACTTTGTAGAAGTATGTAATTCCATAAATATGTCAGAATATTGTAACTAGGAAATGCTGACTTTGTAAATTTATGAGGGCCACTACCGGTCAAGGAAAACGTTGCGGTTGACTACGCCTAATTTTGGCATATATTTAGAAATAAAAGAAGATGATGGTCAGTCAATCGCAAGATTTTCCGGTGCTCGGATATATTGCCGCTCTCTCATTTGATTTGTACTCAAATAAATTGCACGTGTAGTATTTGAATTTTATGTTTTGTTTTTTTATTGTGTTACCTTTAATTGTAAAATTTCTAACAATATATATATATATATATATATATATATATATATATATATATATATATATATATATATATATAGGAGTTTTTCTTTTAAGTATAAGTACATACATTGTATCTTAGAATATATCAACGGATTTACATGTTGATAGGCAACCCAGATTAAAGTAAAGGAAGTTGTGTTTGTGCAATGTTACAGGATCGTAAAAGCAGTGAAAGTGCATTTCTTCACAAGATTTAAAATTATTGGAATATCAAATATTTTTAATCGAACGTTTATTTACAAAATACTACAATATCAACAAAAGTAAGGGCTTAAGGCTAAGTGTTTACAATAAGTGCTTGAAATGACCACCTTCGAATTCTAATCAAAAACACAAAAGCACGCACAGCATTTCTAATGAAGTCAGGATTTAATTCGTTACTCCTGTTGCGTATACGTTCTTTTAATTCATCTACATCTTGTATTGGCACAAAAGAAATTATTGGGTGACAAGTCTGCGTAGCGTGGGGGCCAAGGGAAAGGGCAGCACCGTAAAACGGGGTGAATAGAAACATCTTTCAACATTTTCAACTCAGTAGCTGAGATATCATTTATTTTATTGCTAACGAAAAATATGTAAAATGTGGGTCATAACCACTAGATTAAAGGGCATATTGCACACATTTAAAAAAAGTTCACGTTTTTTGAAAAAAAAAATCGAAAGTAGTATTTTTCTATTTGCCCTCCAAGCGGGGTGAATAGAAACATTGCTTTATTTTGCATGAATTTTGCTAGTATACCATCTAGAAGGTCAATAGAAATACTTATATAAAATAGTTAATGTTTTAAAACACCATATTAAAAAAACACGCTAATATGCAGACAAAATCTTTTATTATGCAAAAATAACAAGAAAATAAAATAATTCTTATCTTAAACAAAACAAAGTATTGCTACTGCTTTAACTATTATATACAGTGGCACTCATTTTGGCATTTAATGTTATATGGCACTTATATTTGGTAGGTAACATTACGAACAAACGAATAAACATAACTTTAGGAACAAAATAACTAATTAACATCACTCTGATTTATTGGAAATTTTACAATATCTCTCTTTGAACTGCTTTGGAACGTAATGACATCATCTGATGGGTAAATTCGCCCCACAACTAAATAGCAAACGTCTGCTTCCAACGGAAAGCCATAAATGTATCCTGAGAATTGCTCTGTTGGACGATGTCCATGTTTTTTTAAATGTGGTTGGAAAAGCAACCAACGGCCAGTCTGATATTTGGATACAATCCTTTGTAGCTGGAAAACATGTTTAAAGAATCTACCCTTGAAGGAAACGCCATCAGTGATTGATTCCTTTTCACGCGATTGAGTTGCAGCAATCTGGGCTAAAGGGATATCCATTTCTTCATCATCATCTTCTGATTCAGGCGATTCTGCATCAATTTCATTAAATTCAGGTGCCTCGATTTCTTCCTCTTCTTTAATTAATTCACCCTCTTCATCACGAAAGTCTGACCCAGTTACACTTTTATCAGTTACCAAACTGACCTTCCGTCTCTTTCGTGGTTTAGGTGTATCGGAATATCTCATGGATTTTAGCATATCCACAACGGCAGGATTTACATTTTCTTCAATGACCTGTACATTTTCAATAGGGGCACATGGGAGACGATTTAGGACTTGCTCGCGGTCTAGAGGGAAAATCCCACATTTTCTGAAACTAGACATAATATTTTTCTCCTGCTTGGGTTTAATGCTGTCCATCAACTCTTTTATAAAATGGGCAAATCGATCTTTTGGTATGGTGGCTGCCCTTCTTTCCTCGCCCATCTTCCACTTTTCGAGAATTTTCTTCCAAGCTGTCTTTAATGGGCGAAAAAACACATAACACATACGAGTCCTAAGTTCCGACTTATGACATTTAAGAAAACAATGTCTTTTCCCGGCAAATTGTTTTTAAATTTTGGTATAGTTTTATCTTTTCCATCAAGGTAGCCTTTCACCATTGCTTTAAGGTCATACTTATCCAGAGGATAACCCCAATCAGCACAGGTAATTAATTGTTTCAATATAATTTTTTCCTCTGTCTTTGTTAAGGCAGTTTGTCCTCCTTGTTTTTTCAAATTAGGCGTTTTTATAGAACCGAATAGTGGATTTTATATTTCACGCTTGCATTTCTATATGACATTCTATTTCTGATTTCACGCAAGGCCCGTTCAAGAGTCTCCTTATTTGATTCTTTATAAACCTTGGATCTTGGATCACGTACATAGTCGCGTGGCATGATTAGTCTGAAAGCGAATAGAAAATGGGATGAAAAGAAACAGCAGGTGAATAGAAACAGCGGGTGAATAGAAATAGTAGGTGAATGGAAATAAACGTAAGGTTATGTTTTCATAAAATGGCAAAAATTTGTTAAACTATAATAATTTCAGAATTGGAATGTTGCCAATAGTAAAGTTATGCAAAACACTAACGTTCAGTTATTGGACGAGTTTATTCACCTAAAGTGAAGCTTCCCTGATTGATTTTAAATAATTTGGAATTTTTTTTAAACAGATAGCGCAGTTTTGTTTCTATCCTCTCTCCAGTTTCTATTCACCCCGTTTCACGGTACCCTATCCATCGGCAGGGAAACTTTTCGTTTAAAAAATTTGTTATGGTGTTCGTAGAATGCGATGGGGCTCCATCCATTTAGAACAATGCTTCATTTATATCCAAATTTTCTATAGCAGGAATAATATCAATAGTGCAAAACCCGTATCTAAAGAGTACGAAAGAACAACTTTAAAGAAATGTAATGGATAAGCAAGAAATAATGATACACACTGATAATTTTGAGAATTAACTTCTCCATTTAATGTAACAGTTGCTTCGTCAGTGAAAACTAGCTTTTCTAAAATGTGTTCGTTTAATAAGTTAAATAAAGTTTCACAAAAATCTGTTCTCTTAACTTTATCTTCAACGTACAACTGCTGGTGATTAGAGAACTTGTATGTTTTATACTTATATTCTTTATGTTCTAAATAGAGAAGTTTTAGATAAATTTAAGTTTGTAGCAATTTCTTGCAAGGATAGTGTTGGTGATTCTTCAACGCAACATACGATATTTAACTTCATTTCTTCAGTTAATACTAGTTTTAGTTCTTTTGTTGTGAGAATTTATTATACAACCTTCTGATTTGAATTTTTTAACAATTTGTTGAATCGTTCGAATGCAAGAATGGGTCGTCCTGGGTATTTTGATGAAAACACGTCTCTTGGCTATTACCAGTTTGGTACCATGTTAACATTTCAATTTTTTCTTGTTTGCTGTACACGTCTAAAATAAAGCTCTAATAAATGAAATGACGATGATTTTTAATTCAATGTTTCTTAATAAAGAAATTTACTGTAGAGTCACACTAATTGCTATCAATTTGATTGTTAAATTTAAAATCTAGGGTTCCACAAACATCAAAATAACCTCTAAAAAATTCCCAGGAGAAAGAATAATTTTTCAACCGTTATCTAATCTTTGTTGACGTTTTAGTTTTGAAAAAACCTAGCAAGACTCTTTAATATTAAAATCAAAATAATTTTGTGTTTAATTACAAATAAATGTACATATACTTTAGGTTCCAAATATCAGACCTGCTACATTTCATTAATTTAAAGCCCCATTCATAATATTTATTAAATGTAATATCTTTCTAATAAGAATAACAAAATAAATTTTCCTCTTAGATCTGTAATGAATTGATTCATTTCATTTTCAAGTAGGTATACATAGGTCGTATATATACTTAAAAGAAAAACTCCTGTGTGTGCGTCTATATATATATATATATATATATATATATATATATATATATATATATATATATATATATATATATATATATATATATATATATATATATAGGGTGTCCACTCGGTAACTATAATAGTTACATGGTCGGTTAAATTACAAAAAAGTTGCGATATTTTCTGCTCGTCCAGAATCCTTTAAAAATTTGGCCTTATCTTTTCCCGTTCCTGAAATATCCTGAAAAAACTGAAAAACTCGAATTTGGAAAATCGGCCAGAACTTTGATATTTCTTAACTGATTGCAATAAAATTTGGTACACTTACATAAGACGTAGATACGAGTACACTGGCATTAATAAAATTCTTCCAGGAGTACTAAATTCTGAATGACCACAGTCATCTTTTTGTTCTTATGGACGCCATATTGGATTTCTGCACGGATAGATAAAGGAAAATATTCTCTTTATAACCATATACCTGATTTCCCAATAATTAATAAAAGTAATTGTTGTATGATGAAAAATAAAATTTTGGAAAAAATCAAGTAGTCATATAGGCATATCGTTGTGAATAAAATGCTAATGTACATTTCATTGTTGATTTTTTATTACAAGAACAGGAACAGACATAACTTATTTTATTTTTCAAATCCAGTGGGCATGCATTGTTACATTAAATAGTTGTCAATACCATTGAATTTTAATTCAATAATCAAGTAGGTATCTGTCAAAGTTTTAAAATAATTAATTATTTTAGAGTAAATTTGTTAGTTTTGTAGTGTAACACCTAGTAGTAACAAATAGTTTTTAAAATGGTAAGATATACCAACACAGAAAAAAAAGAAATGTGATATTTACATAAAAAATAACAGAAATGCGGTAGCAGCAACAAGAATATATGAAGAAGCATTTCCAGAAAGAAGACAACCTTCTATTATGATGTTTTCAAGAATATCTAAAAATATGTTAGAAAATAGCTCTGTATCCAAGTTAAAAAATAAGTATGGCTTAAGACATACAGGTAATGATATAAATGTTCTAGCCCAAATAGAAATTGATTATAACGAATCATGTCGATCAATTGCCCGAGAATGTAGCATTTCGAAAAGCTGTGTAATTAAGATTATAAATAAATTCAAGTTTCATGATTATAAATATTTATCAGTACAAAAGTTGTATCCCGGGGATGCTGAAAAGAGACTTAGATTCTGTGAGTGGTTTAATGAAGAGGTAAGAAATAATGAACATTTCACTATTAAAATATTATGGACAAATGAAAGCCAATTTACAAATAGCAGTATTATGCAGTGAATAATCATCATTTGGTTAAAGAAGTTCGAAATCAGAGACGATTCTCCGTAAATGTGTGGTGTGGGTTGATTAACGATAAGTTAGTTGGGCCGTATTTTATAGATGGAAACTTAAATAGTGAAATGTACTTAAATATCTTAAGAACCGAATTAGAAAATTATTTAGATGAGCTCCCTTTAGAAACCCTAAGAAATTTAGTTTATTATCAACATGACGGTGCACCTGCTCACAGTGCAGTTAGAGTTTCTAATTATTTAAATAACACATTTCATAACTGGATAGGGAAATCATCTCCTATAAGCTGGGCACCACGCTCGCCATGTTTAAATCCCTTGGATTATTTTTTATGGGGTTACACAAAAGATTCAGTCTATAAAACCCAATGTAGTGACATAGACCAATTACGTGGTAGGATAGTTGTTGCTTGTAATTCGATTCCACCAGAAATTATAAGAAAGTCGGTTCTACAAATGAACAGGCGGGTGCAAGTGTGCATCCAACAGGAGGGGCATCATTTTCAGCAATTATGAATTCTATTATTTGTTTAATTTTTTTACTGTTTCTTGTTGAATTTTAGATATTCAATAACTATTGATTCTTTTAATTACTAAATGACAAACTCTGTTTATGTGTTTGTTTTTTTCTCTTTCTTAGAATAAAAAATCAACCATTGACAGTACGTTAGCATTTTATTCACAATAATATGCCTATGACTAATTGATTTTTTTGCAAAATTTTATTTTTCATCATACAATTACTTTTATTAATTATTGGGAAATCAGGTATATGGTTATAAAGAGAATATTTTCCTTTATCTATCCATGCAGAAATCCAATATGGCGTCCAAAAGAAACAAAAAAAGTTGAGTATCGTCATTCAGAATTTAGTACTCCAGTATACTCGTATCTACGTCTTATGTAAGTGTACCAAATTTTATTGCAATCAGTTAAGAAATATAGAAGTTATGGCCGATTTTCCAAATTTGAGTTTTTCAGTTTTTTCAGGATATTTCAGGAACGGGAAAAGATAAGGCCAAATTTTTAATGGATTCTGGATGAGCAGAAAATATCGCAGCTTTTTTGTAATTTAACCGACCTTGTAACTATTATAGTTACCGAGGTCCCAATATATCACAATCAAAAAGTGGACACCCTGTATATAGAGGTATAGAAAAATATATTAACTTTTTAGCTGCAGTCTTTTTTTGAAGACAAAAGCATCACCAGCATACAGTATTCTAAGATTAAAATTGGATAAAGTATGTTTAAGTTGAATAATTTATTGAATGAGCTGTGAAAGAGATAGCGAGAGAGAGACAGAAGAGATACACATACTACACACACAAACAAAAAATACAATTAATACTTACGATATCACTTCACAGTGGTGGGAATACAAAATCTTTTGATAAGGACAACAAAAGGTTAAGCAGTTTATTAAAAAATCTTTACATGTGATTACGATATACATTAAAACAAAAAATTCTAAGTGATATTAATATGTACAAAATTTAACAATTTTTTAATTACAATTGGTTTGAATCTTACAATTTATTTGTTAACGCACCAATAATTTACATAAATTTCCTGTACTATAGCACCTGTTTCAATAAAAAAAAATCTGAAGAGTAAAAAATGAATTACGGATCCATATGCATTACTAAAGGCACATAACTTCTCTCTATTTTTAACAACTCTAATTTCCAATGGCGATAATCTTATTTAGGAATGATCAATTACTAGGACTGAAATAAAGTTACACAAATAGTGATTAAATATACTACTTTAATTGCACATTAGCAATTTTTTTTTTCTTACACTTGCCTATAAAAATATTTAAGTCGTTTATATCTAATGCGACTTTTTTAACACAATTTAAAAAGTGATTTTACTGTAATAAAACTGTGCGATTATTCTTAAAAGCATCAGATTTTGACTAGTGATACTTTTCTATATTTTTTTTACAAGAGACGATTTTAGACCTCCGAGTTTTCATAAATATTTAAAAGTCAAAATCAACAAGATAATCAAAATTATTAATTTATAAAATAACAGTTTATACACAGCTTTATTTTACAATAATATCTATATTATACTATACATATGATCACAATAACTGATACCAAACTATACTATATTTATATAATAAGTTATGAAAAATAACCGCATTACTACTTATACTAACGTAATAAACACCATCGATCAATTTGACTTACGTACTTGTTATGCGAAAAACAGGACCTATGCGTAAGAATACCCTTCGAAGAATCGAACGTAACTCAGCTTTCAAATCAAAACAAACTATTTCACATAATAGAGGGTAGTAACTCGAAATATGTGCAGCAAACTATAAAAAGAATTTCGTTAGTAGACAGCATGAATGTTAACTATACGTACTCTATCATCAGGCATTTTTAAGATACGAGTAAGTACTAAAAGCAACAGAGATGTCCATGCATCACGATGAGCTTCGCTCTGTAACTGTAGAAAGTACTCTAAGGCTTCTTGGCAAACTGAGATTAATCTACTCTGTATTAAAGGCCAATGAGTTGTTCGTCCATCATCACTGTACATCTTAAACAGTATCCGTAATAAACACGCTAAACTTTGTGTTTCCTGTTTTAACAAGTTTGGCTTAACTGAACCCCTATACCCGGCTTTCCATAAAAGATTGCGTTGCTCATGATCTGCATTGAAGGCTTTAGCAAATCGATGAGATTGAAGTAAACAATCGGTTAATTGTAGTAAATGTTTTGTACTTAATAGCCGATACATTCCTTGCTCCTCTCGTTGACATTCGGTTAAAGCAACACTTCCAGTCATATCGGCTGCAGCTAATGCTAAAGTTTCAGCATCCTCCTTACGAGAAGTTGCTGGGTAAAATACAATATTATCAATAGTTTGAATAAGCTCTAATTGTACAGCACTTTTAATCATGAGCCCGTTAAACAATGATGGTGCATCAGAACTGTTATCGTGAGTATGCGATCTTTTGAGAATACCATGCCTTGTACCAATATCACCATTTTGTTCGATAACGGCAGTCGTTTGGAATGAATCAGGTTTCCATGAAAGTAGCAGAGATGGCACCGTTGAATTAAAAATATCAAGAATACACTGACAGGTTTTATCCCATGTGGAATCGTTAAATTTCTGACCATTCGAATTCACTAAATTTTCGAGACAATTCGTACCCGATCTTGCCAACTGCTCATTATCTTGCTGTACACACCAATGTAGTTGGGAATACAATTCTTCAAGTAATAAGGGTCCTAGTACATCAAAGTATTGTGTGAAAACATCGACAATTGCATATAAAGCATGATTGCATGTTGTCGTCATCCACTCTGCCTTCTCTGTATATTGTTCAGGTAATTTCATATTGTCAAATATTCTAAATAATACTTTAAATAAGTCCCTCCACCAATGAGAACTAAATGATTCACCATAAGTTTTTACTATTTCAAATAAGACAGTTAGTGCTCGTGTGCGAACATCTAATTTACATCGATTCACTACACATGATAGGGAAAATAAAAGTGGAAACCAACCACGAACCCAAACACGATCTTCTTCAGATATTGCAACATCATTTTCCATGCCTAAAAGAAAATTTCTTGTATAATAGACACAAATAATAAAACACTATTGTTAATTAATAATTAATAGTAACCCCTTTAGAAGCATATTATAACTAGTGCTATGCTTATCATCAGTTATAACATGAGTTAAAGCCGATGAAAATTGAACAAGTGCGAAGTACGAGTGTAACATTCTTAACGTTTTAACGAATGTTATCATCAATAATAAGCATAGCACGAGTGATATTTAGGAACAGAATATAATTTATTAATCACATAGCGTCAGTTTAGCGAATGAAGATGGATACTTTCCTTAGTAAGGTGTCTATTACCACCATAAATTATTATCGCTGTAATAGACAATGTTACTAAGGAAAGTATGCAGTTTCATTAGCTAAAACAACCCCCTGTAATTAATGAATTATATTCTCAGGGATAAAATAACTAGTGCACACTTATTATTGGTAATAACACGAGTTAAAGTCGATGAATATTGAACAAATACGAAGCACAGGTTCAATTTTCTGAATGCTTTAACTCGTATTAACATCAATAATAAGCATAGCACAATACACGTTACTAAGGAAAGTATACAGTTTCATTCATTAAAAAAACTCCATGCGATTAATGAATTATATTCTCTATGTAATGTGAATCTTCACACAAATTCCAATAATGTTTATGTTCGGATCATTATAATTTATTTGTTGTGCGTTTCTATTTTGTAAATACATAAGAAACTACAAAGCTAATCAAATTGTTATCGTTACTTTAATCTGTATTATTGTTTAAAACTCTCCGAATTTTTTTACTACTTTCCTTATTTGATCATTTCCACATTTTAATTTTATAAAGAATCAATACGAGTCAAAATTGTTGTGGCTTGCTCATAAAATTTTACTCATTTTAAGGGTACTTAATTTTTATAATGTGTAATACCTTAACTCTAACAAGCTCAAGTTCTGAACACTAAGATTGACTCATTCTATCAGTTTGTATGAAAATGTACAAATATAATTAAAATTGGTGTCTACTTTGTGGTTTGATTGAAAAACTTTTTTTACACATTAATTAGTAGTTTAACTAGTCTACGATACGTATAAAAAAATTTGTCTTAATTTTTAATAAAACCATGTTTATGGAACAAAGAATGTGTTCAGTGTGAACTTAATGATATTTTGAATAAGTTTAGATTGTTTAAAGCAGTAAATTTGTAAAATTATAGAAGTCTTTAGAATAAATCGTTTCATTTCGTAATAAGTAGGTTATAGAAAATTAAATTGTGGACGCTACATGTTTACAATTTTCAATTAGAGCTGACATGTGTACCCCATGCCAGCTAGGAAGGTACCACCACTCTTAATACTGGTTCTCCAATTTTCTGAACTCGGTAATGGCTGCAGTAACCGATGTCATTAAACATTACCAATCAATTAAGAGTTGCAGCAGCTGATCACGATTTAAACTCTAGTACACTTTAACACACAATCTAAAAATATAAAAAAAATTCATAAGAACAGGAATTCAAAGGTTTCGGATGACTCAGGTCATGAAGCTACAGTCATAAATGAGATCAGAAAACATCACTCTAAATATACACGTACATAAGTCTTTTCTGTTGAAGAGGAATTTGAACTTGAGAAATACGTAGTAAAATCATCTCATATGAAGTATGGCCTCACATATTGTCAAACTAGAAAATTGGCATATCAATATGCTACGTATCTATCAAACTGTTCCTTTCCTGAAAAGGAGTTAAATAAAATCGCTGGCAAATCTTGGATGCAGTCCTTTACGAAAAATTACTCGTCCCTTAGTCTGCACTCGTCTGCTAGGGCAACTGGTTTTAATACAACAGTCAACGAATTTTTTAACAATTACATGATCTTAATGGAGTGCTACAAATTTTCACCAGAGAGAATATACGATGTAGATGACACTGAGATCACCATAGTGCTCTCCACACCCCGGATTATTGCAGAATCAGATAAAATAAAGTAAACATTAAACGCGAGAAAAGGCTGATTTTTCAACATTTTCAGAATGAAAACAGGTTTCAGGAGAACAAAGATAATTAGTGATGAGGTATTTATTATCAGTGCAATAGGCTCCACAATACCACCTATGCTTGTATTTCCGAGGCTGAAATATAAAAGTTATTTTATGAATGGTGTTTCACTAGGATCATTTGAGTTGTCTTCAAAATCAGGTGGGAGGAGAGGAGATATATTCTTGAATGTGGTAAAACACATTCAAAATCATACTGGCTCATCAAAGGACCGACGAATTTTACTTTTACTTGATAACTACGAGTCCCACTGTATGAATGAGACTACAGTACTTTGCAGAGAAAACGGAATTACACTTCTTTCATTTCCTCCACACTCGTCTTATAGGTTACAGTCTTTGGATATCGCAGTGTACAATCCACTTAAAGTGCATGTAATGACCGGATATCACCCAATCCTGGAAAACAGATATCTATTTATGACACACCACGATTAGTAAACAATTAACCGTTTAGTCTTTTCAGGTGAAGACTTCATTTCGTCTGTGAAGAGGTCATAGAGAATGAAAATATGTCGGTATTCAGAACAGTAACTATGTGAATAGGTCAGAACCTGGGCCAGAACCAATACCAAGTACATCTTCATCTGTAACAACTAGGGGGTAAGAAGAGTTATCGACCGAACAGATTAACCAATTTCCTAAAGCGCAGCGGAGAAAACAAACACCTAGGCAGAGAAGGGGAAAATCTCATATTTACAACACGAAAAGCAAGATTAGAAAAAAGATCTAAAAAAATTAAACAAGTATCCAAGAAGGTGAAATTTAATTTCAAGTAAAAGACTTGAAATATTCAAAGTTCATCCGAAAGTGACAGCGAACTGGACGTGAGCTTGTCTGATTCAATTAACAATGTAAGTGGTGTAAGTGTTGTACGATAATAATGAATGTAGGCGATTTTATTATTGTCAAGATTTCAACAAAGAAAACAGTTGTATATGTATAATTATTATTAATAATAATTATTACTGAGTATTGTGTAAGCTGATGCTTTTGTACAGGTTGTCCCATTTTCGTATGTTTTACAGGGTATCTCGCTTATTTTTTAGGTTAGAACCTTGCGGTTTTCGCGACACCGTGCTACTTTTTAATGAAACCAAAGATGCACTAATCAAATTTGCCATAGCCATTTAGTTTGTGTGCTACAGGGTGATTTTGGAAAAATTGCATTTCCAGTCATCCCCAGCAACTCTGTTATTGTCAGACATATTAAAAAAGTAAAAACTGATATTTGTAGATTTTTTTACGTAGAATCCAGTGTCGTACTCAGATTTTCATTAAAGGTCACAGTTTTTGAGATATTGACATAACCTACTTTTTTTTTATGGGACACCCTATATATTTTTTTAAAATCTTTTTCCCCTTGCCAAGAGCTTTTCAAAAATATAGCATAGTCTATATTTATTTTTATAAATAACGTGACAAAATGATTTTTTTCTATAATTTACATTGATATAGTGGATGGCCGAGGGTAACCATGGTAATGCAAAAAACAAAATAATTAACGTTCTTCCATTACTTAGGTATTTGATTTTTGAAGTTTCTGCTTCTCTCAAATTATTCCTGGTTACATTTTCCCAAATTTAGTGCTGATATTTATTATTATTCGTTGTTTTTGTTTATTGTTATTGTTCTTGTTCTTGTTGTTGTTTAATTATTTTTTAATATGGCTCGAAACCAAAAATTTGAAAACTATGAGAAATATGATATGAATACCTGCTTCATATTATCTAATGAAAACGCAGACCAGGCCTTAGAACTCTATCTGAACAGGTCAGTTAATGTTTACCTTAGAGTTTGTATTTATTTTATATACTTATTTTGTCATATAGATATCCCGAAAGAAGACAACCCGACAGAAGAATATTTAAAAAATTAAAATTTAATCTTTGCCAACATGGATGTTTTGACAAACCTCGACCCCGAGTTTACCACAAAGAGAACGAGGAATCAGAGATCAACGTTTTAGCAGTTGTTCAAGCCACTCCTGAAACCTCGTGCAGGAAAATAGATGAAGAGACTGGTGTGTCTAAAACAACAGTGCAAAGGATTTAAAAAAAAAAAAAACATAAATTCAAACCTTACAAGTATAAAGTTGCTCATCATCTGCACCCTGGTGATGCTGAACGTAGATTGGAGTTCTGCAATTGGTTTATAAATATGGAAACTTAGGACAATAATTTTGAAAAAAATAATTTGGTCAGACGAGGCACATTTCACAAGTTGGAGAATTCTTAATAGACACAACTCGCGGTTTTGGAGTCAAGAAAACAACCACGTGATTTTTCCTAGAGAGCGTCAAGGCAGGTTCGGATTTAATGGCTCCTGTTTTGTTTTTAACCGAAAAATAGTTTACAAGATTTATGAAGAAAACCTAAACTCTAATGGGTACTTACAAATTCTACAAGAAAAAACTATGAACATTTTAGAAGATATTCCACTGGCTCAACTGAACGATATATTCTTCCAGCAGGATGGGGCTCCAGCCCACAATGCTAGAATAATACAAAACTGGCTAAATGAACGTTTTCCCAGGAGATGGATTGGAACAAATGGACCTGTTCGATGGCCACCACGATCACCGGATCTCTCGGTTTTGGATTTTTTTTTTTGTGGGGGTATTTAAAGAATAAAATTTATTCAAGGCAATATGCCAACATGCAACTGCTTTTGCAGAATTACGAAGATAATCATTTATTTTGGAAAATGCTATTAAAAGAATTTATAAACTTTGTGAAACTTGTAGGAGACATAATGGTCTGCAATTTGAACAATATTTGTGATTAATTAATTATTTTGTTTTTTATCAATGTAAATTATAGAAAAAAATCATTTTGTCACGTTATTTATAAAAATAAATATAGACTATGCTATATTTTTGAAAAGCTCTTAGCAAGGGGAAAGAGATTTTAAAAAAATATATAGGGTGTCCCATAAAAAAAAGTAGGTTATGTCAATATCTCAAAAAATGTGACCTCTAAAGAAAATCTGAGTACGCCACTGGATTCTACGTAAAAAGATCTACAAATATCAGTTTTTACTTTTTTAATATGTCAGACAATAACAGAGTTACAGGGGGTGACTGAAAATGCAATTTTTCCAAAATCACCCTGTAGCACAAAAACTAAGATGGCTATGGCAAATTTGATTAGTGCATCTTTGGTTTCATTAAAAAGTAGCACGGTGTCGCGAAAACCGCAAGGTTCTAACCTAAAAAATAAGCGAGATACCCCGTAAAACATACGAAAACGGGACAACCGTACAAGTAAAGCTAATTTGCCTCATGTTCGTGAAGTGACTCAAAATGAGGACTGAAACCAAAGCTTTTTAGTGAATTTGATTGAAAAAATGTATCTTATCCTTACTGGCACATTAGGTTTGTCGACTTGTAGAGCTGACAAATTAACCATTGAGTACTTCAGTGGTACGCGAGTTATATTAATAATCAGTACCTTTAACACTCAATTTGAACAAGTAATGACTAATACAGAACAGTTAACCGGGAACCACAATACTTAAATCTATTTCCACTGTAATTGTTTTAATTGCTTAAAATTGTTCTCCTAATTGCACATATAGCCTATGCTACTACTAATATACAGGGTGGTGCAGTGAAAGTTTTCCACCCCGGATATTTTGAAAATATGCATCTTTTTCAAAAAACGCAATAAAACGTCGATCTGTACTGCAAGGGGGACGTTCATTGTGAAAGTAAGAATGGTGTTACCCCCAATTCCCTAACCTGGACTCCTTAAAAATTCTTAAATGGCAACATGGGTCGTCGGTCCAGTAGCATATCCAATTGAAGGTAATTTCATTCTCTTTAGAAAGGGACAAAAAATTAAAAAAAGTGAAGGCTTATTAAAACATTTGAAAATGTAAACTTTCACCATTAACGCTCATAATAAAATACTTATCTTTTTTTTTTTTTTTAAAGCAAATGCTTTACCAATTATATGTTAAATTACCACAGCACTATAATTTAACATAAGTAGTTGAAATTAAATTAAAATTAAAAATTACAAAGAACGTTCTGCATTGTGCTTTGTTAGATTTAACTGGGTTATTTTATTTGATGTAATGTTTGGATTTGTGAATGCTTCTATCATTTTAAAATTGAAGTTTTTCACAACTTTACACTTACATCATAACTCGATTAAATTTTGTTAGTGTTTTTTGGCTGATAAATTTCATTGTTAGCTTTCGTCGTAGAGAGTGTTCTGGTTTGTCATCTTTGAGGCAGTTTAATAAAATTTAATTTTTATGACCTAGTTATTCTTTACTAAAAATTTTATAGTTGGCTTCATGTTTCCCAAACTGTTATATTAATAGCAGGCTTATGTTTATGTTTTAATTTATTCAAATTTGACAAAATTGTTTACTACATCTTTAACAATTTTTAACAAACATTACTACTGACGAAGATAACTGTAAGTGTTATCGAAACGTTTAGATTGTATAATTTAAAGTACACCATTAAAAAACCCCAAAAAAGATAAGTATTTTATTATTAAAACATTTATTTAATTAAATACCCACACACTATTATTTACTTTAAATTATATTAAAATGCTTTTAATGAATTAAATGTTGAAAATGATTTCCTCCCACTTCTGCACAATAGTAAAGCCTTTGCTCAAAACTTCTTCACAGATTTTTAGTGTTTCTTATACACGCTCACATGTTTCGACTATTGTTTGGCACAGATTAAGCAGATTTTCGGCCTCTGTCTTATAAATTACACTTTTTAGTTGTTTCCATAAAAACATTGCAATTACAAACAAAGCTAATGCGGTAAAGTCATTAATTACTAATACAAATAAATCCTTGGAATTACTATCTAACTGGATGGCTGAAAATCAGTTGGAACCGGCAGCGAGAAAAACAGAAACGATAATTCTAAAGGGCCTATTGGCTATAGTTCACACAAGCTACAAACTATCCAATGTAATAATACTACCGAAAAACGCTAAAATACCTAGGAGTCATCATTGATGGACGCGGGACCTATGGAGACGACATCGGCCATATTGTTAAGAAAGCCAACAAAAAACTAGCAAACTCACCAGACTTATGCCCAACGTTAGTGGGTCGTCCAGTGAAAAATGGGCTGTATTTCTATAAAGTTATGAAATCGACAATCCTTTACACAGTTCCTACATGGCACTGTTTTACGCACAGTAAAGTATCGAGAGATGCTAATCAGAACTCAGAAATGGCTGCTATTGAGAGTGGGGAGCGCTTATAAAATAACCTCAAATGAAGCTCTAAATGTTATAACGGGTATTTTACCTAACTCAAGTCCTAACTGGGCATGGTCTCTTCCAAGCTTACTTGAAACCATTCGGCATATCTACAAATGTGAAACGTGCATACTGCGACAAAGATGACAATGTTCAACACACCTTATTTGAATGTGAGAGATGCACACCCTCCCGAACGACAATCCAGGTCATACTTAGACATACGCTAACGGCAAACAATATGATTAACACTAACATACACTCTAAGAAAGACTGGGATATTGTATACGACTGGATCCGAGAAATCATGCATATAAAACGTGACGAACAACAAAAAAGAGTTAGAAGTAAATAAATATTGAGAACAGGGAACCCAAATCTGTATGGGATCTCCCGGAAAGAGGGTGTTTTTAGTTGGTAAACGTAGCTCGGATACGGAGTCCAACACTACAGAGGTGCTCAAAAGTTTTCACCCACCAAAAAAAAAAGAGCGTAGCACTAGTGTAGCGTAATGAGGAGGCGCACCATATTGTTGAAAGTGTAGCAAATTTTCTAAATATCCTTGATCATTTTCTGAAATTTGAATCAAAGCAGGGTCAATTGCGTTTTCCAACAAATTCAGGTACATTTTACCATTTAACATTTGAGAGAGAAAAAATGGCCCAATAATATGATCACTATGAGCACAAACTTTTCAGGATACTGCGTATAAATTTTGCGAGAAATTTTCGGATTTGTATCAGCCCAGTAGCGACAGTTGTGACATTAAACATAAAATTTGGATTTCTGGCTGTAATTGCAGACATAGTTTCACAAAATTGATGCCTTCGATCATTATCGTTCGTTTACCTCTTGAAGTAATTGAATTTTATAAGGATGGTACTTATGTGTCTTCAAAATCCTCAGAATAGTACTAGAAATTCCCGATGTTTCTGCAAGTTGATGAGTACTTACGGTATTATCCAATGCAACTTGACCTAAAACAGTAAACTGGATTGCCACGTCCCTTTCACGCTATTCTGCTTTTTCTTTATTTGCCACTGTACCCGTATCTCTGAATTTTGCAATGCGACATGTTTTTCGAGATACCTAACAGTGAACAACCGAACAGTTATTCTTCCAGCATTGTTTTTAAAATGAATTGATACCATTTCCACTCTTTCAGCAAGGCTGTACACCATTTTTGCATACTAAATGACTCTTACCATAGGTAAAACATGTGTAAACTTGTTAAAACATGCAATTATGACTAACGATGAACCATTTCTTAGACAGCATTCCAGTTACTTTCTTAAAATTATTGATTTATACGATAGGATACTACGTATCTAAACTACAATGAAGAATTTTAGTTTTAAAAAATATGTTTAAACTTTAAAGTAATTACAAATGTGGGTATTTGATTAAATAAATTAGGTAAAAATTATTATTAATTTTATTAAATACATGAATAAAAAGTTTACCTCGAATAGGATTTGAACCTACGACCTGTACTTTGCTAGAGTACCGCGCTAACCAACTGCGCCATCAAGGTTCAAGCCCCAATCGATGTAAATTTTGTGTTTATGTATGTAAATAATAAATAAATAAATTAGGTATTTAATGCGTGAAGACTATTTTTAGTTTTTCGCTCAAAATTAAAAAGATATACGTTTGCAAAAAGAATAAAACTACCTTTAATTTGATATGCTATTCGACCCATATCGTCAGTTAAGAATTTTGAAGGGGTCATTACCCCGGTTAGGGGAGTGAGCGTACCCCCATTCTTATTTACACAATGGCCATCCCCCTTACAGTACAAATCGACGTTTTTTGCGTATTTTGAAAAGAATGCGTATTTTCAAAATAATCGGGATGGAAACTTTTCCCTGCGTCACCCTGATATAATTTATACTATTCTCGCCACGAAAGAATCGCCCTGCGTCATGAGTTTATGAACCTAGCTATACAAATTGTTTATACTGTCCATCTCATACCAAAGCGTCTTTAAAAAAAGAATAGAAACATACTTGAAGTGCATTTGACACAATCGACATGTCATTGAATAGTTTCATGCAATGAAAAGAAATAAATCTTCTTAAGCAATTACAAGACAGGACTACTATAATTCGTGAGTCGTGGATGCTAATTTTAGATGAAAGCAGATTAGTGGCAACAGAATTAAATGTCAACAATCAGTTCCCTCAAAAAAGGCATATTAAGAGAAAGGTATATTTTGACGAAACACCTGAAGAAACTCGTTCTGCACAGGGTGAAAATGCCAAAAAACAATATTTCAGAATAAATGTTTTTTATACCACAACTGACTGTATTTTAGGGGATTTAGAATTGCAGTTTTCAGCTGTAAATAAAATATGCAAACACATTATATATTTTTTGGACCTGGATGTACCTGAATTAATAGCAAAGTCTGAAATTCTAATTGGTGCTTTTTCGAGTGATCTCTCAAATAATTTTACATTTAAAAACAATATGCGATGCAACATTTGAAATAAAAGAGTTGTCATCACCTCTTACTTTTAAATGCTATTTACTTTTACAATTTGCAGCCTTTATCACAGTATCAGAAGCTGAAAGAAGTTTTAGTAAACTAGCCATAATAAAAAAACTTTTGCAGTGCAAGAAGGGCAAGAGCGTTTGAACAGTCTTGCTCTACTATCTACAGAGCACAAATTGGCCACAAAAATAAATTTTGGCGATATTGTCAATCATTTTGCAGAAAGGAGGGTCCGAAAAGTTAATGTTTAATACTTATGTTTTAGTATAAGTTTTTGTTATATGTAATATTATTGTATTTTATTGGTATTTTATTTTTCATAATATATGTTTTTTATCATCGAAAGTATATTTTTACATGTTCGCGCTTTGAAAGGGTAAAGGGCCCACTATTTGTATGGGTTGCCGGGCCCAAAATTGTATGTGGGAGGGCTGAATGTATGCATCTATAAAGATAAACATAATGAAGCTGTAGTAACGTTTGGAAGTTCAAATAGGGAAACCTACAAATTCGATTATCTTTAGTTATCAATTATATGTAAATGTTTACCATCAACTTCCATGATATTGGACATAAATATTCTCTAAATATACACCGTGTCCAAGATAAGGATGCCCACTATGGGGATCTCGGAAACGGTAAGAGATGGAAGGTCGGTTAAATGGAACAAAAGTTACGCATTTGAGAGGATGTATTTATGGTCTTTGTAGAAATCGAATATCTCTTTTAGTTTTTATTTTATTTTGACCTTATTTGAAGAGCTATCAAGAAAAGAAGAGCACATTTTCATTGCCACTTTTCTAGCTCTACTTAATGCTGTTATTCAATTTTTGATACAACGTTTCATTTGTTAGCAACCATCATCAACTTTATTTTTTAAATACACGAAAAAATTATTTTTGCCATATTTAAATTCTCTCTTTGATTCTAAATTCAACAATATATCACACTTTATATTTTTGATACGTTTCGGATGAGAAAACTGTAAAATTATTATAAAATAATGTTTTCTCATTTTCTAATGCCTGTTGCAAATAAAATAATTCACAAGTATGTATTTAGTGGAGATACTATTAATTAAACAGTTAAAATACATCTTCCGTCGTAATGATGCATTTGATAAAAATAAGTTGGCTTTGCATTTTGTTTACCTACCTGTCATAATTGATTGTTGTCCATATTACGTTTGTTTGGTGGTCTTTGAGTTAATTACATTTTGTGTTTACCTAAAAACAATATGCTAGTACATTTTTCCACAGCTCATTATGTTCTAAAGAAGAAGAAAGTACATCCATATAAATTTAGAATTTGCCAAGGACTTCGACCAGGTGACCCAGAAAGACGTAGAATGTATTGCGAATGGTATACACATCAATCTCAAGACAATGAATATTTTCCAAATAAAATAATATGGTCCGATGAAAGTATGGTTAATAATAATGGAATTTTTAATCGCAGAAATGCTCATTATTGGGCAAGAGTAAATCCACGTCTGTACAAAACGGCCAAACACCAACACCATTACAGATTTAATATGTGGGCTACTCGAATTATAGGTCCTTTCATTTACCACGAGTCCTTAAATTCTGAACGTTACCAAATTTTACTCCAAAATGAATTAGAGATAGCTTTGAATGATTTGCCTTTCCAAGGAGTTGAAGGTTGTTGGTTTATGCAGGACGGTGCACCAGCACATAATTCCAGAGTTGTCAGAGAATACCTGTCAGTTAGATTTCCAGAAAAATGTACTGGAACTCATGCAAATGTACTGTGGCCAGCCCGTTCTCCATATACAGGGTGGCGCATTAGTGTGACAAAGTCCCGTATCTCCTTTATTTAAAGTGATACAAAAAAAAATTAAATACAAAAGTTGTAAGATATGTTCTGGTGCATATTCCTAAAATATTTTTAATTATACAGGGTAGATCATAAAAGCTTAGAAGTAATTTAAAATTTTTTTTTACACATTTTGTGTGTAATGTCCTGTACCCAAGTCTAACCGTTTTTGACAAATTTCAAATTTTTTGTCAAAAATGACGTTTGCAGGCCAAAACATAGGTGGAAATCTTTTCTAAACGAAGCCTTTATCAATTAGTTATGATTGGTTTCCTTGGAAATGGGGACCTACTCTAATGGGCTGTATTGATATTTTTGTAATACATTCATACAGGGTGATCAAAAATGGACAATAAAAAGTAGATTCAAAAAAACCTATAGCCATTTTTTTTAATGGAAACCCCCTATTTTTTAATTCTATCTTATTTAGCATTAAAAATAAGGGTGACTATTCCAAAAAATTGTAGTTTTTGAAATAATGACAATTTAACATTTTTTTATTGTAAAAAGGCTATACGGCTTTCAAGTTTTGTTGTTAATTAGCCGTGACGGCGTGGCGCGCTAAACAAAAAAAATCGAGCACTTCAGATCGAAATATTACAATTTATTGAACCTCATATAAATAATTATTTTATTAAACGAACTTAAAGTAACGACAATATTTTTTTGATTCAACAAATTATATCCTAATCCTAATCATAAATTTAACACCTCTAATGTAACTAAACCTGTAACTAATTACACAGATAAAAGTACTAGAAACACGTCAAATACGCACTACCTAATAAGTTGTTCGAAATGTCCGCCTCTTTCTTGAATACACAATCCAATACGTCTCTCAAATTCGCTGCTTAAATTTCTACACATTTCAACACTAATGTTTTGAAAACAGTTTCTAATCCTAATCTTCATGTCTTCCTTTGTTGTAGGCGGTATTTTATAAACCTGCTCTTTGACGTATCCCATATGCTAAAGTCCATTTTAGTAAGATCTGGGGATCTAGCAGGCCAAGCAACAGGCCCTCCCCTCCCAATCCAACATTCTGGATATCTAGCATTTAAAAAAGCTATTATCGGACCTGTATGATGTACTGTGGCCCCATCATGAAGAAACCACATTTCTTGTTTCGTATCCTGTGGCACTTGACGCAACAAATTAGGTAGATGGTTTTGCAGAAAGTATACTTCCCCTGTTACTCGTTGATCAAAAAAATATGGTCCAATTACATGATTACCGACAACACCTCCCCAAACACTTAAAGACCATCTAGTTTGAGAAGTATATCTTACAAAATGTGGATTTTCGGTAGAATAGTAATGAAAATTGTGTCTGTTTACACTTCCGCTTCTGTGAAATGTGGCCTCATCTGTAAATAAAATCAAATGAACAAAATTTCTTTGTTGTTTATTTTGTTTTGAGCCCATTTACAAAATTCCAGTCGTCTTTGATAATCTTCAGGAACCAACTCTGGAAGTAGTTGAATGTGATAGGGGTGCATTTTTTGAGACTTCAATATCTGCTGTACCGTACGTCGTTCAACACCAACCTGCTGAGAAATGGGTCGTTGTCCAATATATGGATTTTCGGTAATTGTTAATAGTACATTTAATTGATTTTCCTCAGTCTGTGCACGCTTTTCCCTAGTATTTTTTTCATATAACACATTGCCAGTTCTTTCAAAATGTTCCAAAAGCTTTTCAAATGCCCTTCTTTCGGGTTGCCGTCTCTCTGGAAACCGTTGTTGATACAGTCTTCTTGCTAAGAGCGTATTCTTATCACTAGCTCCCAAAACAAAAATCATATCAACCATCTCGGCTTGCAAAAAATTCACTATTTACAATTTTAATTCAAGTTTTAAATCAATTTGCTACAAAATACACTAATGCATCACACGAATTATCAACTGACAATAAATAATGACGTTTCTGATGATCTCTATTATTTTTATATGCCACGCCTCGCCGTCACGGCCAACTAACAACTAAACTTAATAGCCGTATAGCCTTTTTACAATAAAAAAGTGTTAAATTGTCATTATTTCAAAAACTAAAATTTTTTGGAATATACACTCTTATACAGTCACCCTTATTTTTAATGCTAAATAAGATAGAATTAAAAAAATAGGGGGTTTCCATTAAAAAAAATGACTTTATAGGTTTTTTGAATCTACTTTTTATTGTCCATTTTTGATCACCCTGTATGAATGTATTACGAAAATATGAATACAGCCCATTAGAGTAGGTCCCCATTTCCAAGGAAACCAACCATAACTAATTGATAAAGGCTTCGTTTAGAAAAGATTTCCACCTATGTTTTGGCCTGCAAACGTCATTTTTGACAAAAAATTTGAAATTTGTCAAAGACGGTTAGACTTAGGTATAGGACATTACATATAAAATGTGTCTAAAATTGTATGTAGAATCTAAATATGTAATAATATATAGGGTTTTCTATTTTTAAAAAAATTTAAATTACTTCTAAGCTTTTATGATTTACTCTGTATAATTAAAAATATTTTTGGAGTATGCACCAGAACATATCTTACAACTTTTGTATTTAATTTTTTTTTGTATCTCTTTAAATAAAGGAGATATGAGACTTTGTCACACTAATGCGCCACCCTGTATAACACCTTTGGATTTTTTTCTTTGGGGATACATTAAAAATTACATTTATGGAAACGATATTGAAAACGAAGAAATTTTACAAAGATTAGTTCTCGAAGCGTTTGCTAGTATTACTCCTCAAATCCTGAAGAATGTTTTAGATGCTACAGTTAGAAGATGCCATTTATGTTTAGAGAATAACAGGGATCTTTTTGAACATCTTTTGTGAGTTTATTAACCTTCAAAATAAATTTATTTTTTATTTGTCTATCATTTAAAATTACAAAACATAATTTTATAATAATTTTATGGGTTTCTAATGTTTCTACTATTAGTTTTAACTGTACGTTTTCAATGTTTTACATTGAATATGAATTTTCTCATCCGAAACGTATCAAAAATATAAAGTGTGATATATCGTTGAATTCAGAATCAAGGAGAGAATTTAAATATGGCAAAAATAATTTTTTCGTGTATTTTAAAAAATAAAGTTGATGATGGTTGCTAACAAATGAAACATTGTATCAAAAATTGAATAATAGCATTAATTAGAGCTAGAAAAGTGGCAATGAAAATGTGGTCTTCTTTTCTTGGTAGCTCTTCAAATTAGGTCAGAAAAAAATAAAAAAGTGAATGAGAAAATTCAATTTTTTTCAAATATCTCAAAAAACTAAAAGAGATATTCGAGTTCTACAAAGACCATAAATACATCCTCTCAAATGCGTAACTTTTGTTCTATTTAACCGACCTTCCATCTCTTACTGTTTCCGACATCCCCATAGTTGGCATCCTTATCTTGGACACGGTGTATACATAAACTTGCCACAATTAGTATTTTTTGAATATAAATACTCATATATTATAACCTATAAGAACCATTAAGATAAAATATCTGGTAGAGCTCTATTTGTTGCTCACTATGGTCATTAATACGTTAATTATAATGAACAATTTTCACAAAGTAAACGTTTTTATTTTACGGAGTAAATTTTGAATAAATAATATTTATAATCATATGAAAACCTGTAACTGCACTACCGTCATGTCGGAAAAGAGTAATTAACTAAAAGAAATTATTACGGAAATAATTAAAATTCGTATTTTAAAATATTAACTCTTACTATTATAAGTGATGACGCAGGCTTATATTCTTTGGTGGTGAGGATAGTCAATATTATCGTCAATATTTCTATTGGCTACATTACCAAAAAATCTTTGATTACCTTACCTGCATGCTCAGCAAAAAGATGCGGAGCAGAATTAACACTTAAAGCACATGTTCGTACTAATCTAATAGCTTCCATACTCAAATCAGGAAATCTCGCATTACAAGCAAACTCTGAAAGACATTTAACTGCATCCTGAAATGAATCAATCATAGATGAGAAATGCTTCTCATACAATTCCGTTATAATCTTCCCAGTGGTTTGAAAAGCAAGTTCGACAATCGCTTCTTCTTGATCACTAGCTGCCAAATGAAATACTGAGAATATATTTTTCCATCCAGATTTAATATTATTTGCTTGCGAGTTTACCATTTGTGCTATACATCTCACAACCATATCTCTAATTGTCGGAGATACATTCTTTTTCATAATATGCTCGAAAGGTCGCAAAAAATCTTTTTGAAATCGGAAATTTGAAAATTCTCCTTTTTCTATAAATTTCATCGATAACTGTCTTAAGCTATCAACAGCAAAAAATGATATATCCTCATTTGGATTACAGCCAACTGCATTGAAATGTTCACCGAGTACTTGCCAAATTCTCGACCATTGTAAACGAATACGTCCCATATTGTAATACGAGATTTCGACAATTTTTTGTAGGGAAAACATTCTGGGATGTCCGGGATATGCCAATTCATCGAGAGAAACCTAAAGATTAATATTAGATTAACGGTACTTCATTTGAGTGACTTACCTGACAAAGAGCTTTAACAAAGTCAACGATTGCATCACCATCGAGACGTGTTGAACCAGTAAAGATGCGATCTACAGCTACTACGACACTTTGTGAGCTTGTTTGCCCGATGTGTTCTTTCGAGCTGGGATCGGGAGGTTTATGTCCAGGACCAGAAAGAAATTGAGGTCTGACGCCTGTACCGATTAATTGTGCTAATTCTAATTGAGAGATGCACTTTAGAATATCTAACCAGCTGTTTCCCAAATAATTTCCATCAGTATGTGCGACAGTGATCAATGTTTTGATAGTATCAATATTTTTTGCTTTCATATCCATAATGGGTGAATTAGCCGTTAGAAGTGTGAAACGAGCTAAAGCTTGCACATAAGCATCACGTTCTAATGACATATGAAAAATACAAGCTATCCTAATGGCACAACGTATCCCATCTAAACAAAGAGAAGCTACTTCAGGATCATCACAATCTTGCAAACCGACACTAAACGCAGCCAAAAACGAAGTCCACGCTATTTTAAACATAGGTCGTACATGCTCCAAATGCTTAGCTGTAGTAAACGGAGCTTGTACATGCGAAACAGATTCCATTAAATTCTTCGCAGCTGTTGATATAACTTCCATTTCCATATTCCACAAGATCTTGCGACGTTTCTCATTATTTAAACCTGGATGCTTTCCAGGTTTTGTAATAACAGACTTCATTTTAATCTCGTGACCAGCAATTTCATCATAAATTTGAGATAAATACTCCTCAGGTACATCCTTACTATCAGTATTCCCACGATTAAGCTTAATATACTGTTCTTTCGTCATCTTATGTTTAACTTGGGGGGAATGTAAATCAGTCGTTAACATAATAATAGAAAAACCGAGCACGTAAGCTGTATCGGCACTAGCGAATAGTCTATTATTAGGATTACACTCACAGTATCGACTAGCAAATTTTTCCATTAACCTATCAATTTTCTGAGCTTCACCAGGTAAACGAAAACCTTCTAAAAAATGCCTTAACGCACTAACAATATCCATTTCAGCAAAATTCATACTATCAACATACACGTACATAACTTCCTTACTAAAATCTTCATTTTCACCTAAAAAATCCCCAATGAAGGTTTTATCTAATCTTTCATCAGAATGCAACCACTTTGCGACATCAACATAATTAGCACCGAGTAATCCCTGCTCTTGTAAAAAGGCAATACCACGTCTAGGTTTACGGTTAAACATATCAATTCCGGTTTCCCACACCTCCTTCTGTTGTTTAAGCACTTCTAATTGTTCGGGAGAATCTAAAACTTCCTTATTTCCTCCCGAACTTGCACTAGACTGTAAACTCGTAGTTGATCCACCGTGTGATTTAAGCGAGCCAGTATCAATTTCTCGAGGCACTTGTTCGCCGACAGTGGATTGTAAATTGGGATTAACATAAAGATCTTTACTCCACTCAACCATACATTTAAGAATAGATACAAGGCACTCCAAACCTCTTAATTTCATAGACCTTTCTTGATTAGGAGATGCGCCTAATTCTAAAGAGTGCCGTCCTTGCGCTGTTCGAAATAAATCATTGACTAAACGCTCGAATAAGTTCGCAGCTGATAAATCACAATCATAATTAACGTATATATCAACGACACTCTGAGCATCAGCACATATTCTCGTTAAAGCCTGAATCACCATCCATTTATGTTCGAACGAGGAACTTGACGTTTCGAGAATATTTAAAAAAATTTCTTTAAAAAATACTTCAATCTGCATTTTTAAATGCATTTTAAAATTTGATAATAGTGCTAAGAATATTGCTAAGGATAATTCGAAAACTTCCGGAATTGAACTAACTCCATTTTTTGAAAGTGCAACACAAAGATATTGTTTTATGGCAGTTATAAACATTTCGTTTGATCGAAATGCAGGACCAGCATTTTGTAATATTGATAATAGCAAATGTAATGAAAGAATCTTCGATCTTAACTCATGAGATTTAGGATCAGGTGTTCCTTCAGGAAGTGGTTTCATTGACAATTTGCATAGGGCTCGAAATACTAAAAAGGCATCTTTTTGTAAAATGTGTGTAAATTTTGCTGTCACTGCTGAATCATGTTCACTATGAGTGTCTACACTTTCTTGAGATGGAATTCTGAAAAAAAAATAAAAAGTTATTTGCAAAATGCAGTGAAATATTATTTTTAAAAAGTTTTCCAGATAAGTACATCAAACTTAATTTACGTGGATATCTTTCAAGATCGTAATAAAGATTATCATCGTGGTAATAATCCAAACTACGATGCAAATGAGTGCATTACATCTATTTTGTCTTAACCATGTAATATCAATAAATATACCATTATAGTGATGGTCCTCTTTAATACAGTATCTATCGTAAACATACAATTCATTACATCTATTTTAGATTTACTAAATTATACAGGGTGTCCGGTGAGGAACTGTACAAACTGAAATGGTATTTTCCTTGGGTCAATTTAAGTAAAAAAAGTCCCATAAACATAGGTCTGATTCGCAATAGTTACCCAGATACAAGCGTTTAAAGTTTATAAATGATCACATATTTTTTCAAAAGTAATTATTATTAGTCAACTGGAAAAATAAAACCGAAACAATCTGTCATTTATTTGTTTGTGTTCTAATAACCCGTGGACTCAGATCAACCATCTGTAGAATGTTTTCTTGCTCACTCACATTTAACTCCACAGGACGATCAGATCTTATTGAAACTGATGGAAATGAACCATGAGTTCGAACGTGTTGAAACACAGAAGAAAAGGTTTGGTGATTTGGAATCCTCCTGTTGGGAAATCTTCGTTCATATTCCCTAACGGCAGCTCTCGCATTTCCATCACAAAATCCATAAATGTAAATGATGTCAGCATACTCTTCGTTAGAAAATTGAAAAGGCATTTTAAATTTAAATTACACTTAATTTACTACAATCCACTTTGTCATTATTAGAACACAAACGAATAAATGACAGATTGTTTCGGTTTTGTTTTTCCAGTTGACTAATAATAATTACTTTTGAAAAAATATGTGATCATTTATAAACTTTAAACGCTTGTATCTGGGTAACTATTGCGAATCAGACTTATGTTTATGGGACTTTTTTTACTTAAATTGACCCAAGGAACATACCATTTCAGTTTGTACAGTTCCTTACCGGACACCCTGTATGTACCAGGTGTATGGTTAAGCTCATCGACCGAATTTATCTCAGGAATCATCAGCATTAGAGCTCTGAATTTTATTTTGGTTTCAACATAGGTAAACTTGAAATGTTTATTGAAAATATTTTCAAGTTCTTAAAATGGCCGCAAGATGGCGCAATCAAGAAAAAGTAATTTTCAGCTGAAATGGCCACAATGATGTAGGTTTACAATACAGCCAACATGATCCTCGCATAAATTAGAAATACAGTTGTTTGAAACTTTTTCCTTTAGTTAACCATAACAACAGGGTGGGACAACATTGACGAATGTCAGAGAAAACTTTCATTTGACTAAACCGATTTCAACGAATTTGATCTGGATCGAAAGTGTTTGTGTGCCTCTATACAGTGACAGCTACAAATTTTATTTTAGTTTCATTTCTTTAAAGATAGGTGGCGTCGTAACAAACTTATAAATTTTTACCCCTTAAAAATGTACGAGTGCTGTTTTGCTTTCAACCTCCGATAGGCCATAAAGGAAAGACGGGTGATGAACATAAAAAAAGATTTTATTACCAAAAGTAATATATAATCAAAGTTACCTCTCTACATAACCACCCTCTTCATCAAATGTTGCCGCCAATGGTTTGAAGTGAGCTGTGATGGTTTCTTTGAGCTCCTTGTCAGATTGGAAGCGCTGCCCCCATCCCTTCTTCAATTTAGGGAAAAGATAGAAGTCACTGGGCGCTAAGTCGGAACTATGGTGGTGTTCCAAAATGTCCCATTGAAATTTACAAGGAGCCGTTGGGTTACGCGAGCACTGTGCGGACGGGCATTATAATGGATCAGAACAATTCCAGAAGACAGCATGCCTCTTTTATTTTAAACTCTCCGTAATCGTCGCAAGACTTCACAATAAGAATCTGCAGTAATTGTCCCCGGCTGCATAAACTCCACAAGCAACACACTCTTTTGGTCCCAAAAAACAGTTGCCATAACCTTGCGGTTGTCGAAGGTTTACTTGAGTTTTTTAGATTTGAAGATTTTGAAACTTCCGGAAATTTCATCGACAATTCATTTATGGTGAACTTACGACTTTCTTTTCTTTAACCACATGGTCAACTCAGTGAACAAGGTCGTCTGAAGCGACAGACTTGCATCCTTGATCCCCTTCACCGAGCACATCAGTTTGGCGATTTTTAATCTTTCGACACCATTCACGAACAACACGATTACTCATAAAGCTGTCTCGATGCACTCGACTCATTCTTCGATGAATTTCTGATGCACTATTCCCTTCTGCCTGCAAGAAACGAATATCACATGACGAGAGGATCAATAGAGACAGCCATGTTTTCATGACTGCAGCTCAACAAGAAATGGCAAGTTGGACTTGGCAGTAACAGAGCGTGTGGAGGGGGAGATGCGCAGTCACCTTCTACGCATGCCTGGGCTTCATACTGTGCAACGGGAGGTTGAAAAAAACAGCTCCGTATTAGAGCCCCTAATCTCATTTCATAATTAAATTGAAACATATAACACATCAGAATTTAAAATAATACCAGAGTCGTGAGAAACAGAGCTGTGTAGTTCTTTTCATTGCGAAGTTGTAGCAGAAAAAATGTGAGCAAATTAGGATATTTTTTATTTTAACACAATAAGTTTAAAAGAACGTATTTAAAGGTAACTGATGGTAGAATACAACAAAATTTGCAGGAAAATAATAAGTTTCTTAACGGAATTCAGCATAAGCTTTACTTTAAATGTTCAAAAAGTTGCATCGAATCAGTCTCTGCCTAATAGGCATTATAACAGCCTCAATTTCTGTAACAGGAATACTACCAATAGCATTCTGAATCCTGTTTGTCATATCTTCTCGAGTGGTTGTTGGTGTAGAAGTAAAACTCAAGGACGGTCAAGTCAGGGGATCGGGGTGACCATGGAAATAAAGTTCCTCTCCCAGTCCATTTCTCCCTATAAGTTGCATCCAAGAACGTTCTAACCTTTTGAGAATGAGCATGACAACCGTCGCACACAGGGCCAGATTGCCAATTTACGATGACAATAATATAATTTTGTGATGTATAGAAACATAAAAAATATATTTTATTTAGCTTCTGCAATCAACGAACAATACAATCATAAGGCAATAAAGCTCACTAAAGCAACACAAAGCATGTGCGAGCGAGCTTTGTGCTCTTTTGTTCTCGCACGGCAAACGTGAGTCATTTGCGCCGAAACATTGACCGAGTAATCACGCGTATTTTATGAGCCAGTGTTTAATAAATTGTGTTTTTAGCATGAAGAGGGAAGGGTCAGGTGTGCATTTATTATTATTATTGATTATTTGTTAATTGTTTTTATAAATCTAGCAGTAATATAATTTTACGTCAAAGACTAATTTAGTATAAAAGTTTTTTAGATTATTTTGAGTTTACAGACGTTTAAAAAAAGTTCCACACAGTACCGTTATGTTCTATACTTTTTTAGAAACTAGAGCCCATGAGAATTTAAAATAAGCAAAGAACCCGTCCCCATCTGTGCCCATTTGTTAAATTGAGCTCTTTATTTTTAGGTAGTCACGTCGACCCCGTTTCGCAGAAGAGGTAATTGTATAGAAATGAGCTGTTTATATTGTTAAGAAATGAAGGTTTTTTTGGTTTTTCGTCATCCAAGTGTAATGAATGATTAATAGAATACATAGTAGACAAGTTTACTATAGTTGACCCATCTCAGACTTTGTTGAAAGAGTTAAAAGTGGCCGTTAAAGTGTTTGTAACAAAACTTTTAGCTAGATGGCGTGAATGTAAATATATGTTTGATCGGTTTAATCATAAGAATGCCAATTGGCTTAGTAAATAATTTAATCTCCCCGAGATACAATTAACTACACAACAATCTACTTCTTCGGAAAAAAAGCGAGGTAGACCAAGAAAATCGTTTGATACCAGTTCTGAACGCAGCAAAAAAAGGAAACTCAAGTCACTAGTGTCGAATCTTACCCCTAAAAAACATTGTTTGGCAACTGAAACTAGTCTGGTGAAATCGGGAAAAAGAAAGACAGCTCATATTTTAAAACTTGCGTTAAGTTCAGCCCCGAAAAGGTTGAAAAAATGGAACAGGCTCATTAATCGTATTCTGTAAATGTTGTGCAGTATAGTGCTGAAGAAGCTTTAGGTCTCATAGTGGACCTTAATTTAACCAAAAAAGAATATGGGACGATGCGTCTAGGTGCAAAAAAAAAAGAGCTGCTGATATATATCCCTCTTACCATGTGGTGACAGAGGCAAAAGGAAAGTGTTATCCGTTGAATTTGACAATTACTGAGAATGAAGCTGTGGTGCCGTTTTAGACCACACCATATAGAAACTGGTGCAGGTACAGTTAGAAGTCATTTTATCAAACATAGACGACAATAACGACACCCTGGAAGTCTATTATAAGTGGGACCTAGACGGTAGTGGAGGGCACAGTATATACAAGCAAAACTTTTCGAACAATTCTGTGTACGCTGACTTGTCGGAAATGAGAGAAAGAAGCAAAGTAATTTATTGGAAAAACTTAACTCCCCCTTCCACGAGATACTGTCGTCCAATTTAATTTAAATTAAAAAAAGAAAATGATCAAATCACTAAAGAAGCATACCACGAGACTGAGCAGCAAATAAGGCAGTTGCAGCCCACAACCATTGTTCTAGGAGACAACGATACATTTTAAACATATTCCTATTTGCACAATGGTAGATGGCAAGACAGTGAATATTTTAACAGAAACTAAAAGTACACAAGCGTGTAACGTCTGTAAAGCCACACCCGTGCATATGAACGACTTACAAAATATCAAGAAAAGAGCATGTAGCGAAGACACATACAAATTTGGTATCTCAATTTTACATGCTCATCTCCGATGCTTCGAATACTTATTGAATATATCACATAAATTGGAGTTGCAGCAATGGCAAGCAAGAGGCAAAGAAGCACAAGAAAAAATGAAAGAGCGAAAAAATAAAATCTGCAATGATTTTTATAGAGAAATGGGACTTGTTGTTGACCAACCAAAACAAGGAGGGGGCAATAGTAACGATGGGAACACAGCAAGAAATTTTTTTAAAAACCCGGTACAGGTTTCTCAAATCACAGTTGTGTCCAAAGAGTTGATTGAAAGATTTGCAAATATTTTGTGTATCATCTCTTGTGGACATTACATAGACGAAGAGAAATTTAGGACATATTGCATTACCACAGCTGAAATGGCAATCAATCTATATGGATGGTACAAAATGAGTGCAAGTGTACATAAACTTTTAAATTCACGGTGGTGACATTATTAAATCTCTGGCACTGCCTGTGGGGCAACTATCAGAAGATGTGATAGAAGCCAGTCACAAAAATTATAAGAAATTGCGACAATATCACTCCAGAAAAATGTCCAGAATAAACACCAACACTGATATTCTCCATTGGCTGCTTATATCTTCGGATCCTGTCATTACTAGTCTTCGAGAAAAACCCAAGAAACGAGGAGAGATATTTAATGACGTTGTTGTAAGCATGTTGGGGATGCCCACGTATCTTTGTAGCGAAGAAGTTGAAGACAGGTGTAGTGAAGACTCCGACTCCGATAATTATGTGGAGGATCAGTAGGCATATCATTTAATTTAAGGGTCTTTGTACATATTAGTTACTTTTTGATTATTTTTTCTCCTTAACTCGTGTTTTGTTTACTACCATTTCAAAACTTAATTTCTACCTTCTGGCAATCATAATATTTAATTACCAAGTCAGAAAGTAAATAAAAACCGACATTTTATTTTTGTCATCGTAAATTGGCATTCTGGCCCAGTGTGCGTCGTGCTGATACCAAATTCTGGTCCTTGTTTCAAGGGAAACATTTTCCAATAATGTCGATAAATCGTACTACAAGTACCTTTCTCCAGTGACACTCCCCTCGAAAATGTGCGGTCCCAGAATCTTGCCATTAACAATACCGCACCAAACATGAACATTCCACCGACATTGATTTTAGACTTCTCGTATTAAGTGCGGAACTCACTGCCCACTAATGCATACTAATGCATATTGTGGGGATTGACTCCTCCATTGCTGAGAAATGAGGCTTCATCTATCCATAGCACCAATACCATGAAATTTGGATCTTCTCGAATCATACTCACCATCCAGTGGAGGTGGTTCAATTTCCGATCATAATCAGGTTCTCTCAAATATTGATATACACATATACTTCATATTCAAGTTTCGTGACAGCTTTCGTATACTAAGATGAGGGTCAACATCAATAGCAACCAAAACACTAACATTTGCTTTATTCAGTGTACTGCGAAGGCGCCAAGGTACTCTTACCGTTTGAACAGCATCGCGCAGACACCGGTTTGCCAGACGATCAAAAACATTCCTAGAATAATGATGTCTTTCAGGATACCGCAGAGTATATTCCCCGAACGAAAAAACATTATTTTCAAAACATTGAAAATACACGTCGAATGCTTCTGTATTTGAGTGTGACATTTTTAAATAATTAAGGCACAAAATTAAAATAGCAGCAAGCTAACGACAGTAAGATGACAGATATAATTTAGACTAAGCCGACTATCCGGGAGGAAATAATCACGCTCATTTTAAGGGGTATTCTGACGGACTGTCTGATTTTTTTGCGTTTATTGCTATAACTTCAGAATGAAAAGAGCTAGAAACCTCTATTTTTCAATGTTTCGTTCCTTATTGGATACCTTTCAAAAAGGCTCACTAAGGTCTTTAGTATAGGCATATTAGACCTAATTTTGGCTCGAGACGGAAAAAATGACTAGAAAGCTGATTCCTTCTGGAATATGTTCCTTAGCTTCCAGTACTCCGCCAGAAAAATCGACAAAAATCTGACATGGACAGCCTCCTTAAATTTTGAAAAAATGGCCGCATCTTGATTTTTTAAAAATGGCATTTCTCGGGAACGGACAGTCATAAAAAACACCCCGTTAGTACTAAAATGCGTGCTTCTTGCACGAGAACCAGTCAGAACCATATACTTACAATAAGTCAGATTTCATAAAAAAATACAACATTTTTTTTTTGAGGCATTAAATTTTGTTCTATAAAAATGTCAAGCTAACGATGTGTGTAATGTTTTGGAAAAAAACAAGTTTTCTCATTAATAAATAGTTATTTGAAGTTGATACAATTTAAATATAATTATTGGAAATCTCCGTCTCGGCGACAGTTGTCGAGCCGCACCTTCTAGCTGGCGAGCTGCGCGACAAGTTGGCGCCTGTCTGTCAACAGCGATCTCAGAGTGTTCTGCCTGTGTATTTCTGCACGATCTGAGAGTTGTCTCTGTTGTATTTAATGTGTTTTATGAAGTGCAAACCTTTCACAGGAGTGAAATATATTGTTAGCAAGTGAAGATTTACGTGTTCATCAACTCAACACTATGATTTGTGAAACTGTTTAGCGGTAAGTAATGAAGTTTTATTTTCTAGAAAAGATGAATTGCCTCAAAATCCAAGCTTTGTTCTCGACGGTGGAGGTCTCTTACATCGTGTGCATTGGCTCCGCCCAACAACGTACGGTGACGTATGCAAAGCCTCCTTGAACCATATTCTTCGTAATTACGGAAGAAATGTCACCGTAGTTTTCGATGGGTATGAACCAAGTACGAAAGACGTAGTGCATAAGAGGCGAAGTGCAGGAAAGTCAGCTGCGAGGGTTGAAGTAACTTCGTCGAACGCCGTGACTGTTCCAAAAGAACAATTTTTGTCGAACGTTGAGAACAAGAAAAGTTTCTTTAACCTCCTTTGGTTAGAATTCAAGAAAGACAGTTCCCTGTTTTTCAGGCCTCAAGTGACGCGAATGTCTTGATTGTTGAAACGGCGAGAACTCAAGCGGAATCAAAACGAGTAGCTGTCGTTGTAGGCGCCGACTCGGATCTACGAGTACTAATCCCAAAGTGCCGTGTACATGTTAGTTCCAATTAATTCCACCACCGTGAGGAAATTTTATTGCTGCAGTGACTTACATGATGGCCTAGGTACTATGACTAAACATACGGCGAAGTGGTCTGTCTTGCACTTCAATGTGCGGTAGATGTGGTGGCAAATCGTGTTTGAACCGTAGTGAACCAATCACTGAGGAAGACGGCCCCGATGGTGATCTCGAAGACGGTTGTGAACGCGAAAATATTGTAGATGTGAAACGAAGTGGGGTTATCACTACGGAAGCCGTAAAAAGGAGGACAGTTTAAGACTTATTATTGTAATTGCAATTCTGGTGTGTGTGTGTGTGTGTGTGTGTGTGTATGTATCGCCTAACGTTACTTTCTTTTTTTGTAGTCAACCCTGACCACGTTTTAGGTGAATGACTTAGTTTAGTTTAATTTATTGACCTCGTCTTCAGGAAGATGGTGACCTTGAAGTGAATTAGTTGTGGCATTGTACTACTTCAATGCCACCGGCATAACGTTACTTTGTTTTTTAGTCAACCGTGGCTACGGTTTAGGTCAAAGACCGTTAGTTTACTTTGCAGGTGATTGACCTCCCTTGCCACCGGTTTAACGTTCCTATGTTTTTGAATTTAACTCACTACGTTTTAGATCAATAACATTTAGCTTACATTCGTTCGGTTCATTGAGTTGCTAACCTTGAAGTGAATTAGTTGTGGCATTGTACTACCCCTATGCCAACTTCATAACTTTATACTGAAGGTTATTGACCTAATATGCGGTTAGAGTGGACTGCAAAAAACAAAGTAACATTAGGCCGGTCGCATGAACGTAGTACCATGCCATGAGAAACTCGCTTCAAGGTTATCAGGTCCCTGAAGTGGTCGGTAAACTAAGCTTAAGGTAAACTAAACTACCAGCTCCCTGAAGACCTGACCTGACCTAACCTGAGCTAAGGCACAAAAACTAAGTCATTGACCTAATATGCGGTTGGTGTCGACAACAAAAACAAAATAACGTTATGACAGTGGAAAAAAAGAGTTGTACAATGCCATAACCGTTTCAATTCCAGGTTAACAGCTCCATGAAAAAGTCAATGAACTGAAGATAAAGTAAATTAGAGGTTATTGACCTAAAATGCTGTCTGGATTAAACAAAAAATCGGAGAATCGAAGATCATTACCATAAAGTATGCAACAGGTTAATAAATTTTGACGTTTTTTTTAAGCAGGATGCCGGAAACTTAATAGAATCACTGCCACCGACTCCGATCAGAGTCACAAATGAGATCGACGTCTAAACGCTTCATAATTGACGTACAAGTAGATCCGATTTGCGCCGGTGGGGTTGACTATAGCCACTGTTATCATAAAGGATATTCCCATTGAAAATTTAAATTTTTACGCATTTAAAGTTATTTGGAGTACCAATGTGTCAAGGAATCCCGAGACCTTTTAAGACCTATTGTTCGTATCATCCAAATTAAATAAATTGTTTATTCAATAAACACAAATCGGACGTTACAGAAAAAATGTTCAATGCGAACCGACTGATTCATCATAATGTGACATATTCATAATTTTTAGTAAATTTTGCGGCACAGTTGCTTTAACTGGTTGTCATGTATCCATAATTTTATCAAGATTCACCGATCAATTTCGAATTTCTAAATTATCTGTTAACACCGAACATTTTGAATGGGGTATAGATTCTCGTAATGGGATGTAATAACGCATTAATGATGGAAGAAGTTTTCGATTGTAACGTTTTCTTTTGTCGTTTAAGTAATTTAAAGGTTTAAGAATTTTTTCTAAGGCGGAATTGAAGTTTGTGTTGTAGATCGTAGAAAAAATGGAGGCTGAAAAAGGAGTATGTGATTTACGTTTTGGTATCGATATTTAGGGAAACCGTCTCACTAGAATTTGAAAGCAGACATTCGTTAGTGTATTTGTAAATAGAGATAGTTTTGTAGAAATAAATTTCGTATTTTAATTTGGTTAATCATTTGGGATTGCATCATATAAAATTTAATTAAAGAACGTATTCAAATATTACTTTGTAAGGTACATCTTTTGCAAGAGTTTTTGTAAGCCGCCGGACCGGCACCATTCCGATTGATAAGAATTATGTTCCAAAAACAAAAGATTTGACTTTAGGTACATAGCATTAAGGGCTATTTTGAATCAAAATTCCACTTCATTAACTATCCAATTTCTCAGATAAGATTTCGAGTAGAAACAGGTTTGCTGACAGCAATCTCTCCCGACGTTTTTCGAATTTAGGCTTCGTGTATGCGCGGAGTAATATATTTAAGTTTTTTGGGCAAATTAGCGGAGGTGGTTGAAAAACCAATGTGGAGGATAATGACTAATTATATTCGCGTGTTGTTTGTTTGCGATCAGCGCAATATCCGCAAAAGGGGTAGTTAAGTGGAGGATGGAAAGAGTTACGCAGACTTGGGGGTTGTATCGAGTTGTGGAGAAAATGATCTCCGTTTCCAATAAAAGGGATACTATATTGGCTCACCATACCCTAAGTTATTCTTTTGGTTATATATCGTTTGTCCTAGTGATATATTTGGACGTAGAAGTGGTTTTCGAGTTTCTTATGAAGTGCTTAGCTTTGTTCTATGGACCTGCTTTTCGCAATTTGTGTTTTTTCTGGGATTAAAGTAACAAGTTCCTCTTTAAAATGGTAACTTTTAGGTATTTTGCCGACGTCAAACAAACTACAAACTGCTGTAAATAAAAGCTTTTAGTTTAAGTGTAACCATAATATCCACCAAGAACTTTCTAAATATCTTTAATAAGCAGACGCCGTTTAAATAAATATACCGAAAAATGCTCCGATGTAGTCAAGAAATCGGTTAAGATTTCAACGCAAGAACTCCCACCAGAATCTCGCTTCATCTTTGACCAATACCGTCCGACCGCGAAATTAGGTCAATATCCAATCATCTCAGACCGTGTGGACTATATAATCAGAACCGAGACGTGAGATCTTTATCTTTCGGATGCCGTCCTGAAGCAAACATCTTTCCGCTGCCATCCTGAAACAATAATCTGCCTATCTAATCGCTTCCCATGCGACCTACTGAACCGCTGCATTTATTGTTACTTCTACCTGCCAGTCTATCTGGGTAAGTTATAATTTGTTTTATCCTAATAATCCAACCAGTTGGAAAGATTTCTTCTCTGCCTTTGGTGGATTATAAATCGATTTTGCCTGTAAATGCATACACTGACATTTCCTCGGAGCATAGGTCCGCAAATCCTCCTCTTTGCTTTTAGGAGTAGTCCTGAAAAGTACTGAGGTTTCCTACGAGAATTATCTCGTAAGGCGTAGGCCTTTAGAGATGGTTCTTGTACCTGTGCTTGTTCAAAAGGCGTATGCCTGTTCGACCTAGCATTCTTTCTGTCTAGCCCATAGAGCGTATGGTCCGTTGAGTTAGATATCCCTTCCTAAAAACACCTTATTACACTAACACGACCGACCCGCAGGCATAAGTTCAGATTATATAATCATCCCAATCCCTGTTTCAGTCAGATTTGTTCTGGTAGAACCACTAGAAATCCCGTCCTAAAACAATGACATTCAATTGTCTGTATCCCGAATAAGTAATGCCGCCCAACCGCCGCTTCAAGAAAAAAAATAAATTTTCTTTAAATAATATCTACTTCCCGAAAGAAAGATTAAAACCGTTCAATTTTAGTAAACTTAAAAGTAGAAAATTCCAACTTAATTTTTTTAAAAAAGAATATCTACTTAATCCGATTTAATAGAGCACGTAAAAACTCTCGTGTATAAATTTTAATGAAGAAATTGTCATATTTTTTTAACATTTTTAAACCAGCGTCGTATACACCGAATAAATCAATCCAGCATTTTGTAAATAAACGTTTTAAAGCTAGAGAGCAATGGCACTCACAGCGCAGTGACCTACTTATAGAATCATTGCCCCTTTTAACCGCATATCGTTATCAGGCCATTGCGTACGAAATTCTAGGTAAAAACATGAAATAAAATACCCTTCAAGAGTGTTTGGTTTTCTTTTATATTAAAAGAAATTACTATATAACCGACCGTATTAAAAAACTTGAATAATTGATTTGCGTAAATAGAAGTTATTTAGTATGACTTGCACAAAGGAGTTGAACCTGCAACCTAGGTTTGTATTTTAAAGTTTAATTCACAGCGAGTCATCCGCCTACCTGGGAGAGAAGGGCGCCACCGTTCCGCTAACCGAGAATAGATAAATTTTTGTTGTTCATTATAAACTATTGAAATATTATTTTAGGTTATTTATTACTTTAAGGATACATTACAAATTTAGGACTAAGTTAAATATTTTAGTACTGTAGTAATAGTTAATAAAGCGTTTGTTTTGTAAGGATCTTGGAGTTGTCAGTAGTAAAAGAATCTCCTCAAAATATACCGACTAGAAAGCTATGCCGGGTACACAGCATATAGCTCTTAAATAAATAAACCATTGTAAACCCTTAAATATTGGGGCGTTACACTGTGATGAGACGTAGGTGCATCATTACACCCCGGAGTCTACGCAGGAAAACATGGAGTGTGGAAAACCTGGAGAAGCAGCACAGCAGAAAGCCAAAACCCGGCTTTCTGCTGGAAAACTTCTTGCAAAAATTTTTTGGGATTGCAGAGGCATATTGCTCGTTGATTTTCTCCAGGAACAGCGTACAGTTAATGCTGCCTATTACTGTCAACTGATTGACGAAGTGAAACTGGCCTATCGACGAAAAAGGCGAGACATGCCTATTCGAAGTGCAATTTGCTCCATGACAACGCTCGGTCACACACGGCTGTATTAACCCAACAAAAATTGATCAAAATTCATTGAAAAACACTGGAACATCCGCCCTACAGTCCCAATCTGTCTCCGTGTGACTACCACGTTTGGGTCACGCAACGGCGAGCTATCACTTTGACGACGACGAAGGTGTAGAAACGTTCGCGCGCAATTGGTTACAGACGCGACCAGATTCATTCTTTGATGACCGAATTAAAAAACTTCCGATTCGATAGGAAAAATGTGTGAATAAAAGAGATTATATAGAAAAATAAGGTGTATTCAAAATTTTATTTACTGTACCAGTAAATGTCCGGTTCATATTTGATTCGCCCTCGTACAATTATATCAAGAATCATTGACATAATGAAACATGACGTTATCCGAAATTTACGGACACGGGCAACAAGTGCTTGATTATTATTTCAAATCCGATTAAATGTACTGTTGAGTTTTAAAGTAAATATAGGTAATCATAAAGAAAGTGAACGTATTTGCACTTTATCAAATACCTTAAGCAGACATTAGCTACCGTTGGTAACAGTTTTAAACTGTTTTCAAAAAAATTTTTAAGCGTTGTCTATGAATTATTTCGACATTAATTAAGTTTATCAAAGTTATTCTCATATTTTGCCGCACTTTATAAATTTAAAGTAGATTTTAAGAGTTTTTGTGTTGCAGTTAAGTTAGTTATTTACCAAGTGAGTCTATATTTTGACTTCTGGTGTCAGAATCTCTAACATCATGCTCCAGGACACTTTACAAACAAATCTTGATCACAGTGGTGCCAGTGACTTTACTACCAACTTGAAGTTTTATATTTAGGGTGTGTTTTTGAAGCATAATTCAGTCTTACTACGGACCCCGTCCATCTTCGGTGAGTACAACCGGCAACCCGCATGCGCACACCTAGTCAACCGAATTAAGTTTTTAATAGATTTGATTGATTGAATTTGTATTGGGTCCCTTGTACATTAAATGTATTATATTTGTGTGTTATTGATGCATGTGGCAAGGATAGGGCAGTCTCAGTAAGATCCCCTTTCTATTACATACGAGAATTAGGGACGTCTACACAAGGTCAAATAATTCTTTGTACAACTGCCATGGTAACCCAAACAAATTTTTATTTAGATGGTTGAAGAAAAACATGTTTTTTTGTAAATATTTACCTTTATAATTATAATACTTAATTATTTGTACAAATAATTTTTTAACTATTTGTTATGAATATGTAAATATCTACTTTATAATTAGCATCTGTTATTTTTATTTTGAGATAACTCAAGCAGGTAAAGGTACGTGTTACTTTAATCAGAATTAATTTACGGAAATACCTAAATTAAAATGAAGTGATGGTGGATTGTCCCATAAAAAAAACGTCACATGCCATGTTGCATAATCAAAATATTTCATACATGGAAAAACACCAAATTTGTGATTTAAATCTGTTACACTGTTATAGTGTTCACAAATGTGAATTTAGTCAAAACCATTAAATTATGAAATTTTATTTTATTTATATTTAAACGGCAATGGAATAACATACGCACCTTTCCAATGATTTAACACTTCCTTCCGATTTGGTAACGAGATCTGGATTTATTTTTAATTCATCAACTGTGCCTATTGCGTTACTAATAATATTATCTAAAACTTCTGTAACTACATCTAAACTGGACGGTTCCTTGTCATCTTTAATGCTCTCTTCCTTAATAGAAGAATCTGAAACATCCAATGAATCTGCTTTTTCCGTAATTTCCAGTGATGATTTAGAATCGTTTACTGCAAAACCATTCTCTAAATGTACTTCAGTTTCATAAGCTTGATTTTCCATTCGCATAAAAATAACGTTAAGCATTTGTGTGAGTGTCGCCCTTGCTGTAGTTTGATTAATTAAGTTTCTGCTTGCTAGAAAAATGTTGTAACAAGTACGTACTGCTAATAAAACAGTTCCTTCGTGTACTTCCACATGCTGACTAGTCACAACTGTTAGTAGAGCTTTAATTATTTGTAGTTGAACACCTATAAAATTAAAAATGAGATAAAAATCTGGGTCATGGACAAATTCATACCTTCATCTGTTTGTGGGCCTGTAAAACAAGTACAGATAGTTTCAACAATTCGATCAATTAGAAGTTTGCCGGGTGTTGTTGAATCAGGAACGTTTGCAGTTAAATGTCCATATGCTATTAGTTTCTGCAGACAGTCGAGTGCTGTAACGACAATACGTGATGATCTACTCTGACAGGCTAACTCGAATGGCAAAAAGTATTTTTCTGTTGTTAAATGACTAACATTTCCACTTTTCGGAATGGGAAGAGCATCAGATATCCTATCGTTAACATCAGAATCTTTCAATTCTCTCTTAATCTCCTCTGTAATAAAAAATTACTCTTATCTGAACATTGTTATGTGGCAGTTAATAATTTCAATGTTACGTACATAAAATACATACCTAAAGCAGCTTCACATGCTCGTTTCAGTTGTGAATGATGTGAACGTTTAATTTCCTTATCATTAAGTATTTTTTCTAATGCGCGTATTATAAACATTTCTCTAGTTTTCGAATTCGATTGCATTGTCAAAGGAAAAACATAAGTATGCAGATTATTTGGTGATTCCCAAGCATTGAAAAGGGATCATTGTTATGACGTGTAAAAAAATTAAATTAAATTTTAACACTCCATTTACACTTAAATTAATATTCTAGGTTATTTAATATTTATTTAGGGTTTAATTAGTATAATTATGAACGAAACATATTTTTTTTAGTGTAATATGTGAAAGTGCTGTTTTGAACTGTCGATTACAACTGCTGTCAGTAACATGTCATTTTTGGTGACGTCACATAAAATTTAATATAAAGTCGCGTTCACCTACTGTAATCAACCTTAAAACCGGTTCAGAGGCGTAACCTTAAAAAGTTAAATCTGTGTTTAAAAACTAATAATGATTAGAATGTCACAAATTAAATTCCGTTTTTTAATTGTACAAAAACTTTTCAAGTCAATGATTAATTTAATAAAAAAAGTCAAACTACATTCTGTATTGAGGTTGACTCCAAGTTGAGTTGCCCAATTGTTATAATTTCCACTAGACATGTTGCTAAACAGTAAGGCCTAGGCAAAAACACCATTTTAAGAGTTAAGAAGAGGTGGGAATACGAAGGTAGTATCGCCAGAAAAGTGGATTCGGGGCGACCTAATCTTCCAAATTTTGTGCAAGACGAAGCTCTTATTAATCATTTGAGAGCATGCCCCTTCAGCAAGAGATGCTTCATTAGCTACAAATTTTCGAGTATCATCAACAATCTGCCTACTCATAAGATAATCTAATTTAAATAATTATGCAAGTGCAAAAAAAAAACATTAACAATTATTTTGTTTAAATTATATCTATCGACCAGAACATTTTTGGTTTTTACCAATGAGCAGATTTTCCAGTCCGGCCGTAATGGTCGCATACGTGTATACCAACCAGCAAATTGTCGTTACGATGAACGGTTTGTGTCACTCCGAAATAGATCAGGACGGGTTTCTGTTAACGTTTAGGGCTGGCTATCGGAGAATGGTCTGGGAATTGCTTGGCGTATTGATGCTCGTTTTAATGCTGGAACGTATCTTAATATCCTAAAAAATGTAACAGCTTCTGTTGATTGAGTTTTTCCATACAAGGATTTTATATAATTCCAACAGGATAACTGCCCGGTTCATACGGCCAGAGTAATATAGAATTAGTTTTGCGACCAATAACTCTTACCATGGCCTGCGGCGATCGTTCGATAAAAAGTTTAGATCCGAGAGTCAAAGTGAATTACTGACGGTCATTAAGAAAAGATTGCAGGAATGAAGCCAAACTTTCATTTTATCCATGCCCAGAAGGCTGAACAGTGTCTTAGCAGCTAATGGGACGATGACGAAATAATAGAATTTTATTTATTTAGGTTGTATTCACTTTCTATTTTGTTCGTAATTTGTTTGCAATATGTTTTTATTACTTTTCTTTAATAATTATATTTACCTGTCAAATTTGAGTGTCAATTTCATTATTGACGTATAAACTATTTTCTCAAAAAAGATATAAAAAATACAAAAATCATTTTGCTAGATGTTCGTGGTGTACGCGATTTTATTGAGGACCACTATACAACTTACGTGGTTGAATAAATCAAATATGTCAAGCTAAAGTATTCATTAATGTCTTGTCACATAAATTTAAATTATTCTAATCATAAAAGTTGAGCACCAAATAATAGTTATTTATGTACCAAATGCAAAAAGAGAGTGTTTATTGCAGGCGAAGTGCGTTTATCCAACGAGGTCTATAGGTCGAGTTGGAAAACACATCGAGTGCAATACTTCTTGCACGAGTTACATACAATATTTTTTGTAATCATTAAAAAAACGGTTCTACTAGTGGCTATAAGCGCCGGTAAATAAAAATAAAAAAAACCTAAAATAAAGCGATAGAGTGCACATGAAAAAACCTTCGTACACCAGATCGTAACAAAACGTATTTTTTGGCAACATTTTAAATTAAACAAAAAAATTGATTTTTTGAAATTTAAAACTATAACCCATTTCACATATTTAAATAATATTAATTTAAAACATGAAATTAATAGTTAATAATTATTACATGCTCACTATTGGAATTTAGGTTAGCAGTTCAATTTAAATGAAACGAAAGTTTTGGATATGGAAAACAATGATCAAGATAGGTTGTTACAGAAGAGGATGCATACACAACTGATGAAAAACTCTGTGATTTTCAAATCAGATTGTCAACACTTCAACAAGGCTTGCCATCGTATTATTACTAGTTTAAGTCATAAATGACTCAGCGTTTTTATCAAAAATTACAATAGCTATTGATTGACACTAGATGTCTCCTAACTTGATTTTTTAAATTATTGTATTCTATGTCGTGCCCTGCTATGGGTCGTAGGCCATGTGTATGTATTTTTGTCTTTTGGAATATTGTCAGAGTTGTTGAGTGCACGTGGACTTCGTGTTATAGGTTTAATAGATGTACAGTAAGGTCCGAAAGTCCTGTCACCACCCCCTATTTGTGTGATGATTGTATGTATTGTATGTGTATTAGCGAACATGCCACAGCATATGTTGATAGTTACAGTTTTGGGTTGTTTAGTGGTCCAGAATATCAGCATGAGATTTTCCGAAGAATACGCAGGGTGATATCCCTGAATGCCTCCCTAACAGCTTCCTTCAATTCTTCAACAGACTGATATCGTTGTTTCAAGACCTTCTGCTTAATTATTCCCCACAGAGAATTGTCGTATTATGTCAGATCTGGACTCCTGGGAGGCCGCTCGATCGGCGCTGGCAGATGCGGCGATCCTCTCCCTAGCCACCTCTGGGGTAGCACTTCATCCAAGAATTCTCGGACACGGAGATCGTAGTGAGCAGGAGCTCCATCTTGTTGAAGCCAACTGTCATCAAAAATGTTCAGACTTTGAAGCTGTGGAATGAACCATTCCTGCAACATTTCCAAGTAAGAATGTTGATTGACAGTACCGTCAAAAAAATACGGCCCTATAAGATGCCTACTGGACATTGCTGCCCAGATCATAACATGTGGTGGATTATTCTCTAAGTCTTCATAATAATATGGATTTTCTTTGTTCCAGAAGATCGGTAAATTGCACATTCGTCTGAGAAGAACACTTTGCTTCGCTGCGGGAGTGTCACAAACACATCTAGCAATCTTGAGCAAGCTTCATGTCTTCGCCGAATGTCCTCATCACTCAACTCGTTTACAAATGTTGGCTTAAAACATTTTAATTCCAGATCTTTTTTCATGTGTCAGCATAGTCGTTTTTGGAATTCCAAGTTCAGAAGATCTTTTTCGCAATGATTTCTTGGGAGATCTGGTCACAGAATCCGCTACTGCTGCACAAGTTTCTTATCGTGTTGATGGTCGACCTGTCCTCTTTCCATCCAGAACGGATCCAGTTGTGAACAGTTTCTGTTGGCAACGCAGTATCGTTCTCTTGGGTGGCGCTTCTTTATTGAATCGTGTCATAAAATCCCCTTGCACATCTCTCATGGTTTTCCCGGAGTGTGCACGTTCATGAGCCCATGCACTTGCCAAAACACGTTTTTCCACACTATACGTACTTGTGTCCATCTCCTGAAAAGAAAAATTACATATAAGTATGCATCATAACACAAAAAAGGGGGGGTGACAGGACTTTCGGACCTTACTGTACAGCCCCTGATCACACACACACACACACACACACACACACACACACACACACACACACACACACACACACACACACACACACACACACACACACACATATATATATATATATATATATATATATATATGTAGTGTTATCGTTAGATGTCAAGTGGTTGTGTGCAGTAATTTTGATTGGGGTAATTTTTGTAAATCTATCATATCTTTTGTTTAAAGCGGAAGGTGTTTTTTCGATTTAAATCGCTTCTCTGATGATTCTTTCGTGTAGTCCGTTCCCTGAAGCAAGTAATTTTATTTGATTAACGTCGATATGATGTCCAGTGTCGAGATAATGGGTTGCCAATGAGTTTGATGTTACATGTTACTTGATTGCTAATTGTTCTTTTGCACGTACATTTCATCTTCTATTAGTTTGCCCAACGTAAGAACTTTTGACAACTTTTACATGGAATTTCGTACACCTTGTTCTTTGCCTTTAATTTTGTCTTTTGGATTATTTAATAATTGATGGATGGTAGTATGCGGTCTGAAAACAACTCGTATAATAATTTTTGAAAATTTCTTGGAAATCGTATCGGTCACTCCTTTAATGTATGGTAATAACAGTGAATTTTAAGATTCTTCAATTTTGTTTCTCGGTTTTGAATTGTTGTTAATAATTTTGTTCTTAATTTTCTTTATTAGGCGCAATACTAATCTTGTATTGCACAACACAACCTAATCAATAAACGTACTTCAATGCGCTATTGGAACATTGTAGGCAGCGGACCGCAAACATTTTATTATTGTAATAAACGTTTGTCAAATCGCCGTTAACGCGATAGAAAAGATAATTAGTGGTTTTATAATATCTTTGTAATACGTCGTAATTTGCCAATGTTCTCGGAATATTTTATTTTATGTTTTATGTAAGACATGTGGGAATGTATGTAATTGATATTTGAGTAAAGGTTGAACAGAAAAAGGAATAATATATTAGTATATATAATATATATTAATATAATAATATATTAATATATATAATATATTAATCAAAGACGTTTTTGTTTGGTACTAGAAAATTTGATATTAAATGTAGGGTTGGTTACGGACGAATGCAAATTTTTAAAATTTAGATTTCGTTCTGTCAGGAATGTCAAAAATGTTCCCACGAAATAATTTCTGGTTGCTTTTTTTTATTATTACTTGCAATAACTAGGGTTGATTTTCGGGAGTAAATATAGTTAGTTTGAAATCGGACGGGGAGGCAGTTGTAGTTAGGGTTTCAATTGACTAAGATCGATCGGGGTGTTTAATTAAATACCTTCATTGTAAACAGCCTGTATATAAATATTTGATCGTATATATTCTTGGAAAACTCAAATCGCGAATTAGTTTTTTTCTTTTACTAAACTAAATATTCGGGTGTTAATAAGCGTGCGTGTAAACAATACATGTCTAAATAATCATTATCGTCTTGGGTTTGAACGGCGTATCGTAACACGTTAAATATTTGTAAATAAGTGGTTAATTGAAGGATTGTAATATTCAACGTAAGTAGGTATTTTTAATGTAATTTAAGCTCGCAGCATCCAAATCTACAAGCCTACGTAACTTATTAAAAATCAAACATTGCTTTTCAAAAGTATCCCATTCGTACACGAGCTCAATAAGCTGAAATCTTCTAAAATAAAAGACAGTACAGGGCTCCCTCACTCTTGTATTTGGGTGAATTAGCATTGTTGTTTATATTTATATTTGTGTAGAGGTAGGCTGGCGAACGGATATGTGATACCGCTCTGGTTATTAATTGTAAAAGGAAATTTACCAGTGGGTACGCACTCCTGGGTCCAGATAACCTCTAAACACCTCCAATGTTGTTTTTATTGTTGTATAGATGGATGTGTACCCTGAAAAAGGGACGCTGTATATTTTTAACGCACTCAAAGTTGTGTATCGGTTACGATGTTATGATTTATTTACAACTTACCCTTGTAAGGCTTTGTTTAATGAGTTTTTTTGTGTCAGATCGGTTAAGTAGAATTGTTTCCCTGCAAACTAATTTCTTTTTATATGTAATTTATTGTAACTGTACGTATGTGTTTTGTGCTTTAGTAGTCACTGAACAATTGTGTACGTGTAAATTTCTTGTCTATTTTCGTTTGCCCTTGCCTTTATTTTATTATCATCTGCGCAATTTTACTGTTGTTGTATTTTATATGTACCCTAATTTGCCTTATTGTTTTATGACCAACATGATTGGTTTTAAAGGACCACATGTTTGGTATTACGATTTTTATTCTGATTTATTTATTGCACAAGTGTGGGTGTGACTACGTTTTTTTTTAATTGTGTTTATGTGTAGCTAAACTGCTTGTTATTTATTTTTCTCTTGTACGCACTTTAACCTGATTTAATGGTGTTTTGTTACATATTCAACCCTTTCATTGTTTTTTGTATTGTTTGATTTATTAATGTACTTGTGCAATTACTTATTTATGAATAAAATGGGTTTTATTGGTGGTTCTTTCCCACAATAGTACGGTAGTACATTAACGGGTTGTACCATCATTGCGCAAAGCTCGTTAATTTTAATTTGAGTAGTTTCATTTTTTACCTGCCCCACAAAGTGCAACACTTAACCTCATCCAGCCTATCTAATTGACATAGAACGTACCTACCACTAGACGGCCAATTATTTTGATCAGATTTGAGGTTTGCGAGTAAGTAAGTATCATACTAACATTTTAATTATTGCCAGGGAAGTCAATGTAAGGCAAGCAATTAATTTAAGTAATAGTAACACTTTTCAATATAGGGTACCTGGGGGACGCTACAACATACTTTATATTATGCGCTAAATTTTATTCTAATGAAGTAAAAAGTTTAACGATTACCAACTTCAAAAGAAGTTTACGGTCGCGTAAATTGAATTATGTCTAATACCTAAGTAATTATATCCAATAACTTATATTCTTATATGGCGCAAAACTGATAATTATCGCATAAGAAAAACTTAATTGATACATTAGTTAACAGCTGTGATCTAGTCTTGTCATTGTAATCTTGGCAATAACTTGTTTCCTTTAAAAATGTAAAATTTACCTCCAGTGGCGCAAAATGCGCATAATTATTGACAATGCAAACTTTCACGATTATCACTCATAGCTAATAAGCTAAGATAGTTAATTTTTCAGTGTGAAACCGTGTATTTTTTATTAATTTTTTTACAAATTTAAACAATGGCGATTAACCAAGAATAGACCTATTTGTTTGCGATTGTATATATGTCTAAACAGAACCGTAAACTGCCAGAAGATGACTGTCACCATACGTGACAATATCTTATTTTACCAATTTTTATTGCAGTGGTTTTTTGATGGTTTGGATAAGTGCAACGTTATTATTTTTTGTGTATAGCGATAATAAGTATAAGTTAAGTTTTATAATGGTGAGACAGTGCGCAGTATGTAGAAATATGGACTATTTAAGTCGTAACCTCACATTAGTCGGTAAGTAAACAAACATAGATGTAACATTAATTATTTGCAAAGACCCCTAGTAAGCACTTAACTTAACCTTCACGCCATTCCCTTGCGGGGTAGGCAAAACAATCCCTGCTTCTTATTTATTTTTCATTCACAATCTTTCTCCATGCTTTCCTATCTCCACATACCTCCCTAGCTTCCGCAAGATTCATACATTGTCTCTGACATGCCCTTTTATTTTTAAAACTCCTTATCTTTCTTTCCTATATCATACATTCTACTACATTCAGCCAAGTTTTACGCGGCCTACCAGGGCTGCCCTTTCCTCTAACCTCACCCACATATATTTGTTTCGTTAATCTTGCGTTGTTTACTTTCTCAATGTGACCAAACCAACGTAATGTACTACTTTTTTTATATCCATCTATCATCGTCTTTTCCTCGCCACACTCCGTCAGTATGAATTCATTTTTTATCTTGTCCCTTCTCGTTTTATCACATGCGCTTCTCAGGAATCTCATACCCACGGCATTTATTTTTCTTTCGTGCTGTTTTTGACATACCCATGTCTCACTTCCATACAGTACTGACGGGACGAACACGCCATTATAGATTGCTCGTTTCGCAGCTGGGCTCATGCTTTCATTTCTCGTTATCGTCCAGCTCGTCCACTTGCTCCACAATTTCATCTTGCAGAGTAGAAACCCTACTCTCCTTTCCACCTTCCCGAATGAACGCCACAATCTTAGTTTTGTTCACGTTTACCTTAGGTCCGTGCTCTCACAGACTATATCAAACTTACTCAGTTCGCAGCTCATCCGCACTGTCACTTAATAAGATTGTGTCATCTGCATACACCAGAAGTCGTACATTTACGTCACCAACCATTACACCACTTGTATCGGTACATGCTTGTCTAACACATTTATCTATGTATACATTGAACAACCATGGTAACATCACACAGCCTTGTCGCACTCCTTGCTCAATCTTAAAGTATTTACTCACACCTCCTCTCACCCTAACACATGCCTGACTACCGTTGTATACTGCCCTTATTCCATTTATTAGACCTTTATTTACGCCATATTCATTTAATATTTCCCACAACTTCTCCCTATTCACTCTGTCGTATGCTTTCTCCAGATCTACAAACGCACAGTACAACTTCATTTTTACCCTTAAACACTTTTCGATCACCTGCTGGAAAGTAACCATCTGATCGACACATTCTATCTCTGGCATGAAGCCACCTTGCACATCCCACATCTTAGATTGTGTAGTTTCTCGTACTCTATCAATCAGTATTCTTCCAAATACTTTACCAGGCACAGTGAGCAAACTTATTCCTCTGTAGTTCTTACAATCACTCTTGTTCCCTTTACCCTTATACAGTGGGGTAATGATCCCGCTCTTCCAATCCCTCGGCATTTTTCTCATGGGTTGACCATCTTCTGTCAGCTACCAAAACAGCTGCTTGTAAAATAGACTTTTAGTACAGATCTAAGCAGTACTTTACCTCTCGACAACTCCTTATACTGTATAAGGCCCAAATTCGGCCTCATCTGGAATATAATTCTCACCTCTGGGTTAGTGCTCCCCAATACGCTCTCGATATCGTCGATCGTATTCAAAAGAGAGCGATTAGGCTTATAAATGACTCGTCTTTAACTTCTCACATACAGTCCCTTGAGCATAGAAGGATTGTTTCAGTTCTTTCTTTGTATTATCGTTATTACAACGGCTATTGTGCTGCTGAATTATATTCTTTGATACCATCTCGAGCTATCTTTGCGAGAAACACTCGGTTCGCTCATTCACATCATCAGTATGCAGTACAAATCTCCACTTGACGTACCAAACGGGCGCAATCCACATTTTTTTACACGGTTTCTAAACTCTGGAATGATTTCCCTAGTTCCTGTTTTCCTCTCACTTATGACATGAGAAAATTTAAGGTAGCTGTTCATAGGCATCTATTGGCAATTCATTATCTCTCTATCCATCCTCCTAAGTATTCCTGAGTGCTTTAGCACGATAGGCCTAATTTAGCCTGTTCAGGTCCACAATCATAAAAAAAAAACGTACGGTATACATTGAATAATTCACACAATCTTCGTATAAGCTTTGCACCACCATACTTTAGCATTTCACCAGTGATTTCATCTACGCCTGCTCCTTTGCTATTTTTCAACCTTTCTACCGTTTTCTCTACCTCATTTACCCCAAAATCCTTCTCAGTTTCATACATCATTCCTTCTATATTCTCCTTATTTAACCCTTCAGTCTTACTTTCCTCACTACTGTACAGCTTTCCGAAATATTCTTGCCAGCATTTCCTCACTTCACAATCGTCCCATACTATTTCGTTGCTAATATTCATCACTCCTGCAGCGTTGTGTTTTGGGTCACGTTTTGTATTTTTGACCCATTTCCAGAAGAGTTTTTTGTTTCCCTCAAAATCATTCTGCATTTTCTCTCCTTCCATAGCCATCACTTCCTCTTTACTTATTCTCACTGCCTCCTGCGCTTCTTTGTTTCTTAATCTGTACACCTCATACAATCGCTTCTTCTCAGTCTTATTTTTTGTAACAACCATTGCCATGTACGCATCTTTTTTCTTACATACTGCCTGTTTTACCGACTCATTCCACCAAGCACATTTTTTCTGTCTACCTACAGTGGTTCTTTCACATATTCGCACGGCACACTTGACAACAGAGTTTTTAAAGCTTATCCATGCACTTTCAACGTCAGTATTTTTTATTTGTTCGTTCCACACTGTTTCATTCACATTTAACTCTTTACTCACAGCATCTGCGTATTTCATTCTCGTTTCATTCTCATTTAGAACATTCATATTTTGTCTGCTTATTAACCTGAAGCGCGAATACTGTTTTACATTTTACTACAACTTTTTAATAAAACAATACATGACATAAGCGTCGTTTTTAATTGTTTATTGGTACGATGACGTTATTAATAACCATCGTCCCTCCAGAAATGTATGCCTATGTCGCTGCCAGAAAGTTATGTTTATCGTGGAGCAAAACAATTCCTTTAAAATGATAAGGAATGTTGGGTCTATTCTTGGGTAATCGTCATTGAATTGAAACGTTTCGATAACAATTATAATGATCTTGTTTGATTTAGCATCTCAAATCATTTTCAAAAACTATTATCATTTACAGAAGAAAATAACTATAATTATTATCGAAATGTTTAAATTGGTAAAAAATTAACAAACAAATTGATAAGAATTATAGGGTTTCATACCCAAAAGCTAAAGTATCTTATTATGCGCATAGTTGCTAAAAATCACATTATTGGTAATTGACCTGACCAACTAAGATTGTTGAATTATGAGTGTATTGTGAACGATTCTTAAAAGTGACGTTCATTCTGTATTATAAATATTACTATTGTTATAAGTATCAACATAATTTTAGAATATTGTTGATTTTGTTTTATTTGGAGTTCTTTTAAGTTCAGCTTTTTTAAATAATTTGCCAAAATGAACAGTGATACATATAAACAACCACCATATCCTCAAAATTTAGGTCAGAAAATATAAAATTATCAAATGATTCATAATCATGAATTTTTATTTCAGGGGAGTTACCACCTCCATACACACCACCTTGTAAGTATTAATTTATCACAGTTAATTTCTTATCTCTTGCTTATAGATCCTCAAAATATTAGTAATCCGCAATCTAATATACCAATTTACCCACAATCGATTGGTCCAAATTATGGCGCAACTGCCCCAGCGGCAACAACTATAATTGTTCCACCACAAATTATAATGGTCGGTGCATGTCCTGCTTGTCGCATTGGAATTTTAGAGGATGATTATACATGTTTAGGTGTTCTATGCGCTATTTTATTCTTTCCGATAGGTATTTTATGTTGCCTCGCTTTAAAAAATCGCCGTTGTTCTAATTGTGGAGCTTATTTCGGTTGAATTAATTTAAATTGTTTTATATATTTTTCTATTCTATGTTTAAGTTGTATAAATTGTTTATAGGAATTTTTACGTTAATGTAACTTCACGTTACATTACCGTAAAATTTTCCAGCACGTTATTATTTACTGTTATTGAAAGTAATTTGCAAAAATGTTTATTATACGTGTATTAGAATACATTTGACATATCTAACAAATGTATTTTTGTATTCATATTTTATAAATACATTTTTAATCTATAGTGTAACTTTTTTCAATTGTTTCTTATGATTGATTAATAATTGAAACTGACTTTGTTTGCTTGATCACAGAAATTGTTTTTAAATTTAGGTTGAGGAAATCTAATTAAAATGGTCACTAATAAAATAATTTAATTACAAAAATAATTTTATATTAACTAATAGATGGCGCTAGCGTTATCTCTCACTGATTGTATAGTAATGTGACCGTGTCTTATGGTTTTACAGCTGAAGCGGAAGGTAAGACTATACTTCACAGGATCATTTCTGTAGTAGGTCTTCGAATACTCTGTTTAACACACAGAGCATTTGCAACCATGATGAGGAGTTATAGCTTCACTTCCTGAGCGTGAGGCGGATTGATATTGACAAACTATGTTGACAATTTCAATCAACGATGATCGTTCGCCCGGAGGTTTACCGAAGGGGTTGGTCGTGAGGCATTCTGAGTGGTTGCAATTAATTTAAACTGTAAAGAAAGTATGCGAGGTGTGTGAAAGGGAGAGCGTTATATAATTCGTGATTACAGAAGCTACGCTAATCAGTTCGTCTCGGTAACCGACACCTTTAATGATAATGCTGATGCTCAAGGTAATGGACTCACGCAACGTCCAGGCCCAATTAAAATAATACCATTGTTTATATTATAAACAAGGATAATATTTACCCTTTCACATAGCTAGTAAGCATAAGAATTTTTTTTATTTTGTTTCGTTCCTTTTTGGCGCATATTTTAAAGTATAAAAAAAAATCCTGCATCCGTGTATAAAGAAAGGCATATTAAATAATTTTTAGGGAAGTTATCACAAGGGAGGTGAAAGGAGGGTACTTTTTCTAGTTCTAATTTTATTTTCCTTACATTATTTTGAATAGCTAAAATAGGGAAAGATTTGCAGAATACAGCATCCCAACTCGTAAATGTAAATATAAAAAGCACTAGGTGGCAATCTCAAGTTTCGAAAGTATCCCTTGCAGCATTTTCATATGCTTTATAAAAACATAGTAATTAGTGAGATTTGTATTGTTTTTTGAATACTTTTGGCAAATATCACAGGAATGTTTATCAATACATTTCTTTATTAAGTAGCCGGCTACCCACGAAAGCGCATTTGATTCAGGAACATCCAAATTGGGGAGTACTCGTCAAAAGTTATATTTAGTAAACTATTAAAAATTTTTGGAGCTTCTTCGGTAGTATTAACTCGTGTACCCTACCAGCGTCAGAAAAATCAAACTTAACAAGCAATTGGTTTAAATCGTCAATGCAATTTGCGCCTTCAACATGTTTAAAAAAATTCAAACAAAAACTTTTTCTGAAAGTATTTTGAAGCTGAACTGGGGTAGGATTACTTGCGTGTTACCCCCTTGTGCTCTTATACTACCAAACATATTTTCCAAGCTATCCTGATTTAAATTTCGAGTGCAAATAAATTTAGTATTGACCTTTTTATATCATCGAATAGATTTAATACTGAATTTATTAGTTATTTGTCACCCCGTAAGGAACTTTATTTTTGAAGTTACATTAGCAGTTGCTCCGTCACTTTTTTTTTCAAGAACTTGCAACTTTTGAAATAGTTGAAACATCTTTTTTAAATGTGATACTTGCTGTTCAGTGCCAAAAAAAGCCCTGTTTAAAATGTTTGGTGCTGACAAAGATGAAGAATTTAAAATGTCGAACAAAGTGTCGACGTTCCTATAAAGGTAGCAATAGTCATAGCATCTTGGGGGAGAAGACCAACAGAACTTAAGGTTTCCAACGAGGTGACTACTGAATTACTCATTATCTGAGCAGCCAAACTAACTTTCATTTTTTGAAGCACGGTGGGGTTTAAATGAGCATCGGTTAATTTAGGAACCATCCTATTAAATTTAGTTTTGTCATATTCATAAAGCATCCTAATGTATTCAGCATTCGTTTTGCAACCGTCGATCAGAAAGTTATATTTTAAAAAATTGTTTCTCGTTGACTTTAGGAGATGGTGGGTATCAAAAAGATAATAAATTTTGGATCCTCTTATGTAGAGATATGGTTTTTCTGGAAGCACATCAATTTCCTTTGAGAAAGCTAAAAAGTTGGAACCTTGATCACATCAAGTCCAATTGAATTACATTTTAGAATTGTTTGCATTATAATTTCTTTTAAATATTCTACCTTACACGAATTATGAATGAAAAAAAAAATGCCAAAGGTTGCTTCCATTTGTGTCTGATTCCCCTTGCCATTAAAACTATAGAGCACAATTAGCTGGATCATAAGTACGAAAACCATTATTTTGGTGGAAACCAGTAATATAATCTTTTCCCCTGTTGTAAAACAGATGAGTTTTTATCTCTCATCTCTGCAAATTATGCATCTTTTAGCAGCCGGTTCTAAATTACTAATTTTTAGGGAGATTGTTTTAGAAATAAACTCATTTATGCCCGAAGAAATATGTCACTCGTATGTCATTTTCTATAAAATTGTCTTACTATCCAAAAAAAATGTTTCTTGCAGATGTCGATAAACTTTAGGCCCAAGAAAATATAAAGTTAGAGCAAATCGTTTGAAGTCGGTTGTATATCTTAAGTCCTGTCAACGATTTACCCCATAAATTCAATTGCATTATGATAAAATTCGCTAAGCTCGAGTTAAAGTTGATTTTTACAAAGTTTATAAAATCTTCTTTACTAATTTGCTGCCTTGAGGGATCTGGCGATTGGGAAAATGTAGTGCATTTTCTTTTAAGATTTTTAATCTCCATTTTCAATTTTCTTTTTCTGGGAGACTGGGAAGACAGTTTTGGGGATGTCTGAAGTTGTTCTGTAAATTAAAATTGGGTCACCCAGCATAACTTTTGGTACAGGGTTTTCGTAAATGCTTAACCCCCACGTGATGAAATGCCTTTATTGTAATGGCACATTTCCGTAGTGGCACCTGAAACCCTGATGGAACTTGGAGCTATTCGTTGCAGTCCTGCATTAAGCAGTTTTCAGAGACTTTTCCTGATGTTAATATCTATTTAAAAGGCATAAGCTACGTCTTATTATACGGTATTAAAACTAATATATTTAAAACTCCGCTACATACTCTTGAAGAATTGGAAGCAGCAATACAACAAGAAATAAACAAAACATGGAGTCCAATACAGAAATATAACCCCAATTGAACTTGAGTTTGAGAATATGAAGTGAAGAATTAATTTGTGCCTAGAAATGAATGGTGGTCATTTTGAGAACCTTTTGAAAAATAATAAAGAATAAATTCCATTCTTGATTTTCTAATAATATTTATTGTGCAAAATGTCTTAAGTACACTTACACTTGTCCAAAAAAAAACATATTACATAGGTACATATAAAAAGTTGTATGACAAACATAAACAAATAAATTACAAACCTACAAACATTCAAGGTACTTACAATTATTAGGAAACTCTTCGAATAAATAAAATGTATTATTTACAAGAAATTTCTTAATTTTGCTTTTAAAATCAACTAGCAGTAGTTCTCTAATACAAAGTGGTATTAAATTATAAAATACTTGTGACATAATTATTTCGAGATTTTTTCAATCTGTAGTATTTAACCCTCAAATTATCTATTTCTTTCATGGTGATGTACATCAGATTGATAAACAAGCACAGATACATTACGTTTAACATAACCGAGAGCTTCAAAGACCGCATGGAAAAGTCAAGATCTTCAAATTAATAAACAAGTTGCTACAATCTGTCCTACAATGGTGGACATGTGAGCATCTTTTGTAAAATAACAATAAATAATAAATTCAATTCTTGATTTTCTAAATACAATGGTGAACATTAGAGCACTTTTTGTAAAATAAAAATAAATTATTGTTGTTTAAATGTTCGTTGAACCATTGACAATATTGCACTCCAAGATTATAGTCAGATGCATGTTATTTATGTACAGAAGAAATTTTGTACGGATGCATATGTAATGTCTTTTTTAAAGCTTTGTAGCAAGTACCAGTGTACAAACCTGTAAAAAAATAATGTTCATATTTCTGGCTTCATAACCGCAGTAGATTTAATCGTACCTGGATAGTTGTGGAATAGATTTTTTAGGACTTTGTTGCATTCTTTGTTGAATGTCTTTAACAACTTCTTCAGTTAAAACAGTCGGCCTACTTGTTGCCTTGCCTTTGCAAATACAGTGCTTGTTTTCATACCGTGTAATAAGATGTAGGTAATATATGTTTTTTAAATAAATGATATTCTATATTAACATCGGGAAAAGCCTCTGATAACTGCTCAATATAGTACCCCAACGAATAACTCCAAGTTCCAACTTACATCACAATAGCTTCGTAATGTTAAGAGCTCTGAAAGCATTTACGAAAACCCTGTATAAGTAGCTTACTATCCAAAGAATTTTGTTCCAAATGGGAGTCAGCAGAGACGTCAGAAGATTCAATCGAAATCATGCCAGACGTTGATGGTTGCGGTGAACCGGAACGTACTTAAAAATAAATGAATAAAATGTATTAATGTAGAACATTTAATTAAAAATTTACCTTGCTCGCTAACCGCTTTTTGGAAAATTGTTGGGATTGTATCTTTTTTTAGCCTGCTTTTGCTAAGCCCAGCAAACATTTTATTTTCAAAATGTTTACTGCAAACCCTTCTGTGAGATACTTTTTCTGGTTCAATTAACAGCCATTCTAACCTTCCAATTTTCTCCAACCATTGAAGTTGCCTTTATTTCATAATAAAAATCATATTTTAATATAAAACATTGAAATTTTGTGTACCCTACATATATACCTTATTGGATGATTAGGAATTGCAAAAAAACTCAAATCAGGGTTTTTACGACTGTTGGTGCCACAGTCAGTAAAACAACAATAATTTGCCATTGTTTCTCACTAAATTACTACATCAAATAAAAGAAAATGATAACATTCTCAAAATTCGCACAAGTAAACAAACCATTAATCGGCCATATTGAAGATATGCGCGTAGACGTGCGCCAACCAACACCTAATCCCATAAAAATCGTCGAGACGAACTTCTGATTAGTGTAGTTTCTATATTCTGATGACCACAGATTTTTTATTTTTATGGGATTAGGTGTATATATATATATATATATATATATATATATATATATATATATATATATATATATATATAGCGAATTGCGGGCTCACATGACACACAAAAAGTTGACTGTGATCCTTCATTCTATGTATAATATTTATAATACATCGTAACTAGGGAAGTACATACAGTTCAAGTTTGAATCGATTGTGACTTGCCTCTTCGATAGCTCAGATGGAAGAGCCCCACTCTAGCAAAGTGGAGGTCGTGGGTTCAAGTCCCACTCGAGTTAGTCTTTTATTGTATGTACTTTAAAAGTTAATTTTAAATAAAAGACAATTAATATATATATATATATATATATATATATATATAATTCAAGTGGATTTCACACTATATGATTTATCTTGTGACCTGTCAACTTAAATATTAAGTAAAATCACAGCTAACCCAAAAACACATGCAAACAAGCTTTAATGTTTACACTATAGAAGTTGGCATAAAATTTTTGTTATGATTAGAATGTCAACAGGAGGGTTATAACAGGTTATAACTAGGGAAGTACATACAGTTCAAGTTTGAATCGATTGTGACTTGCCTCTTCGATAGCTCAGATGGAAGAGCCCCACTCTAGCAAAGTGGAGGTCGTGGGTTCAAGTCCCACTCGAGTTAGTCTTTTATTGTATCTACTTTAAAAGTTAATTTTAAATAAAGACAATAATATATATATATATATATATATATATATATAATTCAAGTGGGTTTCACACTATATGATTTATCTTGTGACCTGTCAACTTAAATATTAAGTAAAATCACAGCTAACCCAAAAAACACATGCAAACAAGCTTTAATGTTTACACTATAGAAGTTGGCATAAAATTTTTGTTATGATTAGAATGTCAACAGGAGGGTTATAACAGGTTATATTTAACCTAACTTGGTTGTATTATAGTAGTTTTTACGGCGATTTATTGAATAAAAAATGAATACAAATGATGTGTTGATGTGCCATCTTGGCATTTCATTATTATTATTTGCATTATGTAGAAAAAGGCAATTAAAGAATGGTAATAGACGAAGAATAAACACCAGAAAGGTTAGTAGATATCTATACCAGTTATTAAAAGAGAGTTAATTGATTCATTTGTATACATATAAGGTATGGTTAAGAGAGTGGCTTAAAAGGAGGAATGAGGGACGTGGCTTAAGTAACATGGTACATGGTATTTAATGAACTCAAGTATGAAGACCCAGCTAGCTTTAAAAATTTTACAAGAATGAGTGTAAACATTTTTGGAATATTATTAAACAAAGTGCAGCTTTTTATTACAAAACAAGACACAATTCTTCGTGAAAGTGTACCAGCTAGGACCAGGTAATTCTAATGGACAACTTTACAAAAATAATTAACTATGCAAATATTTTCCAGATTGTTAATAACCTTACGTTTTTTGGCAACAGGAGAAACGTTTAAAAGCTTGCATTACAGTTTCAGAATATCAATGTCGAGCATTTCTGCAATAGTACCAGCAACTGTGGAAGCAATTTATAATGTATTAAAAATAGAATATTTATCGGCGAGTCACTATTAATCCGTTTAACCAGAATTTTAATATTTAATTAAAAATATTTCTAGACCCCTAATACAGAACAGGAATGGAAAAAAATCGCTACTGAATTTTCCAACTATGGAATTTTCCTAACTGCCTTAGAGCCTTAGGTAGATATTATGTTTTCAACAGTAGTCAGACATATTCAATACATACCTAACTTAGTGAGCATTACTCATTATTTTAGTAATACCAAGAGTCTAATAAACTCTTTGGTAAGACATGCAGATTAATAATTTCAGAAAAACGTAGTAGGTACTTCAAATTTTCATGTTTTATTATTTTAGATAGAAAACATATTGCCTTTAGAGCTAAAAAAGAAGATGGTTCGTTTTATTATAATTACAAAGGCTTCCATAGTATTGTTTTAATGGCATTAGTCGATTCACAATACAATTTCATTTTTGTTGACGTAGGGTGTAATGGAAGAGTAAGTGACAGAGGTGTATATGCCAATTCAATATTAAGTAAAGCAGTGGAAGAGAATTTATGGAATTTTCCAAAAGATGCAATACTGCCAAAAGGTCATCGTAAGGCACCTTTTCTGATTGTGGGTGATGAAGCCTTTAGACTAAGCAATACAATCATGAAACCTTGGGGAAAAAGAGCTGCAAAGTCACAATAGGTTTTCAATTATCGATTGTGTATAGCACGTCGAGTAGTTGAGAATGCTTTTGGCATTCTTACCAATCGATTTAAAATTTTGCAGAAGGATATAAACTTATATGTCAGCAAGATACAAGAAATAACATTAACTTGTTGTAATTTTATAAATAAAAAAGAAGGAAAGAGGTACCTTGTTGGTATAGATCATGAAATACTGAAGAAACTACCATGGCACAAGGAAGTTGGAGGGAAGACACATTTTTTACAAGTTTAGAACATGTCAAAATTAATAGAACTGGAAAGGCAGCAATAGAAATCAGAGAAACATTTACTCAATATTTTATTTAATGAGGAAGGATTTGTTGAATGGTAGTGGGAAGCCATAAAGAAATTTAACTTCTAAAAATAAAATATTTTTATCGTAATTCAAATTCCATAACATTGTTAACATTTCTAATATAAGCTTTTTTATACTTATACAGAATGTTATTGATTTCATTTTTGCAATCCATTAACAATTCTACGTCATTGATCTTGTTTAGTTCAGATACAACATAGTTGCCAAATTGTTCATTATGACCATCAGTATTTCTTTTATTGATTTGATTCTGGAAGCTCGTTAGAGCTTGCAAAGTGTTTGCCATTATGGCATCTTCACCACTTTGGTGTTGTTGCTGCACAGTTTTTAGTTTCTTAGCTTTAGGTAAAGCTTTGCCTTCTTTACCTTCGATCACTGATAACTGACGAGCTCAAATTATCCTCAATGTCAATAGTCTCTTCATTTCTAGGCTCACCTTGTTGATTCTGCAATTTATAATAGTAAATATATTGTAATTTACTTACTTAGTTCTTACCAAAGATTGAGAATTGACATAAGAATTTTTTCCCATTTCTTGGTTGAATATATGGTTTGAGGAAACTTAATGCTTCAAACCACCACACATCGTTCATACACATCATCACTGGAAGCTCTACTCCGACAACTATTTTTAATTTTTGTTAATTTGTGGTTGTACTGACTACTTAGATTTGCAATTTTTTTCTTTATTTCTTCTGTCCCATTTAAATTCATGCCGCAGAAATTTAAAGGATCTAAAGTTTCTTGTAAACTATTTGCTCTTGCATGCTTGTTTTTATATAATTTGTGCTTCGAATCATATAAACAAGGGTGTGCCTCGAAAGCAGTTATTAGTTCCTGGGTATTTGTTTTTGTCCATTCACTCTATAAACATTGCGTTAACATCGTTTACATTTGTAAATAAAAACATTACCTTTTTCATTACTGATATATGTACATTTAATATAAATATACACAAAAACCTGATTGAAAGTTAAACACTCTGTCAAGTTTGTTGAGATATTTTTTGGATTATTTTTCTAGTTTATTGATACTTCCATAATATGCATAACTATATTTAGTTTTGTAAATTAAGTACAATTTGTTTTTTTATTTTTTCACGTGTATAGTCCCTATAAATTTAATTTTGAACAATCTGCCATAAACTCTAGGAGTATAGTATGTAGTGATTATGGAATAAAATATATAACTGATAAATTTTAATGTTACATGAGATAATTAAAGTATATATTGTTGCAGATTTCCCAAGGAAGCTATCCGGAAAATTAAATGGATTCAGTTTGTGAAGAGATTAAATTGGAATCCTTCCAAATATAGCACAATATGTTCCAAACATTTTCTGAAGGAGTACATTGATCGGACATCTGTAAGTTGTGTTCGCCTAAGAGAGAATGCCATTCCTACTATTATTAATGAACGTCAGGTAAATAGTACATCATAACTATTATAGAACATTTTGATTTTGTTTTTACTTTATTTTATATTTATGTGCATGTTTTCATATATATATATATATATATATATATATATATATATATATATATATATACCAATTACAGGACAAACTGAAAAAAAAACTAAATACAAATACATAAACACCAATACAAGAGAAAAGACTACACACATAACATAAGGATTATAAGTTACTAACATTTCTAAAACTATTGTATATTGAATTAAAGTAACAAAGAGTAAGTAACAATTTACAAGTTTACCATAACAAATGTTCGTAATGACCTCCATTCACCTCTATACATTTTCTAACACGTTTGATGATCGTCTGACACGATGAAAAACACCGATATTGTTTCTAATTGTTTCACACCCACCAATAATCCTTTGTCGCAGATCATTGACGTCGTTTTATAAACTATGGACTTTAAATGGCCCCAAAGAAAAAAATCCATTGGATTAAGATCTGGCGTTCGCGGTGCCCAAGCTGTTGGTCCACCTCTTCCGATCCAACGATTATGAAATACCTCACCTAAATATCTACGAACAGCCAAACTAAAATGTGGAGGGGCGCCATCTTGTAGAAGCCACATATTTGCTCTTGTTCTTAGAGGAACATCTTCAATTAAATCTGGAATATCGTTTCGAAGAAATTCCAAATAACTATCTCCATTTAACACTCCATTAAAAAAGTTACGACCCAGTAATTGATCTTCTACGATTCCAGATTGATGTTTTGTTTCCTGGTATACATGTGGATTCTCATCAGACCATCAATGAGTATTATGATAGTTTGTGTTGATGTTTTGTTTCCTGGTATGCATGTGGATTCTCATCAGACCATCGATGAGTATTATGATAGTTTGTAATACCATCTCTTGTAAAGCCGGCTTCGTCAGTAAACAAAATGTTATTAATAAATGCATTATCTTCGTCATATTTTTCCATAATGCTATTACAGAACTGCAAACGACACACGGGATCTTCATGATAAAGTGCTTGTACCTTTTGCACATGGAATGGGTAAAGAAGTTGCTCGTGAAGAATATTCCAAACTGAAGAATGGGCAATACCATCCTGTACGGCAATTCTTCTTGTACTTATCGCCGAATTTGCCTCTACTGTCTCCAGCACTCTTTCTTCTTTTTCTACAGTTAGTCATAAATATCTTTTCTAAAAGAACCTTGCTCCTCCAGACGTCTGTGAATGTGAACAAATGTTTGTGCAAGTGGTATTCTTCTATCAGGATGTGCATCTATGTAATTCCGGCGAGCTTGTTCTGCATTATCATTTGCTTGTCCATAATAAAAACGCATGTCACGGTATTCAGTACTTGAGTATTGCTGAGCCATTTTCCAAATTATTATGGTAAAAAATCAAACTTATACGAAGATAAACAATGATCGTGACAATTCGTATCAAGAGTATCAATAACAGTTCTTTGAATTATCAACATTTGATATTTTAATAAAACTTTAATAGCGATTTCTGACTGAACGATTGCATTTATCGGCTTGAATAAAGAGCCCGTAATTTTTTCTAATATTGTTTCTCTTTATAATAATGTTCATATTTTTGCGATATTTGGCAAGAGAAAAAAGTTATCAATAAAACAAATGTTGAGTTTTAGGTAAAGTGCCCTCTAACGGCGCATAATGGAACTTTTTGTTACTGCTCCAATAGAACTTCATCTAATTAGTAAGTATGTCAAATGAGAGACTAATCGACCTTGAACTGCAGAAGTTATTTAAAAAGATAATTTTGAAAAATCGGTCTTTGACAAGCCGTAACTCGCAAACAAATGACAATCCGAAACAACATTTCCTTACAAACTGCTATTATTTTAGCTCGTAGAATCTCCTCCCGGAGTTTCCTGATGGTCTTTTAGAACACCTTGTATATATATATATATATATATATATATATATATATATATATATATATATATATATACAGGGTCCGCCAATAGTGCGTGGACGAAGCTTTATGAGTGTATACAATATCGTTTTCAAAATTATTTATTGCAGGATTGTGTGGGATCTTTCGGGTTACAATTAGAAAATATTTTCGCAAAAATTACTACTCGTATACAGGGTATTACAACACAAAGTTATATTTTTTTAATTGGAACATACCGTATATTATTATAAATTTGGATTCCCTGGTTAATTTTAAGGGCACTTTATTCACTATATGAGGTATCTTAAACGCGCAATTTAGGCGCTGCATTCCATTTTTTGAAAATTTAGAGGTTGAAAAGAAAAATTGTAACAACCGTATGGAGAAATGTGTAACACAAAAATTTTAATGGTTGATTAGTCATAGACTGTGCTACTTAAAATCGTAAAAATAGTACTATTATCTTATTTAAATTTCGAAATACCGTAATGCAAAGTATAAGACTTTCAATCATAGATAACTTGATTTTTTTAAATGGGAAGGTATACATTGTTTTACATTGTTAGATAGGACATTTAATTACATTTTTTTATGATATAACATTGTTGGTATTTATGTTTTGCCGTTTTTTGATAATCCAGCTTTTTTACTGAATTTGCAAAGTTTAAGATTTTTAATCATAGATAACTTGATTTATTTAAATGGAAAGGTATACAGTGTGTTACATTGAAAGATAGGAAATTTAATTACAATTTTTTTGATATAACATTGTTGGTATTTATTTTTTGCCGTTTTTTGATAATCCAGCTTTTTTACTGAATTTATCGATTTTGGAAGAAAATAATATTAAATTAAATGTTCAAATTGTCGACCACGCTGATTTAGACAATACTGAATTCTTTTAATAAAAGAAGCTTCAACCCGATCTAACATATTAGGAGTAATTGTAGCAAAAACATTTCTAATTCGCTTTTTCATATTCTCAGCAGTTGTTGCTTCTTCCTCATATACTTTATTCTTCACAAAGCCCCAAAGAAAAAAATCCAATGGAGTTATATCGGGAGATCAAGCTGGCCAAGGTATCGGTTCTTGTCCTCCTATCCAATTTTCGTGAAACGTCGAATTTAACCACTGGGTTACAATTCTGGCATGATGAGGAGGTGCCCCGTCTTGTTGGAAATACATACCTCTTCTTTGAGCCAAAGGTACATTCTCCAATAAATGATATAATTCGTTTTCTAGAAAATTATGATATTCTACCCCAGTGAGTGTGCCATTGAAAAAAAAAGGACCAACAATAGTTCCGCCGAATATACCTGCCCAAACATTCACTGACCATTTATTTTGAGAGACTAACCGAAATTGATGTGGATTTTCATTTGAATAAAAATGAAAATTATGTCTGTTCACAAACCCATTTCGATGAAATGTACATTCGTCGGTAAATAATATCCCCGATATAAAATTTTCGTTCTCATTTAACTGTTGTTGAACCCACTGGCAAAAATTAATTCGATTTTGAAAATCTTGTTCTTTCAGCTCTTGATGTAATTGTACATGGTAGGGGTGAAATTTATTTTTCTTTAACATTCGTCTCACGGAAGTTTGACTGCTTTCTAAATTGTCACTTAATTTCGGAATACTAACGTGGGGGTTTTCAACTGTAGCTACAAGTACACGAAATTCATTTTCTTCATTTGTAACAACTTTAGCTCTTTCGTTTTTAGGATATCCTACACTTCCAGTACTTTCAAATCTTTCTAAAAGATTGCGAAACGATTCTTCTCTTGGTTGTGTTCGATCAGGATAACGCTGCCCGTAGATTCGACGGGCCAATAAACAATTTTTGTTTGATTCTCCAAGCACAAATATCATGTCAACTAATTCATTTTGCAAAAAATTACTCATTATAATTCTTAAATGACAAAGCAGATACTATTGCTGAATTTTGTTTCTAATATTCTTTTGTTTTCATAGCTTGATGTGATTTAAACAATTATACATACATATGTAAACCTACGAAAATCGACAAATTCAGTAAAAAAGCTGGATTATCAAAAAAAGGGGAAAAAAATAAATACCAACAATGTTATATTAAAAAAAAATGTAATTAAATTTCCTATCTAACAATGTAAAACAATGTATACCTTTCCATTTAAAAAAATCAATTCATCTATGATTGAAAATCTTAAACTTTGCATTACGATATATCGAAAATTAAAAAAGATAATATTACTATTTTTACGATTTTATGTAGCACAGTCTATGACTAATCAATCATTAAAATTTTAGTGTTACACATTTCTCAATACGGTTGTTACAATTTTTCTTTTCAACCTCTAAATTTTCAAAAAATTGAATGCAGCGCCTAAATTGCGCGTTTAAGATACCTCATATAGTGAATAAAGTGCCCTTAAAATTAACCAGGGAATCCAAATTTATAATAATATACGGTACGTTCCATTTAAAAAAAGATAACTTTATGTTGTTATACCCTGTATACGAGTAGTAATTTTTGCGAAAATATTTTCTAATTGTAACCCGAAAGATCCCACACCATCCTGCAATAAATAATTTTGAAAACGATATTGTATAAACTCATAAAGCTTCGTCCACGCACTATTGGCGGACCCTGTATATATATATATATATATACTATATATATATATATATATATATATATATATATATATACTGCGTTTATTCGCTCGTCAACAAATAATTTCACCAAGTTTACAAACAAAGATATGGTAAAGCATTCACAATAACGTACAATATTGAGTTACCTTCTCCACCGGGCAGCAACGAAAGCAACGGGAACGGCTCCAGGATACCAACAGAATGTCCTCGATCGGCCAACCAATGCGGTAATTTCCCAGTGTTAATTTCGATAGCGATACGTTTAACTTAATTGGTCAGGACGTTACATAGTTTATGTGCACAAAACGAGTAGCTTTTACACACGAGATCTTTACACACCTTAATGTTCAATTAAATCGGTAGCTCTATGTGCAAGTCTGTTTAATTATTAAAATGCAAAAAAAGGTCTATTTACAGTGAGACTTTCGTCTGTTGCAGCTGATTTTCTTTTAGGGGTGAAACAAAACGTTGTGCCTTCACAATGGTTTCATTCGGTAATATAAATCTGCTTTAAGCGCAACCTCGAACCACCACTCAGATAAACACATAACTTAGTGAAATGTTCGTTAATTGACCCCACGGTCCGTAACTTCAAAATTAATAACCAGGAGGGATGAACGTTTACACAAATATCCACCAAACGGGTGCTTTTAGTTGCAAACAACTTCTACAAATGTTCGGTCCTCAACGTATTCGAAAAAGGCACGCCCCCAATCTCACAGATCATATCTCTTACTCACGAAAGTCAAATCGAGAATCCCTGCGGAAAATTCACCGCTCAAACCCCTCTCCATAATATTGCACCATCTTTCTCAATCAAACCTTATCATGACAAAAAATGCTGACTCTGCGACGTGCACGACTCAAATGCAAGTTGTCGTCCACAGATTTATTCCTTAAACGATAATTATTTAACACTAAAAGATTGAGATACTCTACGGCAGAAAAACGACGTCAATTACTAAATGCGATAAGTAAAATAACATTAACAGCCCCTGCATAAACAAGCAAACCAAGGAGTGATCTCATTCTACAATTTAAATGCGAACTTTTCTTATCTACAACTACATTTTATTTAACGAAACCTTTTATAAAATTTCACAGGAAAACTAATTTAGATTCAACTTTAAAATTTCCTATATCCAATTAATTAATCCTCAAAATATATAATTAAAAATTAGTATTAATTTTATTAAATATACAAATAAAAGTTTACCTCGAGTAGGATTTGAACCTACGACCTGTACTTTGCTAGAGTACCGCGCTAACCAACAGCGCCATCAAGGTTCAAGCCCCAATCGATGTAAATTTTGTGTTTATGTATGTAGAACTGATGTAAATTCTAAATATTATGAGATTACAATCAAATTATTTATATTAATCGAATGTGAGCCTGCAATATCGCAAGGATTCACACATACCAAAGAAACTTGACTAATATTAAATTATTATATATAAAAAAAAAATTATAATAACAAAATATATAATTGCCAATTCCAGAAATCAAATCTAAATGGCAATACGAAAAGTTTAACTCGAAAACCACTACAACTTAGACAAATCGAACAATCTATTGTTACTTTCACTTGTACCTTGAACACAAAAAAAACAAGTTTCGTTAGCGTAAATTGAGTCACTAGCAAAAAAAAAAAATACGGACATATATACAGGGCGTTCAAATACACATGACAGTTGTTATTAACATTGCACATAATAAAGTTAACTATTTGGACATATATTACAAATATAAAAATCTCCGTCCAAAAAATGCAAAATCATTTCATTTCTTTTTAGTTATTAGTTATTGGAAAGGGTAAATTAGTTGTAGCGACAAGGAAACTCATCCACAAAAGTCGCACGAGGTTCCAGTAGATGGTGCTGAAATTTTTTCATCGTCATCTGCTTTCCAAAATAAGCTTCCGGTAACAATCGGAAATTGTAATAATTATACTTTCAATATTTATGTTAATAGGTAAATTATAAAAATCGTAGGTTCAAATCCTACTCGAAGTAAACTTTTTATTTATGTATTTAATAAAATTAATAATAATTTTTAATTATAAAAATTGTTATTATTTAAAATTGAATCAATTTACTTACCGTTCTAGAACGCTAAAATACTTAGCGTCGTACATATTCTTAGCAACTAGTAAACAAAACTTACTGTCGTGGAAACAGATAGAGCATAGTCGCGCAAAACGTATTTTTGTAATCTCTATATCAGGCCCCAACAGTTATTGATAAAAGGATACACTGTAGTCATGATATTTATTATTTTCTTAAATCTTGCTAATAGTAGATCGTGGTACATTAGTTTCTCTTGATATTATAGTCAAACTAGTAGACAGCTCAGCAATTACTGATAACAAGATATTTAATTGATCTTCGCCACTTGTCCTCTTCCTCCTTTCACATTTTTCATAACTCACATTTTCTGTGCTAATGAACCTTTTTTTAAGTCTTTCAAACTGCATATTGACTCACTAAAACCGTATTGATTAGATAATAAGTGACATACAAGAGACGAACAAAAAAAAACTAAGTAGGTACACACTAATCCAATCAGGAAATAATACAATGTTAATCTTGAAGGCACAAATATTAGAAATCACTGTGGCAACATCTAATTTACAACAATCATTAGGATTTTAACATTTGACACTTTTTGTATTGTATGTATGTGTTTTTGTTTGCCAAAGCTTTTGACGTATCAAAATCTGACCAGTGAAGTAGATCCAATCGAAAGCAAATAATTTATCGGTTTCTAACAAGTGAGAATATCTCTGTAATTATATTATATTATATTAAATTATATAAAAAAATTTCAATAATATACAAGATGTTTCATTTCAAAAAATTTAGTGAAGGCTCTTTGAAAATCTCCAAATTAATTGCTTCGTAAAAAACATCATGTGTGATAAAATTTTAGTTTGATTATTTTGTTGGTTCAGTACATCCCTTGGCTGCATAATTCCCAAATATTATGTCTAAAAACTGGTCCTAATACTGTCGCATGGTGAACCTTGACGCGACCATTTTTTAACATTTTCTTTTAGAACTCAACAATGCGTCATCCAAAACCAAAAATTCACAGAGAATTCAAAGCAAGATTGTGAAACATGAAAAGTATATAAGGTGTTCTTTTTTTTCGTTACAAAACCATTTTTTGTAAAATAAATTTCTCCACTTTTAGTTAACAAAACCTATACAGAATGACCCACGTTATACGTGTAACTCTGTTATTATAAACGCTAGAGAATCGGTTAAATTAGCAAAGTTGGGCAGAATTAAAAGGGGAATCTTATTAAAAATGTAACAATTTTGTCTGCGTATTGAGGTATTCTAAAAATACTAAAAACCTTCATAACTTCAATCCAAACAAGTGTATTTGTGTATTCAAATTTATAAATACAGTTTTAATCTATGATGCTCTTTTCAATTGTTTCTTATGATTAGTTTATTATGATCAATAATTGAAAACTACTTTGTTTGATCACCAAAATTGTTTTTAAATTTAGGTTCAGGAAATCTAATTAAAACGATAATGAATAAAATAACTTAATTACAAAAATAATTTTCTAACAACTAATAGATGGCGCTAGCGTTACCTCTCACTACTTGTATATTAATCTGACTGCGACTTATGATTTTACAGTTAAAAGAAAGGACAAGACTATACTTCACAGGATCATTTCTGTAGTTGGTCTTCGAATACTCTGTTTAACATACAGAGCATTTGTAACCATGATGAGGAGTAAAAGCTTCACTTCCAGAGCGTGAGGCGGATTGCTATTTACAACTTTGGTGTTAATTTCAATCAACGATGATCGTTCACCCGGAGGTTTTACCGATGGGGGGTTGGTCGTGAGGTATTCTGAGTGGTTGCAATTAACTTAAATTTTAAAGAAAGTACGCGGAAAAGCGGGGTATAGTGGTGGGGGGAGAGTCATATAATTAATTGTTGGTAATCAAATGAATGGGGGGGGGGATAGTTTGTTTATTAATATACTATATTGCTATTAATGTGTCTCCCAATACAGCGTGTAATGAATCTACCAACGTTCTTCTGTTAATTTATATAGTAATTACGCGCCATCGTATTCATGTCTAGTGATAGTGGTAATTATGCGAAGAAGAGTAAATCCGTTTCTAAATCAAAACAACAAAAAGTATTTTCGTTCAAGTGGATGAATGACGAAAATTTTAAAACTTGGGTTCAGCCCAAATGGCAAGAAAAAATAAATGCAAGTGTATCGCATGTAATATAGTTTTAAGTTGTGGTAAAATCGAATTACAAAGACCTTCGGCGACAACCCTTCATGTGAAAATATGAAACTGCGAAAAACAACGTAGATTCACATTTTGTCAACTAATCAGAGTTTGCAAAACAAAAAAAATACGAAGCAGAAGTTAAGGCTGTGGAAGTGAGATTAGCAGCTTTTATCACTGATCACAATGTTGCGTTTCAAGTCGTAGACCACTTGATTCCGGTATTGAAGAAGATTGCCCCGGATTTCCCGGACAATCCAAGACATGACGCCCAAACGCAAGGTAATTACAAATGTGTTGGCGGCGTCAGAAACTCAAGATTTGATGGGTATTTTAAAAACAGTTTTCTACTGCATTTTGATATAATAACGATTATTTCGTAATTTGTAGAATAATTTTTCCATTTTATGCGGCGAAAGTACCACAATAGCAACAGAAAAAATACTCACACTGGTACCATTTGTAAATTAAATTACGAACTACCTGGAATGTAGATTATTGGAATTTATACATATAGATGCCAAGGACGCAACAGCCGAAAAAATATACAAGACTGTTAAAACATTTTTTTGCTAAACAAAAATATACCGTTGACAAAAAATTGCAGTATTAGGTATGATGGAGCTGCAGTAATGGTATACGAACAAAATTCTTTTTTTTCAAGACTGAGATCTGATGTCCCTCATGCCATTCTCTTGCGTTGCATTTGTCATTCTTCAGTTTTAGTCGCCAATTAGGTACGAAGCTCTTCTAAATGATTTAGAGGATCTCATAAGAGAAATAAACACATATATTGGGAGCAGTTCCAAAAGATGTGATCAGCTGAGGGAAATGCAAGATTTTTTCAAGCTAAACATTATAAGATACTAAAACTTTCGGGAACGCGATGGTTATACAGGCATCAGTGTGTTGAACGCATACTAATTAATTGGAAAATTTTAACATCCTTCTTTGAAATAGCTTTTTTTGAAGATAAACTAAACAGTGCGAATTCAATATTACAGAAATTAAAACATCCTGAGATACATTGTTACATGGAATTTTTAAAATAAAAAAAGTTTCAAAAAAGCATTTCATTAGATATTTTTAAGCTAAATATAATAAACTGGTAGAAAATTTAGTTGCCTTATGTTTAGAGGTATGACCATAGAGAAACAAAATAATAAAAATAAAATGAGGGTTGTCAATTACCTGCAATTGGCACAAAATTACAGATGGCAACCTGCTGGAGCATGATGTTGTGTAGTATGCCTGATGTAGTAGGTAATACAGAAACATGTATCACTTTCCGTCGTAACCGAAAAGTAATTCAAAATGTTAAGGTTGCCGAAGTTATAATAACTATATGGAATAATATACAATAATTTATATTCCCATGAGAAAATATCAATTGAATATAATTTTCCATGGAGTTATTGTAAATAACACAGACATGGTTTTTAAAAATACTGTATAATAACATAAATATGAACATAGACAAAACAGTACACATATTCTTAAAGACAAATACTTATATATTTTAAGAACAAATCAGATAAAGGTAATGCAACTGTTATATTAAATATGAACGATTATAACATTAAGATAGAACAATTTTTGGGACCAGAAGCTTATCGTGAAATACCAAAAGATCCAGCAAAAAGGTTTCTTTTAAAAACTAAAGAACTATTTAAATTATCATCTATTCTTGAAGAAATAAAAAAGAAACTAACTCTGAAGCTATTTCACCAAAACTATATGGTTTACCACAAATTCATAAACCTAATATTCCTTTAAGGCCTATTGTTAGTGCAATTAGTTGTCCTACATATAGCCTTGCAAAACATCTTACATTTTTATTACAACATCATATAGGAAAAACATTAAAAATTCTGCCGACTTTGTTGAAAAAATGCATAGTTTCAAAATTGAAGAGGGTGATATAATGGTTAGTTTTGATGTTGTTTCACTTTTTACAAAAGTGCCTCTAAAAGAAATTATTGAATACATTGATCATCTTTTTCCAAAAGACATAACCATTCTTTTTCAGCACTGTCTTACTACAACTTATTTTCAGTGAAATAGTAAATTTTATGAACAGATTGATGGTGCAGCAATGGGTAGTCCCCTTAGTCCTGTTATAGCTAATTTTTACATGGAAAAATTTGAAACACTACCGTTACAAGATACACCTAAAAAACCTTCAGTTTGGTATAGATATGAAGATGGCACATTTGTTATTTGGAGACATGGAGAAGAAGCACTGCATGAGTTTTTGGTTTTTATAAATGGTATACATCCTAGTATTCAGTTTACCCTGGAAAAAAAACTAATGGAAGTTTACCATTTCTTGACATATTAATATCTAAAAATAATAATTCATTATCTTTTAAGGTTTACAGAAATCCGACACACACTAATAGATACCTTCATAAATTATCCTACCACCATCCACGTCAAAAAATTGGTGTAATTAAATCTTTAGTAGAATTTGTGACTCTGGATTTTTACAAGATAATGGATATTCACTTACAGATATTAATAATGTTATTATAGCTTCTAGGCGTAACCTTAAAAAAAACAGTTCTTAATGTTGGTACTGCTTTTCTTCCTTTTATAGCTAATGTTACAGATATAATTGAAAAAATGCTAATTAAATATGGCATTAGGACTATTTTTAAACCTACAAGAAAAATTAAAGAACACTAAAGATGTGTCAAACCCTTTATCATCTTCCGGAGTGTATAAGTTATCTTGTTCATGTGGATAAGTATACATCGGAACATCAAAACGTAGCTTTGAAACAAGACGTAAAGAACATATGAGATTAGGTCAACCAGAGAAGTCTGCTGTGGCAGACCATGCCCTGAACAATCTAAATCATGACATTCAATTTGACAATATGGAAATATTGTCAAGACAAACTCATTATTATGTTCGTTTACAACGTGAAGCTATTGAGATATATAAACACCCTAATAACTTTAATAGACAAGAAGAAAATCTCCGTTTAAATAGGTTTTGGCATCTTATAATTAAAAAAAAAGCATAACGATACATCTTAATTTTGATTTTAATTTTAACTTTTGGTATGTCTAGGTTTTTTGTTGCTAGACCTTGAAGCAAATGCTTTACCCATTATGTGTTAAATTACCACAGCACAATAATTTGACATAAGTAGTTAAAATTAAGATTACAATTAAAAATTAGAAAAAACGTTCTACATTATACTTTTCATTGTTAATAACACTTGCACTTATTGATAAAGATATCTCTTTGTTGGATTTAACTGGTTTATTTTATTTGATGTCACGTTTATATTTGTGAATGCTTTTATCGTTTGGAAATTGAAGTTTTTCACAACTTTACACTTCCTTCATAACTTGATTAAATTTTGTTAAATGTGTTTTTTGGCTGACGTTTTTCATTGTTAGCTTTCGCCGTAGAAAGTGTTCTGATTTGTCATCTTTAAGGCAGTTTAACAATGTTTAATTTTTAATGACCTAGTTATTCTTTACTAAAATTTAATTTTATAGTTGGCTTTATACGTTTCTCAAACAGGCTGATGTTTATGTTTTAATTTTGCAACTTTGACAAAATTGTTTAAAACATCTTCAACAATTTTTAACAGAATTACTACTGACGAAGATAACTGTGTTATCGAAACGTTTAGATTGTATAATTTAAAATACACCATTAAAAAACCCAAAAAAGATAAGTATTTTATTATGTGTGATAATGATGAAAGTTTACATTTTCATAAATAAAAATAAACATTAGCTTACAGATTTTTAAGCTTATCCATTTTAATTTTACTGTTATATATATGTATTATTTTTTACATCTAATGAATAGTCATAACAACTAAACCAATTCAAATTAACATGTGATATGGTGAACACTAATTTTTTTTTATAAGGTGATCTATATGTCCAAATTTTAAAAGAATGGAGTAGATATGTCATGTATGTGAGCGATTAAGAAAATTACTTCTTTAGTGATATATGTAAGCCAAACTTACTAATATCTAATATTGGAGAACTACAGTTCTTGCTGCTACCACTACAGTTGGGTAAAGTAATGACCACTGACTGGGTATAAAGAATATCTCATACAGAATAGAATACCTTACCTGAAAATAACGTAATAATATTATGGTCTATTCATTACATAATTATAGTTATTTTTGAATTAAGGGCATAGAAACCAGTTAAAAAATTACACACTATTGACTCCTTTTATTTCTCTTATTAATAAAACTTGCTTGGTAACAGATTATGATGTTGCCATTTGCCAGATATAAACTTCGTGGATTCTTGATTGTAAATACTTCAAAGCGGCAGCGTTGCTCCTGTGTTTTTACCTATAGAAAGTACTGGCTACAGATCATACAACCTCACCTAAAAACAAGATGTAATAAAATTTGTACGTATCGTATTTTGATTAATCAATTAACCTTACTTTTAGTTTAATTATCGTTACAGGTTATGATGGGAAGTGATACATGTTTCTGTATTACCTATTAAATTAGGCATAGTACACATCGTGCTCCAGCAGGTCACCACCTGCATCTTTATGTCAATAAATTGTAGGCTGTGACTATCCACACGCAAAATTAACCTAAATCTGTTAAAAAAAATTGAAATAAAAAGGGAATCTAAAATCTACAGTAACCTAGGATCCAACCTACATTACGCTACAGTCCATTAAGAGAATCCCAGGTTACCGTAGATTTTTTTTTCCTTTTTATTTCCATCTTTAGACTGTTTAAGGTTATGATTTTTGCATGTGGATAGTCACAGCGTAAATTGTATCACGGGGTTTAAAAACTCTCCAAGGGTGCGTTCCACTTCACGTTCTCAACGCCCACAACCGGTTCCACTTAGCGCTCGCGAGCGTTCTGGGCTCGCCTTAGTGAACAACTTCAGATCGTTCAAATGACGCTCACAACGCTCGCGCTAAAGAGGTGGGTCGGTGTGAGCGTTCACCCACAATGCATTGTTTTGCGCGTTTTTCTAGTTGGTAAAATTAGGTTAGGTTGCATTAGTTAGTTAGTTCTTTATTAAGTCAGAACTTACGACGCTTAACATGGAAAAAATTTCGTTATATGATCAAGCAAATGATAAAGTATATTATGTAATGCTACCCGCAGAAGATGCACGTCGTGCTGCTTTAGGTAAGAAAAACATTATTTTAAAAGAAGTTTATCCGAATAATTATAGTGTATTGCTTGAATAGTTATATAATTTATTCTGTTCAATAATTTATTGCATAGTGTCCTGTAAATTATATTTTTCTAATTTTGTGTAGATATGACATTTGCTACAAACCTTTTAAATGCAGCAATTTTGGATAAGAATAGTAGAACTGGGTAAAATGAGATATCAAATGTGATAAATGTGGAGAATATGCAGTCGCATATAATACCAGGAGCCTGTTATGTGCAAGACAGTGATGACAATACCCAATTAACAGACAGCTGTGAAGAAAGTAAGTTCGATACTTTTAAATTATGCTTAATATATGTATTTCTTTGTATGTTAAATATTAATTTTTATTTTTTAAATTTTGTTAACAAGAATATGTCAAATTATACTGTAATATTTATATTTACAGATTCTCTATTTCGATGGCCAGAAGCATGTGTTCTCCTCCTGTTAAGCACATATGAGGAGATGGAAGAGAAGTTTAATAACGGAAAATTCACACATAAGAAGTGTTGGGAACTACTTGCTCAAGTATTAAAAGATAAAGGTTACAACGTAACGGGGTCACAATGTTCCTCAAAATTTAAAGGTTTAAAAAAGACCTATAAATCAATAAAATATCACAATGCGAAGTCAGGGAACGATCACATTTGATATCTCATTTTACCCAGTTCTACTATTCTTATCCAAAATTGCTGCATTTAAAAGGTTTGTAGCAAATGTCATATCTACACAAAATTAGAAAAATATAATTTACAGGACACTATGCAATAAATTATTGAACAGAATTAATTATATAACTATTCAAGCAATACACTATAATTATTCGAATAAACTTCTTTTAAAATAATGTATTTTAAAACATACATATACCTATGTAGAAAGTTAATAAGGTTATCTATTATTAAATCGTTGCAATTATGTTTTTTTTCTTACCTAAAGCAGCACGACGTGCATCTTCTGCGGGTAGCATTTATCATTTGCTTGATCATATAACGAAATTTTTTCCATGTTAAGCGTCGTAAGTTCTGACTTAATAAAGAACTAACTAACTAATGCAACCTAACCTAATTTTACCGACTAGAAAAACGCGCAAAACAATGCATTGTGGGTGAACGCTCACACCGACCCACCTCTTTAGCGCGAGCGTTGTGAGCGTCATTTGAACGATCTGAAGTTGTTCACTAAGGCGAGCCCAGAACGCTCGCGAGCGCTAAGTGGAACCGGTTGTGGGCGTTGAGAACATGAAGTGGAACGCACCCTTGGAGAGTTTTTAAACCCCGTGATACTTACAATTTACGCTGTGTCTATCCACATGCAAAAATCATAATCTTAAACAGTCTAAAGATGGAAATAAAAAGGAAAAAAAAATCTACGGTAACCTGGGATTCTCTTAACACGTTGACTGCGTTACATATCCCCGGCGGCTTGTACGGTGTATTACCATTGTGCGGCAGCGAATTTCGACAGTTATCCTTCCCGTGCTGATGTTGTAGAATTGTTACTTCTCAACGTATTTTAATGTTACAGGTAGCCATTTATTCGTATTTACGTTTTTGAAGTGATAGATTTTTAGAAAATGGAGTACCCCAAGGCTCAACGCTGAGTTGTACTCTGTTTGCATTGGCAGTTAATGAGATTGCCAAACAGCTGCAGTATGATGTTGAAAGCTTATTATATGTTGATGATCTTACCTTGTTCTGTCGAGGTAAAACCGTCAGTGAAATCCAGCGCAAACTGCAGTCCTCGGTAAATGCAGTCCACAAGCAAGCACAGTCAGTGGGTTTTGTTTTCATCTGAAAAAACAAAATGTGTACACTTTTGCAGACTACGTAAACCTCATTACGATCCAGTACTTTACCTAAGTGATGATCCAATACGGTGTCATAATACTGTACGGTTCTTGGGCCTAAATTTCGACTCCAAGTTAACTTGGAAGAACCATATCCAGGAGCTCAGACAGAGATGTACAAAAACTCTAGATATACTTAAAGTACTGGCACATACCAAATGGGGTGCGGAGCCCAAAACTATGATAAATTTGTATAGATCTCTAATTTTATCCCGCATTGATTATGGCTGCATCGCTTACGGCTCAGCGTGTAAAAGTACACTTCTTGCGCTTAATACTGTACACAATATGGGCATACGGTATTGTCTGGGTGCATTTCCAACAAGCCCTGTCGAGAGCCTACATTGTGAATCAGGCTTTTGCTCATTAGAAAACAGACGGATACTTTTACTCACTAAATATATAGCCAAAATAATGAGCAATAAAAGTCATCCTCATAACCAACTTACCCTTAGAGAATCTGTGCCAGAGAAATGCGCGTTCGGAAGATTTAGGAACTTTTTGATCTCCGAACAACTCCTTTCACCTGAGATAGTGAGTTTATGCCTCTCTGAATTACCTCCTTGGAAGTTCAGTACAATCGAAATAGATTTTGATCTTGCTGAGAATCTAAAAAATGAAACATCTGTCCACTTATGGCGACAAAATTCTTACAGGCGATAAATAAAAAAAGCTATGACAAAATTATTTATACAGATGGATCTAGAACAAGTGACGGTGTAGGTTCTGCCTTTGTGGTAGACGATGAGGTGAATTCCTGGTCCCTTAACAAAAACACATCGATATACTTTGCAGAGCAATACGCTCTGTGGCAAGCTCTACTGTATCTTTCCTTCACTATGCAGACTTATACTGCTTGTTTGATAGTATGTGACTCCCGTAGTGTCCTGGAAGGTTTGTTAGAATTGTTTTCTCCTGATCCATTCGTTCACAGAGTTCAGTACCTTGTACACAACTTAGCCACACGTCACAGCCGGGTAACTTTCTTGTGGATACCTAGCCACGTTGGTGTGACTGGCAATGACAAGGCGGATGCGGCCGCCCGTAGCGCCACTCGTGAATATAAACAAGATGTGCCTTTCGTAAGATCTCAAGATTTTATAAATTATCTAAGGGACCATATTCTTGATAAATGGCAAATAAAATGGCAGAATCTAAAACAAAAATTATATTATGTAAGGAAGTCCACAAGAAAGCAATACCTACCCTTTAAAGCAGATCGAGAAAGTGTATCAAAAGCGCATCGCTTGCGCATAGGTCACACCTCCCTGACCCATAAGCACCTCCTGCTGGGTCAAAATGCACCACTGTGTGCGAAGTGTAATGTACAGATTACCATCAAACATATCATTTGTGACTGTCCAATATATGATGTTCAGCGAAAACTTTTTAGATTACGTAACGTTGTAGAGGAAAACTTACAACATAGTGTGGATATAAAAAAACACTCTTGACTTTTTAAAGGCGGTTAATCTCTATCACAAAGTCTAATGTTATAAGAGCGTGTGTTTGTGTTTATTCATCAAAGAACGCTTGCATATTTATCTACTGGTGTCAAAATGGGCGAAATGACCTCAGCAGTCGAAGCCTAAAAAAAAAAAAAAAAAAAGTGATAATATTGTACATGCCTCCGGAGATATGTACCGCACAGAGTTAATAAGCTATTACTTTTATGCGGCACATGCCTTCGGGGATATGTACATATTTCACGCCTGACTTCGGCACGGAGCTGCAGTAAGCGCGTACGGACTTGCACAAACTTGCCGTCTATGTCGTCATCGCGTCGTATCAGTCAGTCTGTTGTTGTCAAAGGTGCAGTATTGTCGTGATTGTTTTCGATCGTGCATTATAATAGGTATTATTGATATCTGTTGAAGAAAATGAGTGAGAGAAGTAGGAAAATATTGCAGCTGGCCAAGCAAGAAAAATAATTGGAGAAAAGTGTATAATATTATCGACGGAAGAAATTAAAGTTACAAGACTGTGTCTGCGAAAAGCAACAAATTCTAGCGATCATAAATACGAAGCACTTTCTGAAATTTCAAATAATTCGGATAATGTAGAAAAAAATAATTTAGAAGCAGAAAATCAGCAAAATTTCCAACAAGAAAAGGAAAATGAAAATAATCATGGTAATGGTGCAATTACTAGAATTCCTAAAAGCAGGTCAGTTAACGTAATGAAACAATATATTGAACCAAGTGAAGATTTAGAAAACTACTTACTTTCCAATCATCCATATGACACTGATGACTCTATAAAAGATAAAACGTACAATATTTCATCTTCTGAAATTTCAAGTGAAAACGAAGAATCTGATTTTGAAAATGATTTAGATGAAACAGGTGCTGAGAACTCAGAGGAGGTTTCAGCAGATAATTATGGCAGTATTGAATGGGATGAAGTTAAATTATCGAGTTACGAATTTCCCATGTACGAAGAAAATTATACGGTAAACATAAATTTTGACGAACTTGTGAATGGAAAACCTGGAGATGTTTTCAAATATTTTGTGAATCGAGAAGTTTTAGACCTAATAGTAGCGCAAACTAATATTTATGCAAGTCAACAATTAAACCGGGGATATTCAGGTAGTTCAAGAATCAAACGCTGGATGGATACCAACGCAAACGAGATTTGTAAATTCTTTGGAATTTGCATTATTATGGGTTTAACTTCAATTCCTGCTATAAACCTGTATTGGTCAAAAGATCATGCACATCGCAATGAATTTGTTTCCAACTGCATGCCAAGAGACAGATTTCTGTTATTACTGAAATTTATTCATTTTGAAAACAATGAAAATGCGAATGAAGAAAATAGGCTTTATAAAATTAGCCCTCTAGTTACAATTTTGCTAAAAAATTTTCAAGCTGTTTATAATCCAGGTAGAGTACTAGTAATTGACCAGTCGATGGTCCCTTTCCGTGGAAGATTACATTTCCGACAGTATATAACCAAACACGTATGGGGTAAAACTATACAAGCTCTACACACCCGAAGGATATACGTACAATATCAAGATATACACTGGGAAAGGCGACACAAACGCTGATTTGGGACATTCCCAATCCATTGTTTTAGAGCTTTTACAGCAAATACAACCAAAAGAAGGCAGAATACTGTTTGCAGATAACTTCCACTCAGGTATTGATTTGTCTCAAAAATTGTATGGAATGAAAACGTTGTACTGTGGAACTCCAGGTCCAATAGAAAGGGAATACCTAAAGTATTCTCCAAGAAAATGAAGAAAGGGGACATTCTAGGCAAAGAAAAAAATAATGTGAAAATAATAAAATGGATAGACAAGCGCCCAGTTTTAACGATTTCTACAATTCCGACACACGACGACAAGATTAAAAATACAGGTAATCTGCTTTGTATAACTTATCGTGCTATTATGTAATTTTTTTCAAATTCTAGGTAAACACACTCGTAAAGGAGAGGACATTTTAAAACCACAATGCGTCATTAACTATAAGCAAGCCAAGAAAGGCGTTGATTTGAGCGATCAGATGTCCTCATGCCATTCCGTTATACGCAAAAGCCTTAAATGGTACGGGTAAGCTGGTATAAAATTATTGGGAAATTATTTCAACAAAATGTGAATATCCAACTGAACAAAAATATTTATTATAGGAAAGTTGCATTAGAGTTACTATTGGGTACAGCCGTAGTCAATTCCTGGATAATTTTTAACAAAATATCAAAGACAAAACTGGGAATAACAAAGTTCTGAAGACAATTAGCAGATGACTTAACAATGATACAAGAAGAAGGCGAATTAAGGAAGGATGCTAAATCAAGCAAGGAAAAAAACACACAAGTTTATAAAACCTGAAGGTCCGGGACGAAAGAAGCGAAAAGTTTGCAAAGAATGTTACTCAAAACTTAGAAAAACATTAAACAGCAGAGAGGCCGACAAGAAAGTAAGACGCGTAATAAGTTATTGCCAAGATTGTCCCAATACGCCCGGTTTCAATTAACACCATACTTGAAATAAAGTTTAGTTTTAATTTTCCTGTTCCCCATTATACTCAAAATATGTATTAAATTAAAGTAATAAAGTTGTTTTGGTATTTTTTTTATTTTATTAAGTAAAATTGTTCCAGTAATTTTCGGCGCCCTCTGTCAACGTAAACATGTACGGATCCAACATAAGATAGTTATCTGTATGCTTTATGACAAATAACAATAAAAAGTATATATACTTCCATATGCTTGAATATAGAGGCCAACTTCGGGTACATATCCCGGCGATATGTACCGCACAAAAATAATCGACCAATACATATCCCCGGGGATATGTAACGCAGTCAGAGACAAAGTACCAAATTTACTTGCCGCAGTCAACGTGTTAATGGACTGTAGCGTAACGTAGGTTGGATCCTAGGTTACTGTAGATTTTAGATTCCCTTTTTATTTCCATTTTTTTAACAGATTTAGGTTAATTTTGCGTATGGATAGTCACAGCCTACAATTTTGAATTTATTGACATAAAGATGCAGGTGGTGACCTGCTGGAGCACGATGTGTACTATGCCTAATTTAGTAGGTAATACAGAAACATGTATCACTTCCCATCATAACCTGTAACGATAATTAAACTAAAAGTAAGGTTAATTGATTAATCAAAATACGATTCGTACAAATTTTATTACATCTTGTTTTTAGGTGAGGTTGTATGATCTGTAGCCAGTACTTTCTATAGGTAAAAACACAGGTGCAACGCTGCCGCTTTGAAGTACTTACAATCAAGAATCCACGAAGTTTATATCTGGCAAATGGCAACACCATAATCTGTTACCAAGTAAGTTTTATTAATAAGAGAAATAAAAGGAGTTAATAGTGTGTAATTTGATATTTAACTGGTTTCTATGACCTTAATACAAAAACAACTATAATTATGTAATGAATAGACGATAATATTAAATTTACGTTATTTTCAGGTAAGGCATTCTATTCTGTACGAGGTATTCTTTATCTCCAGTCAGTGGTCATTACTTTACCCAACTGTAGTGTATGTATTGTATAAGTTTTACAATAAGAAGTAAGACATCGTCTACTCCATTCTTTTAAAATTTGTACATATAGAGCACATTTAAAAAAAATTAAAGGTGTTCACCGTATCACATGTTAACTTTAATTAGTTTAGTTATGACTATTCATTAGATGTAAAAAATGATACATATATAACAGTAAAATTAAAATGGATAAGCTTAAAAATCTGTAAGCTAATGTTTATTTGTATTTATTTATGTTCTTAAAATGCATATTTGTCTTTAAGAATATGTGTACTGTTTCTTCTATGTTTATATTTAAAAAACCATGATTGTGTTATTTACAATAACTCTATGGAAAAATTATATTCAATTGATATTTTCTCATGAGAATATAAATTATTGTACATTCTTCCATATAGTTATAATCATTTCGGCAACCTTAACGTTTTGAATTACTTTTTGGTTATAACGGAAGGTGATACATGTTTCTGTATTACCTACTAACTCAGGCATACTACACAACATCATGCTCCTGCAGGTTGCCATCTGTAACTTTGTGCTAATAGTAGGTAATTCACAACTCTCATTTTATTTTTATTATTTTATTTCTCTACGGTCATACCTCAAAACATAAGGCAACAAAATTTTCTACCAGTTTATTATATTTAGCTTAAAAGTATCTAATGAAATGCTTTTTTGAAACTTTTCTTTATTTTAAAAATTCCATGTAACAATGTATCTCAGGATTTTTTAATTTCTGTAATATTGAATTCGCACTGTTTAGTTTATCTTCAAAAAAAGAAATTTCAAAGAAGGATGTTAAAATTTTCCAATTAATTAGTATGTGTTCAACACACTGACGCCTGAATAACCATCCCGAAAGTTTTAGTATCTTATAATGTTTAGCTTGAAGAAATCTTGCATTTCCCTCAGCTGATCACATCTTTTGGAACTGCCCCCAATATTTGTGTGACTACTCTTATGAGATCCTCTAAATCATTTGCAAGGGCTTCACATCTTATTGGCGACTAAAGCCTATTTTTCATAGACACGAATTTCACCTACAAATTCATACTTAAGAAATTTCATATACGGTTTAGTTTTCATTCATACACAAGTTTAAATATCTAAGCAAGGATTTTCACATTTAACACAAAAACGTCCGTGCCAATTTTATTTTATAACCTTTTTTTATTTTGTGCATAGTTAACTGTCGTAAAAGTTTGAAATATGGAAGATTTTGAAATGTATTGTGAAGAATGTGATAGAATCGTCATTGTTGACAGTCCTTACGGGCATTACCAACTAGAACCAGAGGAATGTGAAGAGGTAGTGGAGGAAAAGTCAAAAACTGCCAACCCCCAGTTTAATTCGTGGGAAGTGATCCTAATTGCGATGGTGCATGATCGCCCAGTGCTCTGGGATTCACGTTTACCAATATCTGCTAGATCTAAAAGCATACGAGATAATTTATGGATGGAAATCAGCAATGCTCTAGGTGATTTACATACATATTAATTATATATTTAACATCCATCTTAGGCATTGTATTGCAGGAAAATCAGTTGAAACATTACAAAAAAATGGAGAAATCTCCTTGACACCTATATACGATGCAAAGGAGAGCTGGAAATGTATATTCCAAGTGGTTCTGGTTCGAGAAAACCAAGAAAATTATGGAATTTTTACGATATGATGGAATTTCACTCAGACGTAATTGCAGCAAGGAGGTATGAACATATTTGTGTTACCACTTGTGACTTTCATATTTCATGAAAGATAGTTGAACATATGTGAAGTTCTTTCTGACTGCATTTAAAATATGAATTGGTGTCGTTTGATATTCTACTTTTTTGTTGTTGTAGTACAATAAGCAATTTGAATTTGGATTCCCCATCATGTTCATGCCCAGAAATCGTTCTACCTTCAAAAATAAATAAAGACAAAGGTTTGTACGTATATTTCATAAGTTGCATGTTTATATAGATATTTTTCAGGTACTAATCACATTGAAAATGCAATTTTAACAGCAATTGAAAATTTACCTGTGCCTAATGTTACACAGATATTGGTATAAAAGTAAACCCTATTTGACAACAACTGTCCACAATTTTAGACCAACTTTCAAGTCGCAAAAGAGCAAAACTAGAAATTGAATTTCTAACTAAAGCCTATGAAGTTTTACATGAAGATAATTAAATCAAAATTGTGTACGTGATTTTATAACATTAAAATCACTTTTATTTTTCTACTTATATTATAACATTTTCAGTTTAATATACAAAGATTGTTTTGTCTTATTTATTCCATTGAAAAGATACTGCTCCTTCTCATCAAATATGCTGTCAACGCATTTCTCACACCAGCAGCATCCATGGAAAAGAAATTGCTTCCCGATCGTGAAAAATCTGTCACGTTTTGTGACGAGAGTTTCCATTCTCCATTCACCATCGGTAATAGTACCACCAGCATTTTCTGTATCAATGTAATTAAATGGGCAGTATTGCTGACTACAATCTTTTTGTTCCAATAAAAAATTATGCAGACATTATACAGTTTTTAGGTTGCCTGCCTATTATTGCTTTTCGAAATATTATCTAGTGGGATACTAATATCCCAAAGGCATTTTCAATTACTCATCTACTAAGGCTCAATCTAAAATTTATAACATTTGTTTTATTTATAAGTAATGTATTAGTAAGTACCTATAATTGAAAACCTCTTTTCCAGAGTTAGCCATCCTTCCAGGATATGGTCACATTAGATTATTACGCAAAGGAAATGCTTCGTCACCAACAATGTAGAATGGAACATCTCCCCCATATTCAATTGGTTGTGCAGCAGGTATATCTAAAGTGTTATTAAAAAGATGCTTTCCCAATTCAGAATGTCTTAACACACCACCACCACTTTGTTTTCTTTTGCACCAATGTCTACAATTGCAAATTTATATTTTGCATCACATAAGGCTAATATGATGCTGTGATCTTGTAATTATAAAATTCTGATCTTGCATTTGGTGGAGCCCGTAAATGAGTACATCTATTGAAAAAAAGGTGATCCATATATGTTACCTTCACCTGCATGCTTCCCATAAATGCCTCCTATGCAATTTGGAAGTTGCCAATGCTCTTCAAAACCTTCTGCTACACTTCTCCATGTATTTATGTCTGGCTTCGCAAGTTTGATTAATTATCTTACTAATTGTCATTTTTCCCAGTCGATACTGGTACGAAATGGAAACCATACTCTGTCACCTGATGCCAAGTACCTAAAATACTTATTCTGGTTATTAATCTCACAAGGCAAAACAAAAAAAAATATATTTAATGGACATGAAGAATCCTGCATTATAAACAAATACAAATTGTTGAACGTTGGTAGATAGATTCATTACACGCTGTATTGGAACACTATAAATAGCTGTATTGTATATTAATAAACAAACTATCCTCCCCCCCGCCTACCATTTTATTTCCATTAATTATATGACTCTCCCCGCTTTTCTGTGTACTTTCTTTAAAATTTAAATAAATTGCAACCACTCAGAATGCTTCACGACCAACCCCATCGGTAAAACCTCCGGGTGAACGATCATCGTTGATTGAAATTAACATCAAAGTTGTAAATAACAATCCGCCTCACGCTCAGGAAGTGAAGCTTTCACTCCTCATCATGGTTGCAAATGCTCTGTATGTTAAACAGAGTATTCGAAGACCAACTACAGAAATGATCCTGTGAAGTATAGTCTTGCCCATGCTTTTAATTGTAAAATCATAAGTCACAGTCAGATTAATATACAAGTAGTGAGAGGTAACGTTAGCGCCATCTATCGGTTGTTAGAAAATTATTTTTGTAATTAAGTTATTTTATTCATTATCGTTTTAATTGGATTTCCTCAACCTAAATTTAAAAACAACAGTTTTTGTGATCAAACAAACAAAATAATAAAATACTTATCTTTTTTGGGATTTTTTAATGGTGTACTTTAAATTATACAATCTAAACGTTTCGATAACACTTACAGTTATCTTCGTCAGTAGTAATGTTTGTTAAAAATTGTTAAAGATGTAGTAAACAATTTTGTCAAATTTGAAAAATTCAAACATAAACATAAGCCTGCTATTAGTATAACAGTTTGTGAAACATAAACCAACTATAAAATTTTTGGTATGTCTAGGTTTTTTGCTGTGTTTTTCCTAGACCTTGAAGCAAATGCTTTACCAATTATATGTTAAATTTCCACAGCACTATAATTTAACATAAGTAGTTGAAATTAAATTGAAATTAAAAATTACAAAGAACGTTCTGCATTGTGCTTTTCATTGTTAATAACACTTCCAATTATTGATAAAGATATCTCTTTGTTAGATTTAACTGGGTTATTTTATTTGATGTAATGTTTGGATTTGTGAATGCTTCTATCATTTTAAAATTGAAGTTTTTCACAACTTTACACTTACATCATAACTCGATTAAATTTTGTTAAATTGGCTGGCAAATTTCATTGTTAGCTTTTGTCGTAGAGAGTGTTCTGGTTTGTCATCTTTGAGGCAGTTTAATAATATTTAATTTTATGACCTAGTTATTCTTTACTAAAAAATTTTATAGTTGGCTTTATGTTTCACAAACTGTTATACTAATAGCAGGCTTATGTTTATGTTTGAATTTTTCAAATTTGACAAAATTGTTTACTACATCTTTAACAATTTTTAACAAACATTACTACTGACGAAGATAACTGTAAGTGTTATCGAAACGTTTAGATTGTATAATTTAAAGTACACCATTAAAAAATCCCAAAAAAGATAAGTATTTTATTATGAGCCTTAATGGTGAAAGTTTACATTTCCATAAACAAACAAAATAGTTTTCAATTATTGATGATAATAAACTAATCATAAGAAACAATTGAAAAGAGCATCATAGATTAAAAATGTATTTATAAAGTATACACAAATACAGTTGTTTTTAGTATTTTTAGAATACCTCAGCAGGCAGACAAAATTGTTACATTTTTAATAAGATTCCCCTTTTAATTCTCCTCAACTTTGCTAATTTAACCGATTCTCTAGCTTTTATAATAACAGTTACCCGTATGACGTGGGTAGTTCTTAGATACTCTGTATAGGTTTCGTTAACTAAAAGTGGAGAAATTTATTTTACAAAACATGGTTTTGTAACGAAAAAAAAAGAACACCTTATAATGGGGAAGGTCGGGTTGTATCGGACGCTTAAGCTTTTTCAAATCAAAAAAAAATATCTATGGTTAAATTCGAGTATTCTGTATTCTAATATAAACTTTAACATATAATACCTTAAAAAGAACTTTTCTGTTAAATTAACTTTTATTGTTTTTTCTGTAACTTTCTATAAACCTTACATTTGGACATACCCGATGTTTAGAGGGTTGTATCGGACAAGACATTTTGACCTATTTGGTCTTTAAGTTTGTATCGGACATGGTGTTGTGTTTGTAAAAAATCGTAACTAATTGAATGAGACAAAAATATACTTTATTACCATATAAAAAGTACTAAAAATACTGAAAATAAGCCTGCTAAGAGTACTAAAAATATTCTAAACATTATACAATTAAATTTAAAATAAAAAGTTATATTTAGGTTACATAAATGTATTATATGTAAAGGAAAAAGTATTTTATTCATTTAAGTTTACTCATTGTTTTTTAGAAAAACAAGAATCACATTCATAATAAAGGCTGTTAAGCTCAAGATCGGCACAGTTTTCACGGGCCTTTGCAAATATTGCATTGAATCCAATCCTCTTGGAAGGTGTCATTGCAAATAATGCAGTGAGTCAATTCGTCCTCTCTTTGTTGTTCTTTGTCAAAGATCAACGATTTTTTTACATTCCTTTCAACTGGTTTCCTGTCTGTTTCAGACATATTCTGTCTTGTAGACCCATTTGTTGTGGGCTTTATTTTTATCCTTTTCATTTTAACTTCTTGTTTGAATTCCAGTTTTCTTTTTGGGCCTGTGTTTCCTTTAATTCGATTTTCTTCCCTAAGCTGTTTCTTTTCTTCTGCATTTTTTTGTTTTTCTTCTTTCTCTTTTTTCTTTTGCTCAAGTTGAGTTTTAAATGGAGTTGAGGTTAAAATTTCACTTTTTTCTCCACGACTTTGTCTTGCTACGAACTTTGTGTTTGAAGTGCTTGGAAGAGGTGAAATTTCCTCTAAAATCTTTTTCGGTGCGGTTTTCTCAAGCTCAAGAGAAGTATCATGGTTGTTTAGGCCTATTTCTACAATGTTCTTTATTGTTTCGTTCTCTATTTCTGGTGTCGAAGGCTCAGTGTAGGGATTTGAGACAAAAGGTTGAGAGGAACTTGGCAGATCTAAAATCCCAGTAGGACTTAAAAAATGTGGAGATTGAATCTCTGTTGCTTGGGTACAAATGTTAGGAACAGGCAAGGACTCTTGTGATATTGCGGTCTTGTTCAATGAAGGAAAGTAATCTATGTCACTGATTACATTTGCTATCCAATGGATAAATTCCGGTACATTTAAAGCCTGACTGATCTAGTTTCATGCGACATATTCTTGAAAAGGCAATATTTACCAAACCAGCTATGTCTTTAAGGCCTATCTTGATTTTTTGATATTTCCGCATCCAGAGAGATGCTTCATTACTGTCCTATCCAAAGGTTGGATTTTATGTGAAGTATGAGGCGGCAAGCTCAACATGTGAATGTGATTATTCTTGGCAAATGTGATCTTTGTGGCTTGAGTGACCATCAACCATCAAAAGGACTGGATATTTTTCAGTTCGATTAACCCGTTCTATGAAAATCTTCAGCCACTTTAAAAACCCATCTGCAGTTATCCATCCATTTGGTTGGGCATCGAATATACTTACAACCGGTGCATCCTTTCTTAAATCATTGTCAAGTCTAACGCGCGGGAAAACGAAGAGAGGAGGAATAAAGGTATCCCCTGCAGCATTAATTGATAAAACAATTGTGACGTTCCAACCTCTTTCCCCCGAAGTAAGTTTTCCCACTTGTTTTTTGCCTTTAACAGACAGTACTTTGTTGGTGTGAACACATGACACGCCAGTTTCATTAGTGTTAAAAATTTTAGAAGGACAAAACTGAAATTTTTCCATTAATTCCTTCACCTTGGAAAAAAATCGATCGACCTGTTCCTTACTGAACCCTGCTGCTCTCTGAAGACTTGTAGATTCAGCAGTCCTCAATCGTAAGTCTGTGTGTCTCTGCATAAAATCGTAATAAAAGTCTTTTCCAGCTTTTCCAGTTGTTTTATTAAATCTATGCTGGATTTTGAGTTTCTCTGCATATGTATAAACTAGGGTGCAGAACTCATCTTTACTCAAAGGCATCAACTGGCTATCTACTTCCTTAACATGACTGTATAAGCTATCCTCTTGTTCGTTATTAAATGTCCTCGGAAAAACCTTGATATTCCCTAAGTCTGGCTTTATTATAACCTCTCTGCCATCCACAAAAGCTTTAATTCGATCGCCTAACGCACTTTTTGGTACATCATATCTAGAGCTCGCTTCCCTAATGGTCATTTCATTAATTCTCACTTTTTCTATGCCTTTATTCATATTATCTTCGCTCCACTTATGACGTTTTCTCTCCATCCTGTCAAAAAACAAAAGAAAACCGTCAAAATTTAAACTTTCAAACCCTGTAAATTTTGTCCGAAATAACCCTCCGACAGTTTGTCCGATACAACCCGACTGACATATTTCGACGATTTGGATATTACATGCATATCACCAGGGTTAGACCATGTTTACTGCTTTTAATATAAAGAATAATAGCTAATGTATATGACAAAACACTCCAATGCTGCTGTACTTACGTGTCAGGTAAGCTATGTAACTCCAAACTTAACTTTGTGCACTGGAAAACTCTTACAAAACAAAAAGCTAAACAGCTACGTGCAAACACCTCGACCGTTCAATCTAATATGGCGAGAGCGGCTTTCTACTACTTTAATAAACACAACGTGGGTACGACTGGTGCTGCTACCAACCACCGAAGCTTGAATCATCATTTGTCAGATACAACCCGCTGTCCGGTACTACCCGGCCTTCCCCTACTTTTCATGTTGCACATTCTTGCTTTGAATTCTCTGTGAATTTTTGGTTTTGGATGACGCATTGTTGAGCTCTAAAAGAAAATGTTAAAAAATGGTCGCGTCAAGGTTCACCATGCGACAGTATTAGGACCAGTTTTTAGACATAATATTTGGGAATTATGTGGACAAGGGATGTACTGAACCAACAAAATAATCAAACTTTAATTTTATCACACATGGTGTTTTTTACGAAGCAATTAATTTGGAGATTTTCAAAGAGCGTTCACTAAATTTTTTCAAATGAAGCATACTGTATATTATTGAAATTTTTTTGGCTCAATAATTAAAGAAATATTCTCACTTATTACAAACCGATAAATTATTTGCCTTCGATTCGATCCTAGTTCACTGGTCAGATTTTGATACGTCAAAAGCTTTGGCAAACAAAAACACATACATACAAAAAGTGTCAATTGTTAATATCCTAATGATTGTTGTGAATGAGATGTTGCATCCGTAATTTCTAATATTTTTGCCTTCAATATTAACATTGTTTTCTTTCCCCATTGGATTAGTGTGTGCCTACTAGGTTTTTTTTTGTTCGTTTCTTGTATGTCACTTATTATCAAATCAATACGGTTTTAGTTAGTCAATATGCAGTTTGAAAGACTTAAAAAAAGGTTTATTAGGACATGAAATGTGAGTTATGAGAAATGTGAAAGGAGGAAGAGGACAAGTTGCGAAGATGAATTAAATATCTTGTTATCAGTAATTGCTGAGCTGTCTACTAGTTTGACAATAATATCAAGAGAAGCTAATGTACCGCGATCTACTATTAGCAAGCTTTAAAAAATAATAAATATCAGGACTACAGTGTATCCTTTTATCAATAACTGTTGGGGCCTCATATAGAGACTAGAAAAATATTTTTTTTGCGCGACTATGCTCTATCTGTTTCCAAGACAGTAAGTTTTGTTTACTAGTTGCTAAGAATAAGTACGGCGCTAAGTATTTTAGCGTTCTAGAACGGTAAGTAAATTTATTCAATTTTAAATAATAACAATTTTTATAATTTACCTATTAACATAAATATTGAAAGTACAATTATTACAATTTCCAATTGTCACCGGAAGCTTATTTTGGAAAGCAGATGCCGATGAAAAAATTTCAGTGCCATCTACTGGAACCTCGTGCGACTTTTGTGGATGAGTTTCCTTGCCGCTACAACTAATGTACCCTTTCCAATAACCTGATTAGTGCATTTCCCATTTCGGTAATTTAAAAAGAAATGAAATGATTTTGCATTTTTTGGACGGAGATTTTTATATTTGTAATATACTTAAATATCTACAAAATCGCTAAAGTTACGACTACAAAATTCAGCATTTGGGGGTTTCGGGGCGTGAAGGATTGGAAAATGATATCAGCACTGTTGCCAGATTTCCTAATTTTGCGCTACACGTAGTCATTTTGTTTTCTTAAACAGAATGCCCTATTTATTTTTATTGCAATCAATTAGGCGTCTCAAACTTATTAAGATCTCAAATTTTCTAAATTTTATCTCTACTAGTTGTCGAGACAATACAACACCGCGATTTCAGTAACAAGTACCGAAACGCCTGAATATCTGCAAAACCGCTAAAGCTATGATTACAAAATTCGCCATTTGGGGGTTCCTAGGCATGCGGAATTGGAAAATGATATCGGCACTGTTGCCAGATTTCCCAGTTTTGCGCTGCACATAGTCTTTTTGTTATCTTAAATGGAATGTCCCATTTATTTTTATTGAAATAAATGACTTGAGTTATGAAGGTTATTTTTTTATTCCTGATTGGCTACTTTCCCTTGCACTTTAACTAATAAGAATAATGCTAAGATAAGAAGGAGATTAAAAGCTAATGGACTAAACAACAATAACTTAATTAATTAATTAACAATAGAACTAATAATTAACGACACTAACTTTTAATTAAATGCTCAAAGTGAGCTCCATTATTTGCCAGACAGTATCCAAGTCGATCATAAAATTGTCGCAATGTGTTGCTCAACATATCCGGTGTTATAAGTATAATTTCAATGCGGATTCTTTCGCAGAGTTCGTTCAAATTTTCTGGACCATTTCTGTAGACACGGTTCTTCAAATGATCCCACAAGAAGAAGTCCATTGGAGTCATATCAGAGGATCGAGGTGGCCATTCTAATGCTCCACGTCTTCCAATTAGCCTTCCTGGGAATTGGTTGTTTAGAAATTGCATGGCTCCTCTTGGATAATGGGGCGGAGCACTATCATGTTGGTACCAGATTTTACCTATATTTCTATTTTCTTGAAGGGCAGGAACTATACTTTCTCTAAGGAGCTCCAAATACTTTCGCCCTGTTAATGTACCTTCTATGAAAAAAGGTCCGACAATATTGTTTCCCAATATTCCCGCCCAGACGTTAACTTTCTCAGGATATTGGGTATGAAGTTCTTCCATCCAATGGAGGTTATCTCTAGACCAAATTCAGTAATTGTACCTATTAACTTGGCCGTTCAAGCAGAAAGTAGCTTCGTCACTGAATACAATTTTGTTGCGCAAAATGAGGATCTTGGTTGATATTTTCCATCATGATTTAGGCGAATTTATTGCGGCGGTCAGGATCATCCTTTAAAAGCTCTTGAGTGTAATGGATCTTGTACGGCTTTCATTTATTTTCCTTCAAAATAGTCCTTACAGATTTTTGACAGATTTCGGTATTTATAGCTAACTGGTTGGTGCTTACTTTTGGATTTGCCTCTATTTGTAATAAAACGTTTAATTTATTTTCATCACTTGCAGCAGTTCTTGGGCGTCCGGTTTTAGGTAAACATTTTATGGACCCTGTTTCCTCATAACGTCGACGAGTTCTGTGTACGGTAGACTTTTTAATGGGTTTATTAGGATAACGACCATTAAACAAGTTGCAGACTTCGTGATATGTCCTTGTTTTATTTCCATATCCACGAAAAATCAAAATATCAATACGTTGGGTTTCTGATAGAACAAAAGCCATAATCAAATTATAATTTTGTAATCAATGCAATATTCAGCGGCTTAACTGACAATGATGTGTTTAATTTGTCATTGTTGTAACATGGCGACGGCTAGAGTGTTGAAAACAATTGAAGCAGTGCTTACTTATGCCTAGGGTATTCATATTTTCGGGCATCTCCGATAAATTTATCGTATGCTCATTCTAAAATAAGTAACTATCCCATAATATTTCTCACTAGTATCTAATAGTATAAACAGAATTTTGAGAATTTGGGATCTTCCATTTAAGATAACAAAAAGACGAAGTATTGAGATCTGAATAAGTTTTAGACGCCCAATTGATTGCAATAAAAATAAATAGAGCATTCTATTTAAGAAAACAAAATGACTACGTGTAGCGCAAAAGTGGGAAATCTGGCAACAGTGCCGATATCATTTTCTAATTCCACATGCCTAGGAACCCCCAAATGCCGTATTTTGTACTCGTAACTTTAGCGGTTTTGCAGATATTCAAGCGTTCCGGTACTTTTTACTGAAAATACGGTGTCGTCATATCTCAGCAACTAGTAGATCTAAAAGTTTGAAAATTTGAGATCTTACTAAGTTCGAGACGCCCAATTGACTGCAATAAAAATAAATAGGGCATTCTGTTTAAGATAGCAAAACGACTACGTGTATCGCAAAACTGGGAAATCTGGCAACAGTGCCGATATCATTTTCCAATTCCGCGCGCCCCGAAACCCTCAAATGCCGAATTTTGTAATCGTAACTTTCGCGATTTTGTAGATATTTAAGCGCTCCGGTGCTTTTTCCTAACCCAGTATGTCCAAATAGTTAACTTTATTATGTGCAATGTTAATAACAACTGTCATGTGTATTTGAACGCCCTGTATATATGTCCGTATTTAAAAAAAATTTTTTTTTTGCTAGTGACTCAATTTACGCTAACGAAACTTGTTTTTTTTTGTGTTCAAGGTACAAGTGAAAGTAACAATAGATTGTTTGATTTGTCTAAGTTGTAGTGGTTTTCGAGTTAAACATTTCGTATTGCCATTTAGATTTGATTTCTGGAATTGGCAATTATATATTTTGTGTTATAATTTTTTTTTATAATAATTTAATATTAGTCAAGTTGCTTTGGTATGTGTGAATCCTTGCGATATTGCAGGCTCACATTCCATTAATATAAGTAATTTGATTGTAATCTCATTATATCTAAAATTTACATCAGTTCCACATACATAATCTCGATAGCGCAGACGGTTAGCGCGGTACTCTAGCAAAGTACAGGTCGTAGGTTCAAATCCTAATCGAGGTAAACTTTTTATTTATGTATTTAATAAAATTAATAATAATTTTTAATTATATATTTTGTGGATTAATTAATTGGATATAGGAAATTTTAAAGTTGAAACTAAATTAGTTTTCCTGTGAATTGTTATAAAAGGTTTCGTTACATAAAGTGTAGTTTTAGACAAGAAAAGTTCGCATTTAAATTGTAGGATGAGATCACTCTTTGGTTTGTTTGTTTATGCACGGGCTGTTAATGTTATTTTACTTATCACGTTTAGTAATTGACGTCGTGTTTCTGCCGGAATAGAGTATCTCAATCTTTTAGTGTTAAATAATTATCGTTTAAGGAATAAATCTGTGGACGACTTGCATTGGAGTCGTGCATGTCGCAGAGTCAGCATTTTTTTGTCGTGATAAGGTTTGGTAGAGAAAGATGGTGCAATATTATGGAGAGGGGGTTTGAGCGGTGAATTTTTCGCGGGGATTCTCGATCTGACTTTCGTGAGTAAGAGATATGATCTGTGAGATTGGGGGCGTGCCTTTTTCGAATACGTGGAGGACCGAACTTTTGGAGAAGTTGTTTGCAACTAAAAGCACTCGTTTGGTGGATATTTGTGTAGACGTTCATCCCTCCTAGTTATTTATTTTGAAGTTACGGACCGTGGGGTCAATTAACGAACATTTCACTAAGTTATGTGTTTATCTGAGTGGTGGTTCGACGTCGCGCTTAAAGCAGATTTATATTACCGAATGAAACTATTGTGAAGGAACAACGTTTTGTTTCACCCGTAAAAGAAAATCAGCTGCAACAGAAGAAAGACCTTTTTTCCATTTTAATAATTAAACAGACTTGCAAATAGAGCTACCGATTTAATTGAACATTAAAGTGTGTAAAGATCTCGTGTGTAAAAGCTACTCGTTTTGTGCTGCCCGGTGGAGAAGGTAACTCAATATTGTACGTTATTGTGAATGCTTTACCATATCTTTGTTTGTAAACTTGGTGAAATTATTTGTTGACGAGCGAATAAACGCAGTAGTTTGTTTTGGTGTTATTTTGCGGAATTTGATGCTTTCACGTCGTCTCAATAAAAGGTTGACGAACTGATTTTATTTACGGTATCTTTGGTATTTTGTTTTTTTTTATTATTCAATTAAATGTACTGCAAATTTATGTATGTGAACATTTTGCATCGTTAAATTGATTTTAGTGTCCAATTGGTTACGTATTGTTTTGAATTTGTCCATATTTTGGTAATTCCATTTCCGTAATCTACAATTAAATCTGGTAAGCTTACAAGGTTGACCATTTTATGTTCCCGTTTTCTAGCATTTATGATTTTAAATCAAATCGAAAACATAGTAAATAAATCTATGTATCTGTGTGCCTTTTGAGATATATTTAGATATAATAGACAAACAATTAATTGAATTGTATGGTGTTAATTTGTGATCTCCCGACTAGAGAAAGCAATAATTTACGAAAGTGGTGATGTTATTAATCAAACCAAAAGAATTAATTGAGACCTAAATTTTGATTTAATTATTTTTTTATTTATTCAATTTAAAAGTAACCGGTGGTAATTTCCTGCAATTGACGTATTCAGTGTCATGCAGTTTATTGAGTTTTATTAAATATTTTGTATTGTTTAAAGTAATCAATTAGAGGAATTTTAAATGACGTTTATCCAGTTTATGTTTAGAGGAGTTATGTAAGAAATTGGTAAATGATATCTTTCTGAAAGATATTATACTGCGATAACAAAGACTGAATGGGTGCAAATTATTAATAGGTATCTATAAGTACGGCCAAAATCTAATATTTCTGACTAACGATTGTTTTATACATATCATAATGGAAATGTTACGGTACAAACTTCATCAAACAAAAAAAAATAAACGCTTTAAATTCTGTACACAATTGTTTGAAATTTTAATTTCCCAAATCACGTTTAATTATGCTCAAATCACAAAATAAGAACAAAAACGCAATAATTCGTCAGCCTATAAATGTACGTTATAATTAAATAATCACTTGAAAAGCTTTCGGCAGTAATTGTTTTATTTAAAGCAAACACACTGTAATGACGTTAATTCGATGAGCAAATTAAAAAAAGAACCATTAAAAATGCGTGTCGTCAGATGCTGTGTTATAATAGGTCACATTAAAAAAAAAATAAGTCCAATAACCTAAATAAGTATATTGCGCATAAAAGAAATAATAAGCCAATAAAAATCGGATACAATATTGTTTACTATGAGAGTAGCATCAGATAGCTTATCTAAATTGGCTGTAACTCTAGCTAGAGTTTTCATAAACGGCCTTCTCTTAAACTTATTGTAATTTCGATATACCGAAATAACAAATACGGAACACTCCAATAACTTTTAGATAATTCTCTTAATGAATGGACTGGTCTTAAAATTTAAACGATAAAGTGATCAAAATAAATCTCTAAGGAAAGAAAAAAATCAGTGCGTTCATTCATTTTTAAAATTTTATCCATCACCACAATAAAAACACAAAAATGCTGCCTTAATTGGAGAGGTCCTTTTTATTACACAGAATGTGGAATGGACGCAGAGGGTAACCTCGACGACACGGTTGTTGTTGGGGCAACGCTTGTAATTTCCAGTATCATACAGCTGGTGACTGTTTCCATTTGCAGCTTGCGTTTTGGTTCGAATCCCAATTGATTCTGTGCACGCTAATGTTTACATTAACCCGATATTCGTTCACTTAGTTCTGAATAATTCCTAATATTTTAAATTACGAGAAAGCTTTATTTATTAACAGCAGGTTATCTGATCATCGGTGAACTCCGAACTTAATGTTTGTAATCTTGAAACGAACGTTACATTTTTCCGCAAAATAAAAGCGAAACCTTTTCCAGAGGAGGACGAGAGCACTTGATACTTTAAACACTCAACGCCGTTCTGGATCTCGATATACCCGTAAGGATTAACTGCACGATAGATTGACCTCGTGAAGGTTGAATAATTATATGATCCCTTTTTGGATAGCGAGGGGATGAATACCCTGTAACGACAGTTCCTTCAACACGGACCTGATTCAACGTTGTTTCGCAGTAATCTTTGCCACCTTAACGATAAACTGTACGCTTCTAAGCCTGTACAACCACTGCTACTATGAATAATTTCACTTGCGGCCACATTGGTTTTTTTAACCCCTTCCACTCTAATTAGCCGAAAAACTTAAATTTTCCATCTACGCCCATTTGCGATTCCAACTCGAAAATCATCGGGGGAGATCGCACTGTTAGCAAGCCTACTTGTACTCGAAACCTTATCTAAGTAATTTGATATATGGTTACTTGGTATTTTTAAGCAAACTAGCCTTTAATGCTATATATTTAAAGTCAAATTCTTTGTTTGAAGCCAAACTCTTATCAACAGAAATGATGTCTATCTGGCGGCTTACTAAAACGTTTGCAAAATATTTACTTTACAATGTAATATTTGAATATGTTCTTTAATGTAATTTTTTATATATGCAATTCCAACGTGATTTAAAGTAAACTTCTCCAATTTAAAATCCGAAAATATTTATTTACACAAAACTATCCTTATTTACAAAGACACTAAGGAATGTTTCCTTTGAAATTAATAAGAGGGTTTTCCCTAAATATCGATACCAAAAACGTAAATCCTATTTTCCTTTTAAATTTTCATCTTTACTTTGCTCACCAACAAAAGCTTCATTTTTGCTTTAAAAAAAACAAAAAAAAAACATAAACCTTTTAAATACGTAAGCGAGAAAAGAAAATGTTACAATAGAAAAACTTATCAATCATTAATTCGTTATTACTTTTAATTTATAGAACCAACACTACATTCAAAATGTTCGGTACTAACAAATAATTTATAATTTCGCAAATTTATCGGCAAATCTTTGGTAAATCATGGATGGATACATGATACCCCCTTTACTATATGTTAACTTCCAGGGAACATCCAAACTAAGAATTTAAAGTTAATAACAGAACTAAGCCTGAGAACAAGAACAAAACTAATCCTAAAAGAATAAGACTAACCTAAGAACAAAACTAAACTTAACGAATGAATGACCCACTCTCACTACTATTTACACACCTACAGCGAAAATCGCTACGATCGGTATTCAACCGATAGATGTACGAAGAAGTACGGAAACTGCGGTAATGTTGGTAAGGAAAGACCTCTCGCAACACAGTAAAAAGCTAATGACGTGCTACCACCCGCACACGCCACTAGTCGGAACTATGGGCCCGAAGCCTAAAACAAAGTTATACAAAACTTTAAACGGGTGGGGCCCGTGAAGCGAATCATTACCAGAAGCGCAAATGAGTAACCTAGACAAAAATTGACGTTAAATTACTAAAAACGGACACCATGGCCTTGAACAGTCAGATGAAAAAAAAACTCCCACAGTCACGTTCGGTAAACAACGTCAAGATCGGAAATAAAAAAATCGGGATCAACTCTCTTAACTAACGATAAACCGAAACGATCCTAAAAGGATCACTGAAGCACGACATGGTGCGGTACAAGCACGTTCATATCTTGCCAAGAAAACGCAGTGCTATGGATGGCGACGTGAAGAAATCAGCATAAGCATAAAAAAACGTTTACACGTCTAGGGAACTATCTGGACAAAAGAAGCTAGCCAAGTAGAGGGGACAATGGCCGCAGATCGTCACGACCTGCTGAGAAGGGACGGTCCAATGACCCTACCTCGAAAAGTCCAGTGGGCATTGGCTCAATGACCCCACACCAACTTGACTCCACTCGACGGTGTACACGGGTTTGGTTGAGATACCGGAACTCCACGTCAGGAATATACGGAAGAGGCCGGGTCGTGGTTCACGGGATTTCCACTTTCCGTTATTCCTCAACCGTACACCCAACACGCAAAATCGTGACACTCCTAACCAAGCTCGCTGCGCCTACTTGATTAGTCGCTGTTGAAACGTTGAAACAGTTATTTAAACCATTCAAAATTATACATTCAAAGCTATTTCTTTTTGTATTTCTTTGATTCTGTTTGTCGAAGCGCATTACGTATCAAAATCTGAGATAGCGCGTTAGATCAAATCAGAAACAAATAATTTATCTGTTTGTAAAGAGGAAGTAAGAATATCTTTGAAATTATTGACTTATTAACAAAAATGAAGCGTTACTGAGTCATTCCAAAAATTCAATAATATACAGGATGTTTCATTTGAAAAAAATGGGTAAACGCTCTTTGAAAATCTCCAAATTAATTGCATCGTGAAGAACAACCAGTATGATAAGATTTAAGTTTGATTATTTTGCAGGTTCAGTGCATTTTTTGGCTGCATAATTACCAAATATGTTGTCTAAACTAGTCGTAATACTGCGGCATGGACTTAGTATGGTGAACCTTGCCGCGACCATTCTATTTACATTTTCTTAATGCGTCATCTAAAACTAAAAATTCAGAGGTTTTCGAAAAGAGGATTTAAAGTAGATTGTGAAAGATGAAGAATAGATAGGGTGTTCTATTTTAAAAAATATACTCAAAGAATTTAAAAATTTTAACTGAAGGGAATATATTCAAGTATAAGTAGGTATTTTTATATAAATGAAAGCTCGCAGCAAATAATTTGACAAGCCTATGTAACGTATTAAAAATCAAACATTGCCTTGCAAAGGTATCTTATTCGCACGCGGTCTCATTAAGCTGAAATTTGCTGAAATAAAAAACAGTACTGGGCTCCCTCACTCTTGTATTTGTGTGAATTAGCATTGTTGTTTGTTGTTTATATTTATATTTGTGTAGAGTTGGGGTGATGAACGGGCACATGATACCGCTGGTTATTAATTGTAAAAGGCAATGGCCAGTGGGTACGAACTCCCGGGTCCAGATAACCATTAAACAACTCGAATTTTATTTTTATTGTTATATAGATGAATGTGTAACATGAGAAAGGGGCGCTGTATTTTTCTAACGCACTCAGACTTGGTCACGATGTTATGATCTATTTACAACTTACCCTTGTTGTAGTGAGAATTTTAGAGCAGTGCTCATCATTGAAATTATATTTTACAGATGCGGTTAGCCAAAATGATGTTCTCGCAGCTGAAAAACTTTTACTAAAATTAAAAAAAAATAGTTTGCCATATTTTAACGATCTAATATTGAAATGCAATCAGAGCCGTCGGAATTATAGATACTTATTATATCAAAATGTTTGTTAATGTTTTAAAAACTATTTTCGAATGCTTTCTTGAAAGAGATTATTTATCAAACACGGCAATTGAAGATACTGATTATAAAAATCCTCACAATTACTTACCTATCAGTGAAAAAACTATAAATATAATTATAATTAAAAAAAACAAAAAATTTAAGGATTTTATTATGTGTGATAATGGTGAAAGTTTACATTTTCATATTTTCATATAATTGCATTTTTTTAGACTTAGATGTCT